>WOVY01012504.1:0-348849 GCA_013436015.1 Rhipicephalus annulatus
AGAGGACATCTCTCCAGAGGATCGCATGGAAAAAATTGCACTTGGCAGCAGCGGTTGCGGCGGAAAGAACGGCGTAAACGAACACGGTCTCTTCTTCTGTTTCGCAGGCTGTTGGCATTCGTCAGACACCGTGCGCATTTTTCGTCGTCCATATGCACATCGCCGTTGGTGCGAAGGAGAAGTAACAAGCTCCGCTGCGCCTGCGCCCAACTACCCTGCGATGAATTCTACCGCACCTGCGCCGTATAGCCACTGGGCTTCTTAAAGGGAGGACCAAGCCATCACCGAGACCACTTGGCAGCAGCGGTTGCGGCGGAAAAACGGAGTAAACGAACACGGTCTCTTCTTCTGTTTCGCAGGTTGGTGCTGTTTTCTATGCCCGCTGTAAATTTGGTTGTGCCGCAACTACTGCTGCTACTGCTGGTGCTGCTGTGTAAACTACTGTTCTCATTTGTCGCTTTGTGCAACTATGCCCCGAGATGCAACATGCTCTGTGTGCGATAAGCCGTCACTGGGGACGTCGTATGGATTGAATGTAGCGACTGCTGTCAAGCATTTCACGCCGGCAAATGTGCTGGAATTTCTGAAGCAACTATCAAGTCCAAAGGGCAGGCATACTGCGATGCATGGCGCTGCCCTACCTGTAGACGGTCGAGGTTGCGAGCAGCATCAGCTGAATCAAAAGAACGCAGGCAGTGAGGCCGACATGCAAGATGTCCGAATTGGATGAAAGCTATTACCGACAAGCTGGATAAACTAGTACTGCTCAAAGAGACAGTTGAGAGCATTGACGACGCGGTGCAATACTTGAGTGAGAAATACGACGAAATACTCAAAAAAACGGAACAAAACGAGCGTGACGTCAAGGACCTTAAGCGCAGATTGGAAAAGGTTGAGATGCGGGACCGAGAAGTAGCTGAAGTGCAGGCAGAAGTAGATAATCTTGAGTGGAGGAGCCGCAGACTCAACCTAGAATTCCATGGAATACAGGAAACGGAAGATGAAAACTTGCTAGAAGCGATCAATGCAATGACAATTAAACACCAGTTCCCGCCACTCGCAGAAAGTGATGTGGTCGCCATTCATCGGCTTCCGCCCAGAAAAGATAAGACGCCAGTCGTTATCTGTCGTTTTGCGAAGCAAGCGGACCGAGATTTCTGGTGGAAAAACAGAAAGAAACTGAGCAGCCTAAATGAGCACTTCTTCTTGACGGAAAACCTAACCAAAAGAGCGCGTGCGCTGTTGTTTGAGGCAAAGAACTGGGCTAAAGAAGCGAACTTCAAGTATGCATGGCACTCAAACGGGAAAGCTCTAGTGCGTAAAGCTGATGGGGAGAAAGCCATACGCATCGCAAATGCTAGTGATCTAAACAAACTAAGCTAAAGAAGGAAGAAATGATCGGCTCAACATGGCTTGCGTAGGAAACGATTCTTATGTGCTTCCGGAAGCGTTTTCGCAGAGCTTAGGAAATTTCTATTTAAACTCGTTTAAATGTTTCACTTGAATGTGCAATCGGTAAATAATAAACAGTCCGACCTTAGCCTTTTTTTCGAACAATTAAATCATGTATTCGACGTCATAAAGTTAACTGAAACATGGTCAACAGATGAAGCCAGCGTGTTTCGCTTGCCTTCGTACAATACGTTCTACCTTAATCGAATTTCTGGTCGTGGCGGTGGCGTATGTATTCTAGTGAAAAAGGTCCTTGACTGTGACCTAATTCAAAATTTCACCCACTCTTGCAATGACTTCGAATTTCTATCAGTTAAACTACAAAATGTGGTTCTTGCCGTTTGTTATAGACCACCAAATGGCGAAACGGCATCCTTTCTGGATTACCTGGACACGTTTTTTGCGTTCACTAACACAAATCGCTTAGACGTTGTGTGTGGCGGTGACATGAACATAAATATGCTCAAACAGGAAGCTATAGTACAAAAACTTGATAATTTACTGAAATCTCATTGCTTTTCAAATATGATCACTGTCCCTACGAGAATCACACAAATGTATTCGTCCTTGATTGATTTGTTCTTAACAAATATACCGACAGAAAACCTCAAGGCTGGTGTGTTATTACTGTAGATTTGAGTGATCATTTGCCAATATACATTTGTTGTAGGAAACACTTATGTGACAAAAAAAAAACGAACACATTTTTCACCCAGCGTATAAACGAACAAACTCTGAAAATATTTTCGGAGAAGATTTTGAGGGCTCCTTGGACGAATATACTTAAAATGAATGAGCCAAACAAGGCGTACGAAGAATTTTTGAACATACTACAGCCAATTTATACTGCTTCGTTTCCTCTGGTTAAAACAAAGCAGAACAGGAAAGTTCGTAAACTCTGGATCAACGCGGAACTTCGGAAAAGAATACAAGAAAAAAAATATGTTATTTAGCCGCTATCTTAAAACGAAAGACCCTAAATTGTTTAAAGAATTCAAGGTTAAACGAAATCGCCTAAATAAAGATCTCAAAAAGGCAAAACAAGAATATTATAACAATATGTTTAGTTCAGTTTCTGGGTGTTCAGATATAATGTGAAAAAGGCTAAATTCTCTCTTAAATCGCAATGTGTCCTCGGTTCAGTACATAGCATGAATCTTAATGGCGAGGTCCTATCAGGAAAACCCTTGGCTGGCACTTTCAATAAATATTTTGTAAATGTCGCAGAAGAATGTGATGTGAGTAGTAACCTGGAAGTGTCCCATTTATCGACAGTACCATTTTTCTTAATCCGACAAGTGAGAATGAAGTGAAAGAATTAGTTTTGAATTTGAAAACAGTACAGCACTTGATATTGACGGGATACAAGTTCAACCTATAAGCATGTCATTATATTCCTTCTTCCTTATATAACGCATATATTCAATTTGTGCCTTGGCCGGGCTGTTTTCCCACTAAAATGCAAGTTGCACGCGTTACCGTCCTCTTCAAGAAAGGCGATAGAAATAACATGTCGAATTACCGGCCTGTGTCCATTCTGCCAGTCCTATCGAAGGCATTAGAAAAACTAATATTAAAACGGCTGACTAATTTTGAAAGGAAGTTTCAGTTGCTTCATGACTCGCAGTATGGTTTCCGCAAAGGCTTCAGTACAGAATATGCTCTCATGGCACAGAAAGAGTACATTTATCAGCAATTCGAACAGGGAAACATTGTGTTGGGGTTGTTCGTAGATTTTACGAAAGCGTTTTGACCACATTAACCACAAAATTACTTATAGAAAAACTGGAACGGTACGGTATTCGGTGAACGGCGGGATTAATACAGTCTTATTTGCAACACCGTAATCAGATTGTTAGCCTGGGTGGTTGCAATTCCGATTATTTGTCAATCGTTGCAGGAGCTCCACAGGGAAGCATTCTGGGACCTTTCCTCTTCAATATTTACATTAATGATATCGTGAAAATCTCCTCTAACGTAAAATTTATAATATATGCAGATGATAAGAATATATTTTTTAACAGGAAAATCAGTGAACGAATTAATAACACATGCAAATCTACTGCTGATTAGATTAGAAAAATGTACAAGAGAAAACGGTCTAAAAATATGTTGCAAAGACTAAGGCTATGGTATTTCATGCTAAAAATAAAGCGGAAATTGTAAAACAAACGATCTTTTTAAATTCCACCCCTGTCGAGATAGTCCCTTCTCTTAAAATATTAGGAGTAATATTTCAAGAAACATTATCATGGGATCACCACATACACTTCTTAGCTACGAAGGTCTCTCAGGTAGTCGGCCTTGTGTACCGAAACAAGCACTTGCTTCCTCGGAATATTTTGTTGTTAATTTACAATACCTTATTTTTATCAAGAAACAATTACTGCCATCTAGTTTGGGCTCTAGTTTCTAAAGAAAACATAAACAAACTTCATATGTTGCAAAAAAGGTTTGTACGGGCGGTAGAGAACGTGCCACGTACTTATCATACTCGTTCCTTATTTGAAAAATACAACCTAATGCCAGTAATAAAAATGTATGATTTTCTTCTGTCCAAGAAATATAAGCAAGACATAAAAAAACTCTAACCCGTTTCTAAAGCAGTTGGCAGATTTAATACTCAACCAGCCTAAGTATAATACCCGGGAAAATGAAGTGTGGACTGTTCGAACCTTTAGAACCACATACGGTCTTCAATCGTTGGGAAATAAACTTCCAAGGTTACTAAATGAACTTAGGGATAACGAAATTGACTTAGAAAAAATCACCTTTAAACGACTGCGGAATCATTTCCTCCAGACATCATGATCACTCGTTTCTGTTACTTGAAATTTTCTAAAGAATGTATTTTTGTATTTTGTTTTTGTTGACGTTTATTTTGTATACTGCTTTGTGTTTTTTTTTCACGATATGTTTCTTGGTGTCTTGTTTGTTTTTCTGTTTTAGGAAATGAGTATGCATTTGTGGTGTTGCCAAAGCAATAAATTAGGCATATTCTTTTACGATGCTTTTTTCTGTGTTTTGCAAGGCAAATGCGCCTGTATTTCACATTGCGAAATTATTTGTTTATAGCATTATATGTACCATTATGTTACACCTCTACAGTGTTGATTGCTCATTTTGTCGTATACATGTTTGTATGCTTCGCTCGGATGTATTACGCAAATGTTTCCTTTTTTAAAGGCAAATACGCCAACATTTTTTGCATCTTTTGAAATAGATTTTTTGTTGTTGTTGTTTAAGCATTAGACGTTTCGTTTTATCACACATGTACAGTGATGATTTCTTTCTTGTCATAGACCTGTTATTTTACGCGTATGATCCCGAATGTTTTTATGAAAGTGTTACCGCTGCTGCGATGTGTTCGGGGAGGGGGAAGGGGGGCCTGCGGCCTTGTCAAGCTGGCATCACGCCCGCTTTTTCTGCAGGTCTCCTGCATCATGTATCCTTGATGCGAAATAAAGCCATTATTATTATTATTATTATTATTATTATTATTATTATTATTATTATTATTATTATTATTAAATGGGTTGGAAGGAAGCCGAAACGAGACGCTCAAGGAATAAGCAAGCCGCGGTTAGCGTTCCTGCTGCCAAGGGTTCGACCGAGGCCGGCGTTGCGGGAGGCGCTCGAGCCAGTCGTAGTAGGTATGGCACCAAGCATACAATCGTGCGAGCTGGACGCATGCCGCCACTACCTAAGGACTTCAGCAAAATTGTGCTACGACCACGTGGAGGATTAAATATCTCGAGAATTGGCACTGGAGCCGTGGCAGACGCGATAGTACTGGCGGCCAGCGTCAAAGAGGAAGAGGCCATGCAGGACATCATCTGTTCCAACTTGCAGCAGAACATTATGGTGGCAAGCACTCCGGACCAAGACAGAGCTTCAAGATATCTCAAGGTCAAGCAAATTGACATTGGAGGCAAAGTTTTCGAGGTTAGCGCGTACGCCACGGCACCCCACGACACTTGTAAAGGAGTGATTCGCGGGATCCCCGTAAGCGATACTCAGGACATTTTGACCCGAAAGATTGTGAACGCGAACAACCCGCTCGCGCTGCAGGCCAAGAGAATCAAGGACACCGGGACAATCATCATAGCGTTCGAAGGACACAAGGTGCCCAGATTCGTGAGATATGGACCTTCACTTTTGCAGTGCTCTCTTTACCGCAAGAACATCGATATTTGTTACGTCTGTGGAAAGCTGGGACATCGGTCTGACGTCTGTCCGAACCCAACTGAAACAATCTGCAGAGGCTGCGAGATCAAGAACCCAGATAGCCTGCACCAGTGCAATCCAAGATGCAGGCTGTGCGACGGTCACCATCCCACGGCAGACAAGGAGTGCAAGAACAGGTTCTTAGTGCCATACGTCGTCAGACGCAGACGTTGGGAAAGATCGCGAGCAGCCGCAGAATCCCGGGACGCATCAATCACATCGAGTCCAGACATCAATGACAAGCAGCTTATTCCAGCCTACGGGACCCAGAGCATCTAGACTACACAAGAACAAGAAAGGCGGCCCCACTCCAGGGGGAGGTCGCGTTCCAGAAGAGGTTCTAGACCCAAGGCCCGCTCCCAATCACGGGGGCGCTCGAGTTCTCAAGGTCACCATCAGGGTCGGGATCAGCCTGGGCGGCACCCGAATGGCCAGCTGCCTGGCGTTCAGTTCGAGATCACGGCTTCACACCCGGGGAGGACGCCTGCAGTTACATCGAAAGGCAGCTGGGCTGAGCGAGTGCGCAACGGCGGGGCAGAGGTGATGACAGGTAAGCTGCCAGAGCGTGATAGAATTGCACAGCTAGAGCAAGAAAACGCGAGGCTTACAAAATCGAATGAGAGGCTATCAGCTGAGTTAAAGGAAATAAAAGTTCTTCTCACTAAGGTAACCAGCGCGCAATCTTCACAGCCAATGCCTCAGCCAGTTGATGTCCCTGTGGCTGAAAACGTGGGGGACTCGAGAACCGCGAAAAAGAGGGCAGTCATGGCAGAACACGTGGAAGCTAACCAAACGACCATGTCAGATATGAAACAGGTGTTTGACACGCTCAGCAAAGTAGTAGCCAATCTTAGCGAGCAGATGGGTAGGCTACAATCAAGCGTGGCGGCACTGGAAGAGCATGTGACTTTGTTCATTACAAAGGTCGAAGCATATCTGCACAACACAGCAAGGCCTCCTGTCACACCCAGGTCCCGTTAATTAGAGAGGCGATCGCCGGGCTAATTCCAAGGGCCGAAGTATTGGCCCCCCGAACCGCACCACGAAAGCGTGGACAATTTAGAAGTGGTCCTTTATGGCGCGCCAGCGGACGCCGGCTGTGGCCCAAAGAACAACTCAGAGCCGAGAGTTGATAAACAAACAAAATTATATTCTCGATAACGGCAGATCGAAAACAATACACAAGAATGCACTCTCCACGATAATTACATACAATACGTCACCAATCAAACAACGTACTACACAGTACAATCAGCCACACTCAAAACAACGGACACAGACAACGATACGCCCTACAATGCAGTCGCATGCATTGAACAACCAAGACACTTAAAGACTAAAGAGATAGAAAACCTATTCAGTCCAAAGCCTTTGGAACAAAAGTCTGAATGATACTCTTCCGAGAATCACTCACTCAAAGTCCAGCGTTGTTGCTGTTCCGCTGCCCCGAAGTTTCTCTTCCAGGAAACCTCGCGTCTTCAATTGGCCACTCTCCAAGCTTCAAACTTCTTCGCCGGAAACACGTCGGCTTCACACACGCAGCTGTTGCCACGCGTCTTCGCTCGATAGCGGCAAACTCACGCTCTTGCCTGTAGCTCGAGCCTTCACCCCTCAGGTGGAAATCCTCTTCATCTCCTGCTTCGTCCCTACGGACAAAACCTTCGCCGACTACACGGCGGAATCCCTACGCACTCTGGCGCTAACTTCCGTCTCCTCCTGATTTCTCGTCTCGGCCGCTCGATTAAATACCTTCCGCGCCACCTTCCAGAAAGTTCTCGTCATTTCGTCGGCGCGATACGCAGCGAAGGCTGGGGAGAGGCGCGAGACTGTACGGGGGCCGTCCCCGACAGATGACTCACCCCGGCATACACGCCCCTTTCCTTCTGGAAATTTCTAGCGCTTGCCCGGCCGCCGCTGTGGGATGAGGAGGTTCATCGACGAAGCCACGCTTCCGAGAGGAGAGGCGTCGCGCGCCCGGGGAGCCTTGGATGCTTGTTTTCTCTTTTCTTTTTTTTTCGTTGACCTCGCCGCGTTTTTCCGGCGCGTTATCGCAAGAATTTGGCGGCGCGCCCATTTTTAGCGCTCGTTCTGTGACACCTCCTCATGCACCAAGCTCACCCCTTCGGCCACCAATACTAGTGGTATCAAACCTGTCGACAGGTGCAGCATCAGGCTCTGGCCGCCCATGTAATAACCATGATGGCAGCGCTACGTGAAGCATTTCGTATCTGGCAATGGAACTGTAGAGGTTACCTTAAAAAGAAGGCAACCCTGCAGCAGTATATCAGGAGCAGCCAAGAAAAGCCTCATATTATATAATTACAAGAGACCCTTTCACCGCAAGCAACGTTGCCTGGATTCCGGCCTGTAATAGGGGATACTGAAGGGAGGGGAGTCTGCACCTTCGTATGCAACAACGTAACCCACGACCTCAAGATAGAAGCAGGCTGGTTGGAACACGTCTTGGTAGAGATCGTGCCGGGTACCAGCAACCGTCAGAGCATTTTCATTCTTAATATATACAGCAGTCCAAAGGAACAAAAGCAAGGGTTCAAGACGGTTCTAAAGAAAGCTGTTAATATCGCCGGGGAATGTCCACTCGTCATAGCAGGTGATTTCAACACCCCTCATCATACATGGTGTTACAAGTACAACACTGGGAAAAGAAATCGACTTTGGCAAAGTGCCAGTGAACTTGATCTCACCGTAATCACAGACCCCAGCCTACCAACAAGGCTTGGTACATCTTGCTGCAGGGATTCCACCCCGGACCTTACATTTCTAAGGAACATCAAGAAGGCCCAGTGGATGAACCTTGCTGTAGACCTAGGGAGTGACCACTGCATTCTTGCCACTACCTTCTCCGTGGAGCGTAAAAAGCAGAGAGAATTTCACTTCACAGACTGGGATAAGTTCAGGAAGATAAGGATGGAAAGGGAACAAGATGGCCACACACAAGGCTTGGAGCAGTGGGTCAAACAGATTAAAGATGACATCAAATCCGTCTCCTCCACCATTACCACAGATTTTCCGGTTGAAAGAATGGATAGCCGGCTCGCTCATCTTCTTGAGGCAAAGCAAGCACTACTGAACCGTTGGAAGGGTCAGCGCCTGAACCGAAGACTGAGGAAGAAGATAGCTGAGGTAAACAGATCAGTCGAGGAACATTGTCGCGCACTATCGAGGCAGCAATGGGACGAAATCTGCAACTCCGTCGATGGTCAGATGCGCAATGGCAAGACATAGAATATGTTAAAGCATCTCCTCAACGAAAACACCACCAAAACAAATCAAAAGCATGTTATCGCTCGAATTTTGCATAAAGAGATAGGGCGCACTACAGAACAGCAAGTTGTCCAGCAGCTCGTGCATAAGTACCTCCCAATCAAAAGAGGATTGCACCACCAAGTAGACAGTACCAGGGCACGCCAAATTCAGGTCTTGAGGGCGACTTTAACATCTAGGAGATCAGAAGAGCCTTGCATGATCTCAACGGCAGGTCGGCCCCTGGCCCGGACGGTATATCAAACAAGGCCCTGCGTAATCTTGATGACGATTCAATTGAAACCCTGAGGAATATGATCAATTCAGCATGGAAAGAAGGCAGGGTGCCAGAGCAGTGGAAGCTGGCCAGCATGATCCTTATTCCTAAGCCAAGAAAGCCCCCTAACTTGGACAACATGAGGCCAATATCCTTGACATCATGTATCGGCAAGGTCGCAGAACATGCCATACTGCACAGGATAAACAAGTACTTGGAAGATAACAACATATATACACACAATATGGTTGGATTCAGGGCAGGGCTATCCACACAAGATGCATTGAAGCTTATCAAACACCAGGTCTTTGGCAATGAAACCAGAGACGCGAGAGCCATTCTGTGCCTAGATCTCGAAAAAGCGTTTGACAACATCCACCACTCATTCATACTCGAAGCAATTTCCAAGCTTGGTCTAGGGAAAGCCTTCTATGACTACGTATGGTCCTTTCTTACAGATCGGAAAGCCGTGATGAAGATTGCAGATATCGAGACCGCAGCAATCGAACTAGAAGCAAGGGGCACGCCACAAGGGGCAGTGATTTCACCAATGCTGTTCAACATTGCCATGATTGGACTGTCAAAGAAATTATCGAGCATTGAAGGATTGAAGCACAGCATCTACGCAGATGACATTACCATCTGGTGCACAGGTGGAAGCGAGGGGCAGATTGAGAGCGCTCTGCAAGAGGCGATTGACACCGTAGAAGACTACCTTCGCCCTTCCGGGCTCAAGTGCTCCTCGAGTAAGTCAGAACTTTTGCTTTATCGGACTGCACGCCGGGGACCGAAGCCCAGGGGATGGAAGCCGTTAAACCAGATAGACATCCATCTCCGTACAAATCAAGGGGATGCCATCCAGAGGGTCGACTCCATCAAAGTCCTGGGAATGCTGATAGAGTCTACCGGCGCCAACAGAAAATCTATAGCCAAGTTAACTCGGAAAACAGACAGTGCGGTGCACCTCATACGCAGAGTGGCCAACAAAAGAAATGGGATCAAGGAAGACAACCTCATCAGGTTGATGCATGCGTTTGTTCTAAGTCACTTCACATACGAGGCAGCAATGCACAACTGGTCAAGAGCAGAGTCCGAGACACTGAATGTGCTCCTCAGGAAAGTTATCAAGAAGGTCCTGGGCCTACCCATACATACGAGCACTGAGCGTCTGCTTGAGCTTGGCATACACAACACGCTCGAAGAAATAGCAGAAGCCCAAGAGAGAGCACAGTTTGCAAGGTTATCTACTACAAGGTCGGGGAGAATGATCCTGCAGGAGCTGGGCCAACACCCAATAACAATCAGACGCAATTACAATGATATCGCTGACAACATCAGGGAGACTATCACGGTATCTCCTATACCAAGAAACATGCATCCAGAGCAGAACACAACGTCGGAAGAAGAGTAGCGAGGGCCAGGACTATACTTCAAGTCTCAAACGAGGAACGAGGGGTCGTATTTGTTGACGCGGCTTCCTACGCCAATGGGAAAGCGTTTGTGGCAGTGGTAGTCGATGGGGCTGGCCATGTCGTCAACTCAGCGACGGTCAAGACGAAAGACCCAATCATTGCGGAACAAGTGGCCATCGCCTTAGCACTCAAGATGGATAACATTGAAGTCGTCTACAGTGATTCCATGGCAGCACTACGGGCGTTCGCCAAGGGGACGGTCTGTGAACAAACGCTGAAAATACTGCAAGGCAAGAACATAACACATCATCTTCTGAGTTGGTTCCCAGCTCACCTTGGACAAATCAACGATTCCCGCCCCCCAATCTCAACGAAGCAGCACACGAGGCGGCGCGAGAACTCTCCAACCGCGCCTCTCCAGGGATGCGTTCTACCGGTGAAGGGGATAACCGGGAAATTCTTACAACATATAACGAGCTCACTAAACATTTCTACCTGTCTAGAAGGATTTTCCCTCCACCTCACAAAAATCTAACCCGGCCCCAAGCACTTACATTAAGGCTTTTGCAAACGCGGATGTACCCTACTTTGAAAATGTTACACATCATGTACCCTGACCTATACCCAAGTAATCTTTGTCCACATTGTGGGGAAATAGCTTCATTAGAACACATGCTCTAGCAGTGCACCAAATTCGCTCATTTATCCCACATCACCTCTGCCAGATGGGAGGCGGCAATCCGCAGCTCGTCCGTGGCAGATCAGCTCTGGGCTGTCCACCAAGCCCGCGAGGCGGCTGAGGAGCTTGGCATCTCAGTCCCCACGTGGGAGCTGCCCGCAACACAGTGATCTGTGTTTTGGAGGACCAAATAAAAGTTTATCCAATCCGATCCTACGCTCCGCCTACGTAGCTTTGGCTCTGCTGCCACAAAAAGTTGTCGCCGAGTATAGTTTTGTACGTCTCGCGTACAAAGTACTGACGCAGTTGTGGAACTAAATTCATTGGTGGTAAGACACGCGTATAAGGCTTTGTCGCGAGCATAGGTAGCTTGCCGCGATTCCTTAGCAGAGTAGTCTATAGTGTCGCAAATAATGGGAGGGCAGGGGTTCTTGACCTCCATCCCACCCCCAAGTGTTTAGGCTTCGGGGAGGCACCCATTGCAACTGCCCCCCCCCCTTCCTTTTGAGGTTAGATGTATCTTCTAAAATGCCACATGTGCATTTCTTGACAGTCAAGGACTGCGCATTTTCTGTATATAAAAAAACTTAAATATGAAACGCCTCCAATAAACAGAAATGAACTTTACTTCAAGCCGGTGCGCACAATAAGGCATACCAGTAGCGTAACCATATATTATTTGTGGTGTGCGTGTGTGTGTGTGAGGGAAAGGGGGGGGCTGTTTGCGTGTATATTGCATATACGCAAGCAAATGTTCAAAATTTTGACATGATTTTGATCCCCCCCCCCCATTCGCTACGGCCATGGGGCATACATCAAACGTTAGCACAAAGACTGCTGCCATTGTTGTTGCATACTTTAATCTTGAATGTCGCAGCCGCAAAGATGCTATGGAGTCTGCCGACGAGTTGCTATTACAACCTTCGCCCTTGATGTCGCTTCTGTACTTTTGGCTTCAATGTTATATTTTTTGAACACGTGCTGACGTTCATGCTTGTTTGTTATTATATAGTTATTATTATTAATAATATAAATAATATTATTATTACTTAGTGCAAAACGTACAAATTTAGGCTTAGGTCATTACAAATGAAGCATGTTTATAACAAAAAACTGACCGCCATTTCAAAATGAATGCCCGTCTCTCCTGCCCCCTCGCGTTTTTTTTTTTTTGATATGCACACTGAAGCTTACTCCAAGTTGTGGAATGTTTGTTCTAAACGCATTTGCGTATCGGGACAGCTTATATGTCCCCTCTCCACGCCAAGTTCACAGGAGGTGTTTGACTATCGCTCTTTCATTGTAAAGTGCTTCCATATAGTGATCCGACATCAAACGAGCTTTGCAATGGATGCAGGAAGTGAAACTATGACGTCTTACTTGCGATAGCCTGCAATTGGTTCCCGTCTTTCGAGGACCTAAAGGCCTGTAAGCTGTCCTTAGCAATATTGCAACATCATGGGTGTCCTACCACCATCGCGAGATATCTGCAAGGTTATCGTAACCCGGCGCGTCAAAGGAACGCTATAACGAAAGAACGAATCGATTTATATTCATAAATTGTACTTGGAGCATAAGCGGCGGCTGCGTTTCCGGTGGAGGCGGAAATGTTGTAGGCCCGTGTGCTCAGATTTGGGTGCACGTTAAAGAACCCCAGGTGGTCTGAATTGCTGGAGACCTTCACTACGACGTTTCTCATATACATATATGGTGGTTTTGGGACATTAAAACCTATCTATCTATCTATCTATCTATCTATCTATCTATCTATCTATCTACTGGGAGCATAAGCGTGTGCAGGGTTGATTGATGATTGATTGATAAGCAGGGTTTAACGTCCCGAAACTACCATACATGATTGCGGGAGACGCTGTTAACGTGCACACAAATCTGAGCACACTTGCCTACAACATTTTCGTCTCCATCAAAAATGCAGCCGCCGCAGCCGGGATTCAATCCCGCAACGTGTGCAGGGTACCCCTTGAGGTGGGGCGTGGTGGAGGGTGGGGGGGGGGGGGTTGGGGATTTTCACAGATGTCAATGTTCATGGAACAAGTTGCTAGAGGAAGCTCTGGCGCTAGTGTCTATGGGAGCTGCAGCGCATGACGCTTCATAGATCATGGTAATCGTGGGTAGTACATGGATTTGTATAATCTCCGTATTTCGGCTCCGTTTGATTTCGCGAGTCTTGGAGCTGCTTCGTCACGAGACGACAATCGGCAAAAGGTTTAGCAGTTGCGCTTCGCCACCTTAACCATTTAGACTCACCGTTTCGAATCGGATCACGAAGTTGAAAACGGTTTGTACTTGTATTCGAGACAAAAACCAGAACTCTGCAATAAACAGAACCGCTAGTGCGTTCCAAGCCCGCGAGCCTGAAGACCATGCAAATCCGTGCACTTCCATAATTTTCGGGGTAACTCTAGTCGCTGAACGATCGCAGTGCTAGAGTACCCTCTAATTAGCGTGACCTAGAATACTCTGGGGTACGTTTATCGCTGTGCCCCGTCCCTATTAAGTCAATGCATGGGGCAGACATATGGCGGCCGCGCCTCTGGGAAAAGTGGGGACACACACACACACACACCTGCCCCGACGCCCGTGCATGCACCTATCACTCTGAAAGTTCTAATGTCGTTAATTTCACCATCTGTCTCTTTATAGAGGATAAAAACAAGGTTAAAACTATGTTATTTCAAGGTTAAAACTTCGTTAATAAATCTGCGTCACTTACTACAGGGATTTCTAGGTGCGTATTTTTTTTTTTGCATCGGCAATATCGACTCGACGAAGTTATGTCCAACTTGGCATGCCAAGTCCGTAGCCCCTTCAGAGACATGTGCAAGTTTTTTATTTATTTGTAAACGTTTGTTCTGCAAATGATTTTTCTTGTTTTTAACGAGTGGTCACTTATGCAAGATATGCTAGATAAAGATAAACGTAGGTTTCGCTACCCATTTTACTTATACCGGGAACAATATTGGAAAGCATTCCTAATTTCTTGGTTTTTCTACGTGCACTCGATAATTCCCGCCCCGAGTTTTTGTGCAGTGCAGTAAGATCAGATGTGATAAAGTCCTAATTGCCACAGACAAATCGGGCGGCTAGGTTCTGCGTTCGAGCACGTCGGACAGGACTCGTTTGCGGATCCCAGGCTATGCAGGTGTGCCGTGATATGGGTCGTGCTTTTCGAACGTGTGTTTAGCAAAATATATGACTGTCTGAATTCAGGGGTGCCAATTTAAATTGCCATTACTACGACTCAGTTGACCTCTCCCTGTTTGCAAACAGTGTGACGTCACTGCGGGCACCCCGTCCACCATACCCTCTCTCGGAGCAGGTGCCGGTTGGCAAGAAAGTTCCACCGGCGGCATCTTTCTGCATTCCTTCGACAGAAATTTCTACATTGCTATGTTCTAAAGTCACAGCTTTTGAAGGAAGGGGGTCGCGGAATGGCTCATAGTGGGGAAATTTTCTAATTGTATAGCTGGATGGAGGTAGGAACTTTATTTAGGTACTGAGAGACGCAACTAGCGCGTCGTGGGCTTCACCTACGTAGATGGAAGCTATAAAAAAGTGATCTTTTTCGAAAGCGAACGTCTTGAATGTATAAGGTGACTGGAACTTTGAGAAATATTTGCATGGCATGGGTGTAAACTTATTCAATTTCCGTCGTGGCATGTGCAATTCAGTTTTCAACGAGGTACGGCGTTGGCGGCACCGTGGTTTTGAAGTGCTGTACGTGACGTCACAGATAAGATTCTCACTCATTGCGCAGAAGTTTGATCGGAGACGAATGAAAAAAAAAAGAAAGATGAAACACTTCTTGCCGTGCGTTAGGCTGAGGTTAACATATCCTCGTGAAAAATGAAGTGAAATTCTGCCACTGCGTTTCTCAATAACCCAGAGAAAATTCATGTGGGGTAAAACCGGACAACTAATTAATATAGAATATTATCTGGCACAATTAGCTTGCTGCATTTGACACCTATAACGTGTTGTCGTACCTATATTGCTCCTTCCTTCAAATGCGCATTGTCACTTCATAAGATCGAGCCGTGAAAGTACAAAGTAGATAAGAAACGGAAATCTCCACTGGTTCCATTAACGCGTATCGGGTATCCGATAATACGAGCTATAGCCGTGGTGAAGCGTATATGCAGATTCGGCAACGCTACAACATGCTTCTAGCTCACGCGTAGTCGTATATATCACCCGGAGGTCATGCACTTTCATTTTTCTGCACACCGCGCATACGCTGAGATGTATCCAATCGCAGATGATCGCGTCAAATTGAACAATCTCCGTGAACCACTCTAAAGAGCCCGCGAGGGCTGTATAAATACAGTCTCATTTCTCCAAGATCTCTAGATCGGGGAATAGATCTGTACGGCACTGTCGAATAACATGTCCCGCAGCACACACGAGTGTCATTATGCCGCCACCGTCCCCTACAAACACACGTACACAAACCAAACATCTGTATGGTCCCGGCGATGCTGCCTCCTCCGGCGAATCTTGTTTCCAGCGAGCGGGGTGAAACGTGTTTCTCATCTCGCCGCTGGCGCCGACCACCCAAGCTTTGTCGAACGGCGATAGCGGTCTAGGCGCCTCCGAGGGGCGATACCTGGACATCTGGTGCTGATTTGAGCGTCGGCGGCTCATCAGTCAGAGATGCACAGCACGGTGGTCCGACGCCCGTAATCGGCGGAAGTTCGGCATTGTGGCTTTCACCGGGGCACGAAGACGACACGTGTCGCATCTCTGCGCGGACCCGAAGGACAGCGGTGCTCCGTAGAGTAATTACAGCCGGGCAGCGCCCAGCGCGTGGAAACGGCAGGGCGTCTTGGCGCTGCTCCTTATCTCCACAAAATGAGGCGGCCGCCTTTCTTCCGTTCTGGCGGGCCGCGGCAAAAGGGTGTCCCGCCAAACGCAACGACGCAGACAAGTGAACACACCACCGGATGCGTCATTGGGTGCCTCTTTGAATGCGTGATAAACAAGCAGAAGTTAAGTGTTCGGCGCAGCCTAAAGCTGCATCAAGTACGTAAAATACGATTCCAGGGTAAAAATGTTTGTGTTTAAGCACAATCAGTCTACCTGCGGGTATTTCCTGTCCTACCAGTAGATTGACCACACATTAGACGGGAACAGAGTTATCCATGGGCCTGGTTGCCGATCGACAAAGCGTGTCACCCATCGCCAGTCGACGTGACTGGCGTCTCAAAGACCGGCGAAAAAATAAGGAACACCTGTTTTTGCGACGGGAGTTCACAAGTATTTTTTAAGTTTGTCCGGTAACGCAAAGCGCAAAGGTTGTGCTTAATAATATGCACTGCCCCTGCCGCATGGTCAAGTTGCGCCAGCTATGGAAACTAAACAACTCACAAACACGAAATATATAGGTCCTCCGAGATCTAAAGAGCGCACCCGGCCACAAAGCCTACAGTATTGATCATTTCAGTATGATTTTCGAAAATGGCGCCCAATCCGCGCGAATAATTTGCTGTCGAAGCTCAAGGACATAAATCTAAAACGATTAATAGCACCGTGTTCGTAGCTAACGAGCTGCAGACCGCACGACGGTCACTTGATGGACTCCAGGTGGACAGCGACTGCTTTCGGCGGTGCGGCCTGTGCACCAGCTTCTCCGCAGCGCATGGTTACTAGCGGCGTTGTGAAACAAGGGCTCTAATCTGCTACCTAAAGGTGGCATATACAGTGACCCTAGACCACATCGTTGTTGGGTGATGCCTAGCGCTCATTTTTTGTGGACTTTCAACATCAGTTAAAGTAAAACTATAATTCTTTATTTATGGGACAAAACCATGCTCGTTGCCACCGATGTGATGAACGATCTTCACGTTTGCGCCACAATTAGGAAAAAAAAATGTTTTCCGAGCGGTGAACAGTCCCTTAACGCAGCTTCACCACACAAAATAATGATATAGTAATAATACAATAAGATACAAATAAATAAAACTGCAACAATGACGATATTTTCGGTGTACCATGGTTAAGTGAGATTAATAAGATAACAGCATGAATAGCGAACTGACTTGGTCCATCAGCGAGTACAGCAGATTTGCTTGTTTCTTTCGTTGTTTTTTTTTTCAGAATTCCGGCGGCAACGTATTCGTATAGAAGTGCTCGCGCGTTTTATTTTCAATTTCGTTTAAATGTCAGAAGTATCTAAATTTCGTTAATTGACTGTTCCCTCGCTGTGGTCACCGGGCGCCCCATCGATCCTATCTCATATCTTTCACTTTACACGTACAACACATGCACCCTTTTCTGGATCATTCAGAGCGGTGAGAAAACCATCGCGCGTGAAAAGGTCACCGTGTGATGCTGGCAGCTCTGAATTTAGAAAGGAGCTTTTCAAATGAACGAAACGTAAGGTTCCACAGAAAGCTCTCTGTTTCCAATCGGCATGACAGGCGCGCGGTTTAGTGTGAAACATGCGCCCGGGCCTGTAGTCTGGCCAACATGCTTGGAACTCCTGCAATAGCGCGCCGCTATTGCAGGAGTAGAATATAGTGTACAGAGTAGACCCTAGAAACTCTGGCTCATACACACACTGGGGGACTGGCCAAGAGCCGATTAGTTCATAAAAATTGTGAGATTAAAGTTCAAATTCTGATTAATTAGGACATAATATGTACAATTGAACAAGAACTAAGAATAGAATAAAAATAGAGCCAATTTGAAGCAATGTGTCCCCAGAATTTGGAGGAAAAAGCAATTCTATAAAGTATAATTTAAACTAAACCTTTTTGAGCCTTCCGGTCATTCAACGATGACGTAGCTAGAGCACCTGCAATATAATTTATACGCAGGCCCTCGTGCCCTGGAACCCAATTTAATGTCATTAAATTTATGGGCATTGGAACCAATGATTTGAAAGTATTGACAACGTACGTCTCTTAATTTGTACCGACAGCAAATCCCTCAAAATTATTGTGGAGCTTATACTGATGCTGATAATTAACGCAGAGCTAAAATGACCGCTGAGAATTCTGCTGCAAAGATAGGCTGAAAATGGGGAAGACGAAGGGAAAAACGGCCATTTTATAGTAGGAGAGAAAATCGCAATTCCACATTTTTCTTCACTTTGTGAATCCAGGTGGTCTAAATTTCCGGAGCACTCCACTACGGCGTCTCTCATAATCATATGGTGGTTTGGGGACGTTAAACCCCACATATCAATCAATCACTTTGTGAATCATCCGTCTATACATATGACGTACTGTCTCTATTGCCATATATATAGCGTTAAAGTGGTGCTACGTTCGTTTTACATCGTTTTTTTTAATGTGATCAACCTGTATTCTGACGGAATTGTTGCAATTATACTTATTATACACATCTCATTAATTTGAAAGCGTTACTTTGTCGCTTGTATCACAACATCTTGCAGAACCTAGCGACCATGAGTGCAAAAAAAAAATAAATAAATGGAGCCATCGCAGGTATGCCGGTCGATGCGTAATTGTAGGCGCCGTTCTCCGATATATGACGCTCTGTCGACCGTAGGCTTGGTCAACCGCGCCAGAAATGCTGATCTGATCTATCTGTCGAGGTGATTTGTCATTCCGCGTTGGCGCATTGCATCGTCGCCTGGATATGAATCCACGACAGTCGTTGTTGCCTGTAAAGTGATGCGCTTGTTGTGCGCTAGGGTAAATAGATGGGAGAGAGCATTGTGCAGTGTGAGAGAAAGAAAAGTGCTGTACGTCAAGCACGCAGATGCAAGCAAACCATTGCTATGGCCCCCGCAATTCTCGTGATAGGGCTCGGTGGCTTTTAAAATTATGTCATGATCGTTGAAAACAACTTTTCCGTGTTACTCTTAAGTGACGCGTTGCTAAAAAAAGTTTACTAATGTTTGTGCGTAATTAACTGCCACTTATATGCCCTCGCCGTGCTTTTACTTGAAATCAATAGTTTCGCGAAGGATCCGTTGCCTGAAGCAAATAAAGTTGTTGAATCAACACAAAAGGGCAGCAATATGGCTGTTGGCTGGATTCGAGGAAGTTTGTCCTCGCGCCCAGCACGATCCAGATAGACATCTAATTATCTTCTACACATGTACAGTGTTGCTTCCGTAGTTGTAAGCTTTGGCGTGTATTCGTGCAGTGTCATTGTTGTTTACTGCTGCCAGTGAAATATTAGTTCCGCCCAGCTCAATGAGGGCGGCGGACGATTAATACAAACGAAAAATGCTTCGTCGGGCCGCCATTCCTCGGTGGTCCCGCCTAGGAAACCACTTTATTCGAACGTTTGAATCCCCTTCGCTGCTTTTTCTCGTGTTTCCGTTTACTTCTTCTTTCTTTTTGCGCGGTTATTTGAATCCTCGCCTCCCGGGACCGTCCGTCTCCGCGACGCGTCGCGCCTTCTACATTGTTTTTCATTAGCATTTTTTGTCCTCCTTCCTTTTGTCCGATCAAAGCCGCAAAGCCGTAGAGCGGTAAAAGGTCGCCTGTCAACAACCTCGAAAGATGTAGGAATGTGGCGGCTCCTATTGCTCATATTTTGAAGCAATTGGCGCTGCCCGGTGCGGCGCGTTCGATTCTAACGTGACATTGAAACTTTGCACTGACGTCACGAAAACGCTCTAGGTGCAGGTTTCTTTCCACGTTGTTCTCTTATTCGAAAGCAGCGTAGCGTCAGAAAAAAATCAAATCGAACGCGCCGGTTACCAGTTGCGAAACGGGATTGGCTCGCGCCAATAGTGAGCGCCGCTGCATTCCATCGTTCAGTTGCCTGTAGGCCTAGCTACAGTTCACGTTGTTAGCACCGGCGTCTCTGTGACTTGTGCGTTTCGCCATAACGCGCTTCTTTCTTTCTTTTGTTCGACGAGTTTTCAACGGTCGCAAGCTATCCTTCGTTTCTCGGACGCATTCGGTGTGCATGGCGCGCGGATTGGATTATTAGCGCCTACTAAAGCCGTCGTCTTCACAGCGACGTTTTGACTCTCGCTTGGCGCGCAACGCTACACACTCAACAGGGCGTCCCCCACCACCCAATGGAACTAACCGGCAAGAGGACCGACAAGAAGAGAACCCACAAAGACGGCACCCCGGGGGAACCTAAGGAGTTCATCGTTGAAAAGATACTCGACCGGCGCGTGAGGCAAGGCAAAGTCGAATACCTGCTTAAGTGGAAGGGATACGGTGACAGCGCGAACACTTGGGAACCTGAGGAGAACCTCGACTGCCCGGGTCTCATATCGCAGTTCGAAGAGAAGCGCAAGCAAAAGGCCGAGTCACAGTCGACCAAGATGAAAGACGACGCCGACGCCCCGAGCCGCAAGAAGAAAAAACAGGACGGCGACGCCAAGCCACGTGGGTTCGACCGCGGCTTGGACCCGGACCGAATCATTGGAGCCACCAAATCGTCCGGTGAACTGATGTTCGTGATCAAGTGGAAGGATTGTGACGAGGCTGACATCGTGCCCGCTCGAGTCGCAAACTTTCGCTGCCCGCAGGTGGTGATTCGTTTCTATGAAGAGCGTCTCACTTGGGACACTAGCGGCGGGCGAGACCAAGACACCTCCGACAAGGCAGCCAAGGCTTAGCAAGCTCGAATGGAGCGGAAAAACAAAATGTCCGCCGTTGACCATCCACCGGCTGCAAATTAGCTCGTCCAGCGTTTCGCTCTTGTTCGAAATGGGTGGACTGGGCTAACTCTTCCAAAACCACTGCGTAGCTCCTGTTTTTATTTGTGTTCCCCTTGTGGTATTTTTTTTTCTCTTTGCTTCGAGTTCTTTTCAGCCATTCGTTCCTCTGTTTGTGAGTTCTTCAATGCTGTTTTTATCCGGACTCCCTGCATCGGACACTGTGCGGTGACAAAACCAACTGACCTAGTTTTTTTTTTTTTTTTTACGGTGCCGTAAACGTCCAAGCTAGGACTTTTTTCCGTGCCTACGTATTGGCTTTATGAAAATATGTAACCTCATAGGCGCGGGAACTTCACAGCGCCCGCAAGGCTTGTTGGCCGACGTTTACGAAGTTGAAAAACGAAATCCATAGCTTTCAGGCAACGAAATGTGATCCACCGTTTGACCAGGTTGCGGCCTGTTAGCGTATAATCCCCCTTTTCTTCATTTTTTCATTATCTTTTTTCTCACTACTCGTTCACATTTCTGGTTTCAATCGTTCGTTGTGTTGTTGTTTACTATTGTACAAAACAGGAGCTCTCATTAAAGAACTTTTTTTGAACCCTTGACAAATTTATTTGGCGGGAAGCATCATTCCTTTGCCTATCGTGGTCTTTTTTTTTTTTTAACGGCTCACTGCTGCTGTCAGCCGTGTGCTGTATTTGTAGAACTGTTGGGACGGTTGCATATCTCTTTTGGGCCACTGTTTGACATAACGGTGCGCCTTGGCACGGCATGTCGTATCGTAGGTCACTGTTTTTAAGCAACTCTGGGCTGTGTCATGCACTAACTATGACTTTTAGAAGTAGAGGTTTTCGATTTATAAACATATTTCACTGTGCCCCGTGCACACTTGAAACAGTGATATGAAGAATGCCTGCAGATTCTTGATGCAGTGCTCTCTTTGGCACTAGGTCGTAAATTTAGGATCCCGGTTCGCCACTATGAAGAAAGAAAAAGGTTGCACAGTTGTAATGAATATGTCAGCCAGCTTTTTTGTGTCTAGCTTCTGAGGAAGTGTCGCGTTTCTTTTGTAAATTCAGCAATAAGTTCGCGCTTTCGGAACAGTGCAGTCTTGTGTAAGTAGGAATCTTGCACGACAGAGTGCAAGATTCCTACCTAGACAAGACTGCACTGCTATACTACTGTAAGCACGTGAAAGATATGCAGTTTGTCCAATAATGCCATGCAGAATAGCTAGGAATATGTCCCAGATTATGAACACTAAAGTGATATCGTATAACTAACGATGCGTTTCAAGTGCAACTGTACTTGCAATTTGTCACGTAATGTCACGCAGCACAGGCAGGACTTGCTGTTGCGGTATATGAACACGGAAGTGGCATCTTGTTTGTCAAGTACGACTACTTCTCCATGACTTCACTGCGGGCATTGTAGCTGCATGCAATCTCAGCCGCACTTTAAGTTCTCGATTGTCTCAGCTTGCACGGGGGAGCGTGTTTTCACGCCCAATAGGTGTTTTTTGTCGGGATTTATGCACATGTAATCAACCAGACATTGTGCTTACTCTGACGTAAACCATTTCACAGCATATCGGGGACAAGGTGGACTGGTAAAGGCATTACAATCTGCACATTTCGGATGGAAAAGGTTCGTTTCCACTCCATTTGAGGCCTGCAGGCCAGCTCCTGTAGAAATTTAACCCCACGTGTAATAAAATTTTTATATTTCAACTTAAACCATCATAGAAAGCTTGTGCAGACTAACATTTCTGAAACTAACCGTATTACCCCATTACTGATAGTCGAAAAACAAAGATGGTGATTTGGCTTCCGAGATGTGTGAGCAATCTCGGGGGTAAAGTTTCTGAACATACACTGCAGCTACATCTGCCATGTGCACTCATCTGTTTAGCTGGAGTTTGAAAGCTGTTAACTATGAAGCTATGACATTACGAGCCCTGAGGCCCCTCAAATATTGCTCCAATGGTGTGTGCTACTTATAAATTTTCATGTTAAAACTGTGTCGGCTCCAATTAAGTTTGTATTTCATAAACTGGAAAGACTAGACTGAATACGAACGGAGGTCACATATACAGGACTTGACTGTGAGAGACTGGAAACATGCGGACATTGAGGCTATATGGTCGGCCTTCCCAGTCCGGGAAAGCGCATGACGAGGCCTGGACTCGCACCCGTCTCACCAGGGTCCGTTGAGACTCCAGCGAAAAGCGGTTAAGGAGGGCGATCCCCCACGCCTCTCGAGAACGGGTGGAAGAAGTGGGCTGGTGGAAATTTTTCGCAGGTGCCCACACCATGTGGAAGATGTCACAAACTTCCCCACAATGTGGGCACCACGCATTGATGTTTGGGTCAAAGTGTTTGATAATTGCTGGACAGAGTAAAGTACATGTCTGCAGGCACGTTAAAGTTTGCCCATCTGCTTTACTCAGCTCATTTGCAGGAGCCTGGAAAAGGCGGTGAGCATCACAATAATAAAACATAATTTCTTTGAACTGCAGCAGTGGTGTACTGGTCGGTAGCCATAAGCGCTGGGGGGAGGAGCCCCGTGGGTAAGTGATCAGGCGGCCGCGTCAGCAGCCTCATAACCTTGTAAAGCCTGATGGCCAGGAGCCCATATTACGCATTTCAAGGTTCCATCAGCAACAGCCCGTCTTACAATATGGCTAGCTAAGGGGGATATCTCCGCTGCTAGGTAGTGAGCACACACTTTTTTTTTTGAATCCGTTATCATCGTTGTGTAAATACAGCAAACAAAAAATGACAATGAACGTCTTTAGAAAAACGAACAATGTAAACTGGTCTATGCAGAGTGCATTTCTCATTGGAGCTTGCCCCAAGTGGTCACCTTGCAAGTAAAGTGTCGTACTGCAGAGCTGTGTGGGTCATGTTTGACTTGTGACGACATCAGCAGGCATTTTGACGCGGGTCAAATGGTCTACCATAAGGGAGCAGTGGTTAGAGTGCCCGGCTGCTGAACCGAAGGTCGCCGGTTAAATCCCCGCTGTGGCGGTTGCATTTATGGGGAGGCGAAACGGTAGAGACCCGTCCACTGTGTCTTGTTAGTGAAAGTTAAAGGACACTAGGTGGCCAAAATCTCTTGAGCCTTCTACAACGCCTTCTCGTATAATCGTAGCTTGGTTTTGAGACGTAAGACCCCAGATATTATTACCATGCAAGTAAAATGCATGAACGCCTGGGCAAATACAAACAGGTGCACAAGAGGAACCCGAGGCATTCAAAATCGACCCAGTGCCACCCTTCATGGCATGCCTGTCAATATTTGTTATGGCACGTAAAACTCTCAGACGTCACTCATTGTAGCTCCTCTGGGCTCTCACCGAAACTTCGGCAGGCTCTCACTAAACTTGTATTTTTTCTTTGTTCTGGTGGTTTTCCAAGCTTGCGGCTACAACATGCATCCAAGAAATATTTGTTCATACTTACTTACTGCTAGCACAAAGCACAGATCTCTTTCTACTCCAGATGGAATGGACAGCTTGCACATAACGCCATGCACACATCTTTGGACATGCTCGTACTACAAAACTGCAACTACAACGGCGTTCAAGCAGCATGTTTGCTGGCGCGGTTAAAAGTTTACATCTGATAAGGACGTCACTGGAATGTTGCTGGCATCTCTGCCTGAAAAACAACCACTTGCTAGGGAGCCCCTAAACAGTTTTTAAAATTTTTAAAGCGCTATTGCGAATGGGTTGCATTATTTTTAGTCAAAATTTTTGCCTCCTCATTGGAAACTGGTGTTGTACCGAGTGATTGGCTGCTAGCAAGGGTTGTGCCTGTGCCCAAAGTTGGAGATAAGCTGATGGTTGAAAACTATCGCCCCATTTTCATTACATGTACAGTGTGTAAACTTTTAGAGCATATAATTGGTAAACATCTTGTTGCGTACTTTGAAAATAACAACCTCTTTTACAACAAACAACATGGTTTTCGCTGACGCCTTTCAACTGTGACACAGTTATTTGAAACCATTCATCACTTTGCTGCAGCTATGAATTCGAAAGAACAAATAGATGTTATTTCATTAGATTTGTCAAAGGCTTTCGACAGGGTATGTCATGCGAAACTTCTAAATAAATTACATGGTTACGGTGTTAATTTACAAATAATTAGGTGGATTCAAGCTTACCTGACGAATCGTCAACATTTTGTGGAAATAGCCGGCGAACATTCATCTTTTTTGCCCATTCCTTCTGGTGTGCCGCAAGGGTCGGTTTTAGGCCCAATTTTGTTTCTGCTGTACATTAATGACATTGCAAGTGGTGTACATCCCAACATTGAAGTGCGATTGTTTGCCGACGATTGTCTTTTGTTTACACGCGTCAAGACTGTCTCTGACCAAACTTGTTTAAATGATGCCTTAAACATTATTCACAATTGGTGTGCAAAATGGGATATGGAAATCTACCCTAAGAAGTCTGCCTGCATGACAGTCTCAAACAAGAAAACACCTTTAATGTTTGACTATACAGTGAATACTAACCAAATCAAAAGATCCACCCAAATTAAATATCTTGGTATGACAATTACAGATACACTAAATTGGAATGCACATATTGACAATATCTGCAAATCAGCGCAGTGGAAACTTGGACTACTGAGACGTAAATTAAGAGGTACTCCTCCTGAGGTTAAACTTCAGGCGTACAAAACTATTGTTCGGCCTACCTTAGAATACGCTAGTATGATCTGGGACCCGCATCACCAATATCAAATAGATAAACTGGAGCGTGTGGAGAGGAGGCAGTCAATAACAACCCTGCTCACTGAGGTTAAACTTCCTCAACTTGCCATTCGCCGAAAAATCAATCGACTAAAGTTTTTATATCAGCTTTACAACAATAAACTCAATTTAAACCCTTCTCTCTATTTGCGTCCCCCAGGAAGAGTCTCATCAAGAACCAATCACCCACACGTAATTATGCCCTACACACCGAGAATTGACACATTTACAAACACTTTTCTTGTCAGAACGATTGTCGACTGGAACTGTCTTGCCGCCGATTTCTTTGAGAATGTAGACACAGTTGAATCTTTTGTTGATAAATTAGAATTGTCATTGTATGATGTAGTTCCCACTCTGTAAGAGCCCGACAGGGCTTACAGTATTGTGAATAAATAAATAAATAAATAACTCGGAAGTTCTGAGACCACGAAGCGGCTTTCTTTTAGCTTCCAATATCCTTCCTAAAAACGTTGTCTCAATCTCGTCATCTATTTTATCGCGCAACATAGGGACAGTGTCGGCACTGAGCTTATTAAAACTTCGCGATTTTCATCTATATGCCGTTATTTCTGCTAGCACAGTGAAAAACGCACGAAACAAAGTGGGATTGGTTGATTGTGCATGATAGTTCTGTGATACGAGGCCGGACAAACACGCGACTGCATTGCAGAGCATGGTAGGAGACCATTCGCAGCTATTATATCTCAAATACAAACCAATCAAGAGCCAATTTCCTGGTGGATGTGACGCGAACAGACCACTGGCACAAAGGATCGTGACAGACCACTGGCACAAAGAACTAACGCATGGAGAGAACGACGTGCTTATTCTCTGTAATTGTAGAGGTTGCTTAGGGGCCATCGAGCTATCATGTACAGACAACGTGTCATGGTGATGCTAAATCTGGCTTCCTGCAACACGTTGGCTTCAGGGACGTCCTGTGCTTGTCCCAGGCAAGGTTACTCCTGCGGTTGTGGCACATATTGAGGCACACGACAGAAGTTAAAAAAAAAACGTGGAGGCATGAGACGAGAAATCGTCAAAATAGAAAATCTGCCTGAAACGGTACTGCTTCCTTGATAACTTCTGGTCATGTTAGAGCTGCGCTCTAAGATTCAAGTCAATTTATTTCAGTTTGTATTTTATTACTCAGAAATGCATTCAACAAAGATACATTGATACGGGAGGAGGTATCAGTCTGCACACATCGTGTTAGTACACTACAATGTGGACAAGCTTTGACGAGTCAACTAGACCATCAACTACTCACCCAAAGAACGCAGGATCGAACCTCGCCGTAATTGCTGCTTTTCAATGGTGATGAAATGCTGTAAGCCAGTATACTTAGATGCAGGTGCACCTTAAATAATCCCAGGTGGTGAAATGTACTGGACTATGGCCGTCTCACAATGACATCATGGTTTTTGAGACTTAAAGCCCCAGAAATCATTATTACTGAGTAAATGCAACATCATAAGTCAATAAAGTTTTCACAAAGTGGCACTGTGTCAAATATAAATTTAAACACTGCCTAATGGAATATATGGAACCCTCCTTAGTAGCTACAGCTAGTAGATTCCATAAGGAAGCTGATGAAATACTTGCTGTAAACTTGGCACACTTACCTCTGGACTTGGGTGACTATAGCTACTAAATGCAGGGAATCAAGTGTGCAAAACACTGCCTGGCTAGTATTTTACCTCTCTATCAACTGACATCGATGTTTGAAGCTTAGGCGGGCTGTGGGGATTGCTCAGTGTGCCGCTGGCAAACCTGTAATGCTGTATTTGGTTCATACTTCATTTGATTTTAAGAGGCAAGGCCACCACATTAGTGGCTTGTGCGTTCTTTTCTGCCAGTGTTTCATATAGCTCCAGGAAGCAAGATTCTTTCATTCTCGCTAAATAATTTAATATCGAATTCTTTATGCGGACAATTTTCAGTTTCTGGGCGCAGCGTTGGGCTCTGATGTAGCAGTGCACGCAGCTTGGTCATGTGTGCCAGAGTATCGGGGTGGCAGCAGCTGCGGTGCTCTGCCGGTATGTACGTGGTGGAGTTGCGGCATGAGCATTTGGGGGGGGGGGGGCAAAGTCAGGGAGGGTGGTCGCCCACACATGCCTGCGCCAATAGGGGAGACCCGCTCAAGTTTGCCCGGCGACGCCAGCGCTTGCCTTTCCCCTGCCAGAAAAAGCGCACAACAATAGGGTCTTCCAACCCTTCCGCTCTCTTTGACTTCCACGCATTTGCGAAGCACGCGCTGCACGTGAAACGTCCCTCATTCCGCGATGTCACCCCAACAGAAAAGGGGGTGACATCGCTGCGTCGTCAACTGTCACAATAACCATGCAAACACGAAGAGGTCGACTCCACCAGTGAAATTCTAACGATTCCCAAACCGATGGTACGAAACAGACGACAGAAATGAATTAAAGCAGTGCGCCGAAAAAAGTATGTAAACATTTTTTTTCATAAAAATTAGCACGTGCACAATGCATTCAAGATTACGGGTGTTAATGCCTGCGTCACCGTTCCTCTAATCTATCGAGTTAGTGGGAGATGCACGTCGCCATCTTAAATGCATAAATTTTCAACGCCCGTCTTTAGAGCACTGTTAAAAAATAGCGAAGAAATATTTTATGCTGCTACTATTATTCGATATTGTTGGGGACGTAGTAGTTGAAGCTGTGTGCACATGTGGTATTGGTAATGTGTTGGTATATATTTTTAAATCTACGCAGCGCCGACGGAAGTGTGTGGTTGCCAAAAGCTTAGACAACTATGAAAAAAGAAAAAAAATGCATTAGCCGTTGTTGCACGTCCGTTGGCAGATACAGTGAACTAGTTGTTACTGAGTGTGCAGGGGTAGCCCGAACAACACGGTGCATTTTTGATACGCGGCCAAGATAAAATGCCTTTATAGCAATGCGCTCTTCCCCTGCAGATTAGACACACACAAAAAAGTTTCTCTGAAAGTTGGGCGCTCATCATGATGGTACGCACGCTGTTCGTGCGTACCATCACTCAAGGTACGCGCGATGAGAACGGTGATAATGCAAGGAAAGACACGCGAGATAGATGTCAATTATTGTTGTGGGTCAGAAAGAAGCCGCAAATAGACCATTTATTTTTGAAGTGTTGTGTATACACCGCACGATAACTTGGGTAGGTGCTAGTAAATTAAGGTATCCCAACAAATAGCAGTCACAGCGCAAGAACCGCTTAACCTAAAGCACGAGAAGCGGCCTTACCCATCCATCCAGGAACAAACATAGTGCATAGTACACAGAGTAAACCAAATAAAACAAGTACATAATAATGAACGTACAGAAAGTTTTATTCACCTCTAACGTCGTAAACAGCGTCGTCTTTCACTTGCGAAACGCACTTCGCTCTGACGAGGACGGCGTCGTCTGCTACAACTTGCTTCGCTGCCCTTTTACTAAATTTCTGCCACGAAAAAAAAAATCCTCAATTGCGGCATCCTAATAAATGTGGACAGAGCGCACCACACGTGACGCGAAACTCTCAAAAACACGTGCAGAACGCGTGCAGCGCGTGAGCAAAGAAACGCGTTTTCAAGGCAGGTTGAATGGGACAGCGCAGGGGCGAAGACTCGAATAACCAGTTTTCTCCCCGCATTGACTGACAGCGCCACGCTCCGCAGCGCCTTTCTCGGCGTGGGTCTCCACTATAGGCTCGTGTACATGGACGCGACGGGAGTGGGCTGAGTTGAGTGGCGGGTTCAGCTTACCTCGACGTGCCCGAGTTTATATGAACTCGCACGGACGAGTTGAGGTGAGCGGTGATCGCAGCGACGCTTTGCGTCGAGGCGAGCCGAAAGCCCGTTTTCCGGTACCGGTTTCCCCTCCTCCAAGCCTGCGCTCTTGCCGCTGTGGCATAGAGAAATAAAAAAAGGTATGGCTGTGGGCTGCGGTTGTTTACGCAGTTGTCGGCTTTGGCTCGCTTAAACAGCCAGAGGAGAAGGTCGTGTCTGTGCGCTCCGCGCTTTTTCGCTGCCTCTCCTTCATGTCAGTCGCTCCCCAACTCTCGCTGAGTGCGGTCGCTCGCGGGCCACGCTCGTCAGGAGTTCGGCTCTTCCGCAGCAATGCGTTCGCGCTCCGGCGTCAGTGACGGATTTCTACCCTGAACTGCGGTCAGAACTGCTGTGGAATAACCTGCCATGGATTGCCCGGAACCCCCCACACTTCACAGTGCCGGTTAGTGAATTAATTCCCTTTCACTCCGCGTGTTGTACGCGGCCGACCAGCGTGTGTCGTGGTGTAGGGCCACGGCCCATTGCGCGTAGCATAGACGCGCTATCGCCGCCCCTGTGCGTGCGGTGCACGGGCGCTTGAGTTATCACGAACAGCTAGTGCCTGTTGCGCGTGACCACGCTGTTAGGCAACCACTCCTGTACAGTAGTGCAGCGTGCGCGTATTTTCCTTTTTTTTTTCACAATACTACGAACATTGACAGTGACGCTTCCCAGTTCTTCTTAGTGCAACCGTTTTTCTTTTTTTCTCTCTCTCTTGCACTAATTGTGAAGTGCTTTCCTGAGCGGTGTGCGCTAGTGTGACCATGCATTCGCTTAGGCGCAACTCCGTCCCCGACGCCCGCTCGCCCATCGCGGCATCCCCCCCCATCGGCAGACAGCGCTCCAGTTGCTGCCCGAACTTCTGAGGAGCCCACGAGGCGCCCTTTTTCTCACCGAAGATCGGAGAGCCTCCCGACCAACAAGGTACAGGCACACCGCCATCTATTCTTTGAAAAGATCGCGACGGAAAACATTCAAGCCATAGTGGAAAAATGGCTGCAGGCCAACCCTGTCGCGCCCACACAGGCCCCCATGCCGGCCTCTCAGTGCACCAGCGGGGCCGCACCTGCCATCAGTGCCACCGGAACTGCAGAGGAGCCACCACAAAGCCCCGCAGAGCGAAGCTCCTGGGCAGACACAGGGGCCTGCTGGCGTTCCCCTACCTCTCAGCTCTGATGAGGACGACGAGTCAATGGACTTCTCCAACTCGCGGAAGAGGGTGCGGGAAGAGAGTGGGGACGAGGACGACCATGCACCCCGAAAGCAAACGGCCACTACCCCCTCCGACGAGGAATCACACGCTTCTCGGGGCTCAGAGGAGATGTCCGGGAGCGAGTGCAGAACCATGGTGGATTCCGAAGGGGCGTCCTCCACAGCGGACACATCATCTGCCACAACACGCGGCCCGGACCCAGTGAGCTTGGATGGTGCAGGCACTTGCCAACACCCCACTACCGCCTCAACGGACGACCTACCGCCTCAACGACGACTCTCCCCCCACACAGAAGGAATGCCCTCGCCAGCAGCCTCTCCCCAAGGAGTAGAGAGCACTTTACCTGCCCCTGCAACAGAAGGGACCGCCGAATCTCCCGACAACCCACCCTCTGACGCTTCAGCTGCCATGGAGGTGGTCGAAGAAGTTCTTACTCGTACCGCTACAGGGGGCAACACCCGAAAGGAAGCCCCTTATACGGCGAAAGACTTTCTCCTCACATCGTCAGCGGGGGCCACACATACCAACCGCAGAAAGAAGGGAAAGAAGCCGACCAAGAAGCAACCCCCGGTTACTGCATCGGAGGGCACAGCTGCCAACCTCCCCCAACCTTTCGGCAAGGCCCCCACTGCAGTGGACACCACAAGGAAGCACAGCAGTGCAGCGGGGAGTCCGCCAGACACAGAGGGCTTCCAGGTGGTCACTACCAGAAGTGCCCGACGTCGTGCCAGGGACCTTGCTGCTGCTGCGGCCCTCCCGGTCGACCCTGCCATTGTGGGCACAGTTCTGTTCCGGCCGTCAGCCCCCGGAGGTACCTTCAGTGGATCCCCACACCTGATCCTCGCACAGGCGCTCTCTGCAAGGCCCGGCGTGGTTGCAATTCGCGTAAACCAAAAACGCAACATTGTGGCTGCTGACGCTACCACGCGAGAGTGGCTGGAGCAGCTCCTGACCATTAAGGAGCTAAAGGGGATCCCCGTCACTGCCAAGGAACCCGCTGACCACAAGACCAGCACGGGGTTCCTACATAGTGTCGACGGGGAGCCTGCGGCTTCGCCGGCCCTGTGCCGCCGGAGCACGTGTGACTCTTCTTGGTCCGTGTTCCATTGCGGCCAGCCAGACCCCGCCCTCTGCAGTGCCGGCAATGCGGTCAGTTCGGCCATGTGAAGGAGAGCTGCAGCTGGCCAGGCAGCTGCATCAGATGTGGCGGGACCCACCCTGGAGAGATCTGCAAACAGACCCGGCCTCGGTGTGTCAACTGCGGGGGCCCTCACTCTGCAGACACCCCGGAGTGCCCCCGGTGGCAGGAGCAGCGGAAGGTTGCCACAATCATGGCATCTTCCCCAACCATCCTCTCGAGGCGCGCAGTGGCAGCGGCGGTGTAAGAGGAGATTCAGGAGGCGCGGACCTTTGCAAGCGTGGTGAAGGGCCACCCTGCGCCGCCGCCCCCTCTTGCCAGACCCATCCCGGCGCCTCGCAAGTCTCGCCGCCAGCCACTCCAGGGACTGCAGTCCACCGGCACTGCTGCTCCTATGGCCCTGCCAGCGGCCACTGCTGTTCCTGAGGCCCCGCCTGCTGCAGCTGCCACTCTTGCGGCCCAGCCTGCAGCTATTGCCCCCTGGAGGCCGGCCTGCTGTGCCCATGGCTCCTGCGGCCCCGCCTGCTGCAACAGTAGCGTCGCCTCCAGCAGACCCGGCCTACCACATTGTCGCCACCCTGCTGAACACCCTGCGGTCTGTGGGAGAGTCTCTTCCTCTGGACCACCCCCTTCGAGCCATCTGTTTACAGACGGGAGGCTCACCGCTCCCCACAACCAATCATGGCTAGCTCCCCGCCCGGAACGAGCCGAGGCCGCCGCCCAAGCGTTCTGCAGTGGAACGTCAACTGGCTGGGGCGGCGAAAAGACAACCTGGCAGAGCACCTTCTGCGGAGCGATTACGACGTGCTTGCACTGCAGGAGGTGTATGCCCGGGCGGAGGACCTTCGCCTACCAGGGTACGTTGGATACAGCAGCCGGACTGGCTGCACCCTGGCGACCTGCCTTGATGCGCTCTGCCTGAACGACAGCCACCAGCAAGGACGTTCCCGGTGTGCTGTCTACGCCAGGCGGGAGCTCCCACAGGCAGATGTGAAGGTGGCTGACCTGGTTGGAGGCCCCTTTGAATGCGGCGCCGTCCGCATCCGCATCGGGGGGCAGGACACTACTGTGGCCAGCATCTACGTTCGGCCGGGCCAGCCCTGGGACCCCAGATGCCTCCGTCAGCTGGCGCATCGCCTGGGCAGGGAGTTCCTGCTTTGCGGGGACGTCAATGCGAAACAACCAGCGTGGGGCGGCCGCAAGACTGACGCTCGAGGCAGAGGGGTGCGTGATGTACTCCGGCAGCTGGGGCTGGCGATCCTCAACTCGGGTGCCAACACCTTCCTCCGTCCTGGGCAGCAGGCCACCAGCACTGCCATAGATCTCAGCGTTGCCACGGAGGGTTGCCAGTATGCCTGGTCGTCATTCCCGGACACCTGGGGCTCGGACCACCTGCCTATCCTGCTATCTCCCTTCAGAGTTAGAGCTCCACGGGACCGCGAGTACCGCGTGGTGGATTGGCAGGCCTACCGGCGACTACTCAAGCAGGACACGAGCAGCAGGGACCTGCTGCAACTGGTGGCCCACAGTGCGAGGGCAGCAACAGTCACTGCCAAGGTACAGCAGGGACAGCCCGTCCCAGACTTCCGGCACCTGGCTCTGAGGGCGGCACGGCGACGTGCAGAGCGGCAAGCCCTGAACAAGGGCCAACCGGAGCTCTGGATGGTCTTCTGGAGAATCGATGCCGTCTGCAGACGCCACGCACGCAGGCGCCGGAACCAGGGCTGGCAGGGCGTGTGCGTCTCGATCAACAGCTCACGTGATGGGACCAAGGCCTGGCGCCTGCTGAAGTGCCCGCTGATAACGCCCCGGGCCTTCAACCAGGGACTGTCCCTGGCTGTTCACCTGTGGATCACGGCTGCGAACCTGGCAGAGCGGCTGGCTGACCAGTTTGCTGCCAGAGACAGAGCCCCACTGCCTGCTGCACCACCGCCTGCTGCCCTCCCTTGCCCTACCTCCTGTCATCATCCCAGATGGGTGTCCGCGCCGGTGCGGGAGCTGTGCGAAGAGCCCATAGCGATACACGAGCTGGTGGCAGCCCTCGAGAGGACCAAGCGACGAAGTGTTCCAGGGGCCGACGGCATCACCTTCCAAATGCTCCGCAACCTGGATGGAGGTGGCCGTCAACGACTCCTGAAGTACTACGACGTCTGGTGCACCGGAGTGTTACCCGAGTCTTGGCGAACTGCGGTGGTGGCGCCAATCCTCAAGCCCCGGAGGAAGGCCACGGCTCTCACCTCCGCGCCCTGCAAGGTGATGGAGAGGGTGGCTCTGGAGAGACTGGAGTGGATTGCCGACCACCTGGGCTTCTTCCCGGAGCAGCAGACGGGCTTCAGGCGACACCGGTGCACGGCGGATTTCATCTCAGACGTCGTCGCTACCCTCGAGGACGCCAGGAGCAAGGGGGACGTGGCCATGCTGCTGCTGCTGGACGTGGAGAGTGCCTTCGACGGACTCCCACACGTGGCGGTCGAGGTGGCCCTGGACCGCCTCGGCATCAGCGGTAGCCTCCGAGGCTTCGTGACCGCCTTCCTGTCCGGGAGGACCTTCCGCGTCCGTGTTGGAGGGGCTACCAGCCAACCCAGGGTCATCACTGCTGGTTCAGTATCGAGCCCCTTCCTCTTCAACATGGCACTAGCAGGACTTCCTGCATCCCTCCCAACAGACATCAGGTTCCCGGCCCGCTGCTCAGTCTACGCAGATGACGTGGCACTCTGGGTTCGGGGACCAAGGCGGTCTATCCCAGCCATCAGGAGATCACTGCAGGCGGTCCTCGATGCAGTAATAACCTACCTCAGAGGCATCGGGCTTAAGGTCTCTGCCACCAAGACTGAGGCCCTGCTGATTCACCCGCTGGCGGCAGCTCGCACCCACGTGAGACGGCTGAGGATTGGCAATCGCAGCCTGCCTTGGAGGTTGGTGGTGAAGTACCTGGGGATCACCATCGACCACCGACTCACCTAGATCCCGGCTGCCAAGGCTGCTGCCACCAAGGTGCGGCGCGTCCAGAGCACCATCAGCAGGCTGCAGCTGCGTGGCCGCGGCTGCTCCACCAAGTGGGCCCTCCGGCTCAACCAGGTTGCGGCGTCCTGGGTCCTCCTGTACGCCTTCCCGCTGGTGAACCTGACACCGGCCAGGAGACGCCTGCCGGAGGGACTCCACAGGGGTGCACTGAGGGCCATCCTGGGACTTCGCAAAAGCTCGCCGGTGGCAGCGACTCTCGCGGAGGCAGGAGAGTGGCCCCTGACGTTACGTATGCTCCAACGTGCGCTGGGCCACATTGACCGCCTTCACCGCGCCAGTGACGGCAGGGCCCTCCTGGAGCGTCTCCCCAGTCCGCCAGGATCACAATGGGAGGCCTCTGCCTGCTGTATCACCAGATGGTTCCAGATCCGCCAGTCCCGGTTGCCTCTCCACCGCCTCACCACCAGCCACCAGAGGTCCACCTCTGCTTAGAAGGGGCAACCAAGCGACAAACGCCTGCGGCCGCACTGCAACAGGCGGCCTCCTGCAAGCTCCAGGAACGACTGGAGGGACGGCTGCAGGTGTTCACGGACGGATCTGTGATGCCAGACGGGACTGCAGCGGCCGCATGCGTAATCCCGTCCAGAGCCAACAGCAGGCAGTGCAGGCTACCCTTCCCGGCGAGCTCCACGGCTGCGGAACTGGCTGGACTGCATCTCGCGGTAGACCTGTTGGCTGAGGACATCCCCCTTGAGCCGGCCGCGGTCCTGTGTGACAGCAAGGCGGCCCTGCAGACCCTGGCCAACTTCCGCCGTGCCGGACTGACGGCCTGCCTCCTGAGAGCCAAGGTTCACGCCCTCATCGACGCCGGGGTGTCCGTCTCCTTCCACTGGCTGCCCTGCCACGTGGGCATCGCTGGAAACGAGAAGGCGGGCAACCTCGCCAAGGCTGCCCACCAGCCTGGTACTCCCTACTCCTGTGCCGTGGCGGCCAGGGACTATTCACAGGCCCGTATCAAGAGGCTCCTCATCACAGTCCACCCAGACCCGAGGGTGGCCAGCGGGTGAGGACCAAAGTCTCTCCCAGAGACGGGCCTCACCAGTAGAGAACGGGCCTCCCTGTTACGACTGTGGACTGGCTGCCTGTGGACGGCGGCCCGCCGCCACGCCAAGGGCCTCTGTCCCTCCCCGGCCTGCAGCTGTTGCGGAGACCCAGAGACCCACGAACGCCTCCTCTGTGCCTGCCCTGGCTTAGCACAGGAACGCTTGAGGGCCTACACGGCCTACAGGAGACAGGGTCTGCCCGTCTCCACCCTGGAAAACCTGCTGTTCCCGTCTCGTCCACATCCAGCACCACTCCGCAGCCTGGCGGAGTTCGTGGAGGAGTCGGGAATTGCTGCCTACCGCTGATCCCAGGAGCCCTGCTGCCCTTGCCCTTGCCGACGGCCTGCTGCTCGCGCTGAAGCGGACCGGACATCCCTCCTTACACACCACACACTATTTCTCCTACCCTCTTTCATCCCCCTCCACCACACCCCAAAGGCACTGCGCCGTGTCGCCTGAAGGCAGACAGAAATTAGGTGCCTTTTTCCTCTTCATTCTAACCACTTTCACCACCACCAGTTGTCGCTCCGCCACCGCAATGGCTGTCTTGATATTTTTTCTCAGTTTGCACCAGCTGTACTTTATGGTTGTGTTGGTGTCTTGGCTAACACTGCACAACGCGATGGCAGCAGTGGTTCTGTTGCGGCACAGCACTCGCCGCAGGCGTATCCGCAGCCTGACGCACCGTCCCATGTTCACCCCTGGCTGGTCTCTCCAGGAATTCGCGTATCCGCAGCCTGACGCACCGTCCCGTGTTCACCCCTGGCTGGTCTCTCCAGGAATTCTCCGTGATTCATGGTTTGTAACGCCTTTCATTTGTGTACCTGATGCTGTGGAAAATCCTTTGAAGCCCTACACGTGAGTCATTTTTTGCAATAGTTGTGGCTTGTCGCTAATACGAATTAAGCGGCGCCCTGAACCTCGTTGAAAATTTTAAATTGAAAATAAGCAGTTTTTAAATGAAAATGACTAAAAACCCTCATCAATTGTTGGAACAAAGTGTACAGTTCCACCACAATTAAGTGCACCGTGTTTTTCTTGCCTCATACGCTCACCCTGTTTGGCTAATCTGATTTCTGTGGCTTTTGGACTGGACAGTGAGATCCTTACACGATGAATTTTTAATCTGAGGGCTTGTAATTTCAATTGGAATGCAATATACATTTTTGAGTCAAATTTCTATCGACTTGCGTAAAATTTCATATGGCCGCGTACCATTTTGCCATAATTTTACACCTCTATTTCTATTGTGCCTCAATTATGCTTAAAAATGAAAGTAATTTGCTATTTTTTTATATTATATTTTCTTGCAGGATTGGAGCAAATCACTCAGTTTTTTCTCGTTGACTAAAGCTAGCAATGTCGTTATTTCATCATCTGTCCACATGATGCGTGGAGCCCGTGAGGATGTCATCGTGCCTAGCGCGCGCGTACCGGCCGACAGAGAAAGAGCAACGTAGGAGTGATGGGACCGGTCATACATGCCCTTTCTGAGCGCGGCGAGTTCGGTGAACCTACCCCCTGTCTCCGGGTCGACGGGACTCGCCGCGACGACTCTCCGCCCCGACGCGTCCGCTTATACATGGGGGAGGGCGAGTCCAGAAAGCCTGTTTATTTCGACTCGACGCGCCCTCGTCTGGTCAGTGTAAACGGGCCTAATGACCATGCTCTCCGGACTGAGGGCGTATGCAAGACGGTTGTTAAAATTGCTGTTGGAGATGACGCGCGAGCAGGACTTTTACTGTGGAATCTCTTACTAGACCACAACGACGGCCGATTTTGATGGGATAGTCCAGCACGGCCGGGGCTGGTGTCCATAGCATGCATTGGGTACAGTGACGAAAACAAGAGCACAGTTCCAGCAGATTTCGAACCCAGCAACTCTTCGTGGCACTTGGCTCTTGTACCACAGAGCCACGCCAGCACTTGAAATTCCTCCAAAAAAAGACCCTTCGCAGGTGCTATGTTGGACGAGAAATCGTGTTTACAGAGGTAATATAGCGCGTTAGAGAAGTTAAGCATCAGGCGTCACAGCCTGCGTGTTGCTTTACAAGCGTGTGGTTTAATGCTTCCTCCTAATTACAAAGAGCATAGCCATAGTTCTCCATCATCAGCCACATCATCAACAAAGCGTACAGAATGCCTTGCAGAAGCTTAGCGGGTAGCTTACCTCTGTACAAAATGATGAATAATGGCCTAGTGGGTGCTTCCAAAAATTATAATTTATGGTGTAGTGGGTACCTTGCGACTGTACTTGTAGTATTAGCATCAAAGAAGTTTACATTAGGCTGTTTAAATGCTGCCCTGGCTTTCGATGTGACCTTGCTGTATAAAAAGGGATGGAGTAGATAACCAGACAAGAACTGCAGGTGAAAAGCTTATGCATGTAACAGTGAACACTGTGAATGAATTCCTATGAGCACGAGTGAGTAGAGAGCCTATAAATGAATTGGGAGCTCGAGTAATGTAGCAAATTGGGCTAGTCAGAACCTAGTCATGACGATCTGCATATATAGGACACAAAAAACAAGAAAGCTAGACAAGACCGCTGTAGTGATGAGGCACAAGGACCGAAGCGGGCGTGAAATCGCGGAAGCGTTGCAAACATTAAAAGTAAAAGACAAGGGCGCGAACCAGCCTGCAATCTCTCTCACAGAGGCTGACGTTTTATATCAGCAGCATATGTGATTAGATGCTTTGCGTGCTTCTTGCTTTTCGTGCCCTACCTAGGCTGACCATCACGAAATTGGGAGCTCAGTATATGAGAAATATGTGCATTTACAGTTTGAAAGCAGACCAAGCGCACACTGCTGTTTATTGGCGTATGAAAAAGTCGCTACCAATGTACTTGTACTGAGTGCAAGCAGTAGATTCTCAGTAAATGGGGAATCTCTTAAACAGAAATGCTGCTTCACTGAAACAATCCCCTCTACTATGATTGGTTTTGTACTTTAATTCCGCTCCCCTATTAATCTCTCAATAAGTGCAATTCCTGCTAAGCGGAACGCTACGAGTGGCCACTGGCGAGGGTCTCGTTCTGGAAAACATGGTGCCTCCAGCTAGTATTCGAGAGATTATCAGTCAGCTGCCAGCTTGTAATAGGTTCAGGTGCTACGTGACACCAAAAAGGCTGGTAAAAAGTGTTCCACCCTCGCCATCATGGCTACTGGTGGCGCTGACATATGCTCCCACATTTAATGCACGTATATATCCCATGTAGTAGACGGGGGGATAGCCGCCGTGGTAGCTCATTTGGTAGAGCATTGCAGGCGTTACTCGAATGTGCCAGGTTCAACCCCCGACCACTGCAAGTAATCTTTTTGTCCACCTTTCCGTCTTCACATTTATATTAGAACTATTTCTAATAACATCCCCAATACTTTCCTCTGCATGGTTGTCTGTTAGATCTCGTCAATAGTTCTTAACAATGTGAAATGACTGGCTGGAAGCATGTCCACGCTTTCTCGACCACACTGTGGTTTTCGGCCGTCTGGCCATGGCTCCCAATGAGTAAAGGTGTTTTTCTTGTTTTTGCCAAGGTGTATTTTTCTGAAGGCTCCTGCTAATGCCTGGCCCTGAGCCCATAATGTTTTCCTGTACCCTTCAGTGGGCCAGAAGCAGCTGCTCTCACTTTAATGAAATTGAGCTCCTTCGTCATAGAACATAATTGTTGGGGCTTAACGTCCCAAAACCGCACTATGATTATAAGGGACGCTGTAGTGGAGTGCCACAGAAGTTTTTACCACCTGGGGTTCTTTAATGTAAAACGTAAGTACATGGGCATCTATCATTTTAACATTCCTCGAAAATGTGCTCGCCACAGCCCAGGATTTGATCTCTGAACTTTTGAGTCAGCAGTTGAGCACGATGACCACTAGATCATTGTGGCAGGTTCAGTTTCCTTATCGGTGTATTAACTCCAAGCACAGATTTTTGTTGGTTCGCCCTCTATCTATTAATGTAGGTTTCCCCAGAATCGCTTCAGAAGAAGAACGCTTTATTTTTAATGCAATGATTTATAAAAAAAAAATTCTGCTAAAACATCCGTAGCCAATATGGCTAGTCAGGAATCGGTTACAGACAAGGCATTTTGTGGTTTAATTAGCGAGTGTATTCTTTACACTCAGAATTCTACCACAAATCACATATTGAAATGTAAGAAAAAATAAATGTAGAAATAATGTGACCTGTACACACATTTCAATGACATTAATATGGTAAGTGGTCCAGTCACCATGTTAATATTTGTCTTGGAGTTTTGTTACAGACACTCGCTTCTGAGTACCTGTTCGCCAAAATTTTGGAGATGCTGTTTCCTGAAGTCTTGTGGCTTCTGTTCTTGGCAAGGCTTTAAGCCCCGAGGCACAGTAGTGGCTCAGCGGCTGGCAGCCTGGAAGAACCTGCAGGACGCGTCCACTTGGGACGGTATGCTGTCCATGTACCCGGAGCCGCAGGACGTCACCAAGAAAACGAAGACCGCCACGACAGCGCCACCTGTTGTCGGAGCTTCTTCTCCCACCCTGCCCTCGATGCTGCCCTCTGGCAATGACGGAGAGGTGAGCATTTAGCATAACTTCATAACTTTAACCAGGAAGCTTTCCTTTTTGATCAATCCGTGCAGATTTCTGTGTGGCTTTATGCTATAGGAACAGGTGGTTGTCAGGTATCCCTTTCGTAACCCTTGCACCACATTTTTGGATTCTGTAGAACTCATTTGCAACATTCAGTATCTGGGGGCATCAAGTTGTCGACGAATTTTCCTTCACACTTCCAGTTGCAAGCTTCCTGGCTGGCCTAATTGGAAGGACAACTGCTCAAGAAGAGTGTTTGTCTTGATCCTCGGAACACGCCAAATTTTTCATCAACTAAGCAGCTTTTTTTTGAGAAATCTAGATAAATTTTCCTGTGGTTTCGTACTATACACGGGTACTGCTTGTCAGTTATCCCTTTTATTATAAAGTCTGAAACAGCTACAGTTTGCAGATTGTGCAAATTCGTGACAAGTCATCAACAAAAGCATTGTTTTTGGCAAAAGGCAATTGGCAAGACATTATGGGAGCCATGCTGAAATAGCAAGATATGTGAGCATGTGTCCTGCAGTCTCTCACTCAGTCCTAGTTAAATAAGCAATTGCCCTGGTGCTGAAGTGTTTATTACAAACTCTTAGAACATGTGTGGGTGAGGGTGTACTTGCATTCTTATAATACTTCATCTGCAGTGTTTCATGCCTTGATTTCTTGTGCGTGGCTGCAACTGCCCTTTTTGATGTGTTTGTTTTTCAGAAAATTCTCGATGCTCTCCCTGTAAAGAGGGGCACCTCTGCAGAACATGTGTCTAAAGCTACTACAATCTTGACAGTCCGGAGGAAGGGCCGAAATGTCTGAATAATGAATGTGAATGTAGAGACTGGAGTATGTCACCTTCTGAAGCCTCATAAAAACGAAAAAAAAGTTGAGACCATTTCACTTGGTAAAGGTGGGCCACCAGTGGAGCCGACAGACACAAGATCTTCTTGGGCAGTTGTCTAAAAGATGCATAGGCGTAGAATTTTGTTGTAACGCCTGCTCTTCCCTAGGATGCCATGTACGGATGGCATCGGCATTGCGTCTTGTAATGTTTGTGAGCATCTTTAGCAGCGCCCTAAAGAGCGGGAGTTCAAATGCATGTTTGAGCGTCGCGATTCATGTGGAGAACTTTTTCCTTGCCACCAGTACATCACTGTATGACAAACCATGATGGGTGCACCGTCACCATAGACTGTCTGGAGACAGCAGTTGCTGTTGTTCTTGGTTCATGCACTCAGTGAGTCGCTTGAAAGTAGCATATAATAGCTCCCACATTAACCAACTAGCTCTGCTCGTCATATCTTGTTGCCTTCTGGAGGAGCACCGGCATGAATTTTAAGTACTTTCCGATTGTCGCTCTAAAGAAAATCACTGGTGTCCAGAGCCCTTATACGGGTATTGTGGTGCCTGGGAATAAATTGGTTATATTTTCTTAATACTGCTACTATAATTTGTTTGTTCAGATCTATTTATTCAGATGCCTACAGCACCCAATGGGCATTATTGTATGGCAGAAAACAAAGATGAATACTTTACAGGCAGCATAAAACATTAAAAGGTAACATCACGAGATCAGCAATACGTTTGAAATTATAGATGACAAAAGAAACACTCCCTTTCAATATCGAAGGGGCAGCTTCTCGGTGATGTGTCATTAAGATGTGACATCAAGGGAAGACAGCAACTTGTGACGTACTACAGGGAGATCTCTCACCTGCTCGTGACACACGTGAACAGTGATGAGTTGATTACCTCGACAGTGATTTTCGCAGTTTAGGTCGCCTTCAGCACGCAGAGTTCACGAACTCTGTAGAGCTGTGTTGACTCGTTGGGATAACCTCTGATGCGGCGGGGCTGCCCTGTCGTTTCTCAGCCATGAAAACTTAAAAATTACAGTAAAATATCTTATACGTGTTGTCTGGCTCCGATGTGTGGTGAACATTAATACTGGATTCCAAAGAAACAAAAAAAAATTCCTTTCGCCAAATCCCCAAACCTTGTCAATACTCATTGAACGTGTCTTCTTCTCTCATTTAATTTCCGATTCTCCTTTCAGCAGGAAACTCCATCAAACGCGAGTCAGCCAGAAGTGCCCCCCCCCCCCCCCCCGCAGACGAAGAGGAGGGCTCATACGATCGGCTCGGCCAGAGTCCGCCGGCGTCCAAAGGCCGCAAACGCTAGAAAGACCCTCAGGACGCCCGGTCGGAGCCGGGGAGGTCGATTGATTGATTGATATGTGGGGTTTAACGTCCCAAAACCACTATATGATTATGAGAGACGCCGTAGTGGAGGGCTCCGGAAATTTAGACCACTCGGGGTTCTTTAACGTGCACCCAAATCTGAGCACACGGGCCTACAACATTTCCGCCTCCATCGGAAATGCAGCCGCCGCAGCCGGGATTCGAACCCGCGCCCTGCAGGTCAGCAGCCGAGTACCTTAGCCACTAGACCACCGCGGCGGGGCAGCCGGGGAGGTTCGCGCCGGAAGTTCGGCCCCTTGTGAAAGCGTCGGGGAGAAGGTGCGCCGAGGAATCTTCAGCGGCCACGCTACTTCTGTAGCGAGCCATGTAAGATATTTTATAATCTGTTTACTTTATGCAGGGTGTTTTAGCTAACTTGCGCATAGTACAGCTGAACACCTCTATTAGAGACATGCACCAGGCACCAATGTTTTTTATATGACATGTCTCTCATAATCGTGGCACAACATATGCATTTTCCTATGGCGTGTATTTTTTTTGTAGGCCCGCTCGTGTCTCTTATACCTATTTGTCTCTTATATCAGTGTCTCTTATAAAGGGGTTCGACTACATTACAAAAACAAACACCTATTACACGCATCCAGTTGGGCCTGTATTGTTATAAGCCATTAGCAGGTTGTCTGGATGTGTTCTCTTGATGTCCCAATCTGTGTAATTAACAAAAAATAACATTGCTTAATTAACCTTTAGGGGCCCATGAACGATCTCCGACACCTGCAAAACTTGCTCGCTACTTCATGCAGAAGGCCGTGGCAATCACACTCTGCAAATATCACAGTGCAGTGCGTCGTGGTGACACTCCATTTTGAAAAAAAAAAAAATTTACCACGATCCTCTCTTGCATCTGTCCGATATCATCGCGCACGCAGTGACGAAATGTCGACCACAGTTTGCATCACCAGCTTCGTCGATTGGTTCTGTGCACTGTGCGACACATTTGCAGTTTGGGGCGCGCTTTTACCGTGCCTTTTCACAGTGTTGCCAGGTTCAACCTAGCACTGCTTTGACACGAGGGACACAGAAGAACCCTTTCTTGGTCGTCTGCATTGTGGCCATTGTCGCCTAGGGGGTGTTGTCACAATGGGCTACCCCACCCCTCCTGGCTCTGAGAAGGGTGGGTATATAAGTCGAGCGAAAAACCAACACCAGCCAAAGCAGGTTGTTTTACACCCTGTAACATTCTTATTGCTGCACTTATTCGTAAAACTCTTGTGGCAGCATGTCCATATCATACAAGAGTACAGTTATCACTTCACACATTTTCGACTGTGGAGCTGTTTACTGGCCAATGTTGCTGAAAAAGCATTATCGTTTTCCTACTGAATATTTTTCACTAAAGGCACTATAGTGCCTTTACTGAAAACTATTCAGTAGAAAAATGGTAATATTTGTTCAGCAACATTAAAATATTTCATGTATGCTAAGCTAGCTACCTTGTTTAATTTTTTGCAGCTCTTCATTAAAGTAGGCGAAATTAAAATTACACTTAGTGCAAGTTAGCTGAAGCACCCTGTACACACACGCAATGGTCATGGCCATGTAAAAGTCACCTCCTAAACTTCGTTAAAAAAGCCACCCCAAAAGTGTGTTTGAAAATCACCAGTGTGTTAGCAGCGCCCTTGGTTTTGGAGGAGGTTAGCAGCGTTAGCCTTTGTGAGGTGTGAGAATTCCGCAACTCTTTTTGGCGAAACACCCAGGTAGCTGGCTGGTTGTTAGAAATAATTAAAACTGCATGCGACAATGGTGCCCCCGAGAACGTCTGGTTGGAAAAGCAAATGAGCAGAAATGTGCTTCTCGAGGCAAGCTGGGCATGTTACTGGAGATGGAGGACTCGCTTCTGCAGTAAGTAACAAAGAAGCAAAGAAATGACCATGCTATTTTGAAGGACACAGCTATGCTATTTCAACAGCGGTCAGTGTCCAAAGTGAGCAATCAAATGAACGTGTATCTCGTGAAGGGACCACACATTTCTCTCTGCCATCACACAATTACAACCCACCAACGTCTGCCTCAAAACACAAAGCACATTAAAATTTGAAATTATATTGCCCTTATCACTAGTAACAGCGTGCGATGAAAGCATTGCCCCTGTATGTTTGTTTCCATTCTCTTATGATATTTTAGGTGTAACAAAATATCACTTACAAATAAACTTCAGTTAAATTGACTAATTCAGTTATGAGAACTTTTTTTTAAATCTTTGATGCAAGCACTATAAAACCTAATGCTAATTTGCATCAGTTCAAGGAAATTCACTGCATAGTTTACTTAAGTTCTGCAAACATCTTCTGGGACACCATCTAAATTCTTCGAGGTCAGGTCGATCATGTTCAAGTACAACCTCTGTTTTTGTTGCATAGTTTCATCATGGCCTTTGCTATCAGCTCCACACGGTGTATCATGGGAGCTAATTGTTGAAGTCTTGATAATTGCCGCGGGAGCTACAGGCCTATACCTGCAACCACGTGATGGTTGTCATGAGTGCCGAATGAAATCCCCATGTCTCCGGGTATTTTATGCAGAAGCATGGTGATGCACCTATACTCCCGGACAAGTTTTCTTGGCAATGAAGGGAAAGCTACGGGGGTGGAGTTACTCTACATGTACTCTTCCGCCAAGTAGTCCGGTTCGGCTCATGCTTTGAATGATGGCCGGTCTTAAATAGCAACACTGCATTCAGTTTACTATGTCTGCTTAGACAGCCATTTGCGAGTGAAATTTGTCACACGCTTTGTCAACGAGTTGTCATGATAGCTGGATGGGAACATGCACTCATCGAAAGACAAAGATGCCATTTTGACAGTGTACCTAAAACGTGCTATGTTTTCACACATACAGAATTGCGAAATGATGCTTCGTGAAGTAAAATAATTATGAATATGTCCTTGGTGTGCACTGTCTCTCTTTATAAACAACATTCCGAAGAAAATAAGGTACTGTTGTTTTTTATGATTTTCACGCGAAAGATGCGAACACAATTTTGGAAATATATTCTTCTGTGGTGGCACATGTCCAGTTTGGCTCCGTAGCCTTCCCTTCATTGCCAAGAAAAGTTTTCCGCGAGTATAAAGATACTGAAGTCCTTTTCTGCTTAGCAAAGTTCTGCTGTGGAAGGTGACAATGACTCATAATGACTACAGCCTTAAGTGTCCAACTGCCATAAAAGACTGCTGCACCTTTCACAAGAGCCCCAATAAGCATAGATTTGAATGCAAATATGTAGCATGATGAATAAATGAGCTGTAATTTCATTTGAACGCTCGATCTTACACTCAACTTGTGGTGACGAGCTGCAATGTAGCTGTGTCAGTTCAGCGACCTATTTAATAAATTTTTTGCTGAGGTCCCTTCAAGTTTATACAAAAGTTTGACTCTAAATTCCCTGATAATATGCATCTTGTTAGCTTGCCACATTGCCAGTGGTGTTACAACGTACCATCGATGTGTCACCCATATTTTTTGGTTTTAATTATTCGATGTTTTTTTTTTCAGTTATATTTTCGGAGATTGTGCATGGTGTTGAAGTGTCTACTGCGCTTGACAGATAGTTTTGTTTCTGACTGCTGATTGGGAGTGTCGAGAAAAGCATTGTGGAGAAGGGTCACCAAGTTTGTTGCCATACCGAATGTTTCGCCCCTAAAAATCATATTGCCGAAGTGCGAGTCATCGGGCTAGCTGGTCGCATATTCGCCAAAGGTAACAACTGTGCAAATTAGACGTTACACCACAAAGGAACACACAGGACAAGCGCTGAAGTCATATTATATTACATTATTATAATATTATCAATATTTCGCTCTGCCTTGTAAAAACATTTTGACAATGTTCTCACGTTGTGAAGAAATTTCTTTCTGCCAAGAATTTTATATTTCTCTGTCTTTCTCTCTCTCTCTCTCTCTGTGCTTGTTGTTTTCTTGACCATCCAAGCTTTGGCATCCAACGCCGGAGGAATCTGCGCAGTGTGAGAGTGCGTGCCAGGTGCCCGCGTTCGTTTAGCGAAGTGGAAGACAAAGACCAGGACGAAGCAAGTGCGCACCAGCTGAGTTAGTGCAGTGCATTTGCTAGGAGAGTGCTAAAGACCATTTGTGATGATGATAATTTTTTGCAAGTGCGTAACGCCATTACGAAAAGTATAACAGCTCCAATGTGAAACTCGTGCTAATTGCACAGGTATAGCTTACCCCTCATACACGCATAAACCGACCCGCCCAATGGAACTCTTCAAAGTTGTCGCTCTCACACCCCTCAGCTCGAAACCACGGGCACGTGGTCTTCGGTCCGGCGGTTCTCGGAGCGAACCTGTTCACGCTGGAGGCGCTGCTTTCATCTGTCGGACAGACCTGGGTGTTCTCCGACGCCCCGACAGCCTGCGACCCATCTGCGTGCGTGTCAGCCCACATCGCTGCTGCACTTCCTGGTCCATACCGCACTTCATCGCGCTGCTGCACAACCGGTCTTCGTGCATGGACATCACGACCACTGACGTCCAGAAGGTTTGTCGTTCTTAAAAGGCAACATTTTTTGCAATCTCCAAAACTTATACAACCCTTCCCCAACCTCATTATAACAAAGTTCTATATTACTCTACAGTAAGTTTGTTATATCAGAAAATTCGTTTTAAAGGTATATTCCAAACACTATAACTATTGCAAGAATAGTTTTTGTACTTTATTATAACTGATATTTCGTTATGTCTGGATTCGTTATATCGAGTTTTGAGTGGGACTTCATTAAAAGGGGATAGCACGTTCACCCTACCATTAGCATTTTGGAATGGCAAATAGAATAAAAATATCTGGGGTTTTATGTCCCAAAACCAGGATATGATTGTAAGAGACACCGTGGTAGAGGGTTGCGTAAAAATTTTGACCATCTGGTGTTCCTTGACGTGCCCTGACATCGCACAGTATACGAACCTATACAGCGTTTTGCCTCCTTGGAAATGCTACCACTATGACCATCAGGTCGGCGGCCAAGCACCGCAACCGTAACTGCAACCGAGGCGAACAGCAAAAAGTAAAAGTAGCTGGTCAGTTTTGCCTATACATACATGTGAAATGAACTGTAGGAGAATATTTCAGTGTTGGAGAATATCTCGAAATAAGCTCTAGAAGTTGCTGACTTCAAACCTTTCCCGCCGCCAGCGACTGCCATTTTGCCGAGGAGTGTGTGATGTCGTGCTGCATCTAGCGCAGACTGTTCATCTTCTACCAAAGCATCAACACCTGCTTATCGTTCTATTCTAAGCGGAACCAAGCTCAACTGCATGTGCAGCTGATCACGAAAAGAAATCACTCTCTGCATGGTCGTCAGCAGGATATTCACTCGGGGGGGCTGCAAACCAGTGTTGGATTGCCGCTGGGGGAGAGAGAGAGCACTGGTGTGTAGCTTGGGTGAGTGCAAATGGCAGTGAGGCATGAGGGGAAAAAATGCCTCTCCTGCAACCCGTTCTTCCCTAGAATACAGACACTCGCAAAGCTACAGCTTGCGACATCACGGCTCGCGAGGCCATTTGCATGTATATGAAAATTATTTGTTTTTAAATTAAGTGCTTTATGAAATGCACCAAAATTTTGCCAGGTTGTTTGTTAACCCACAGTGATTAACTAACATACATTAGAACTGAAAATTGGCTGTCATGGCTCTTTTAAGGGGACTGAAAGGGAAATAATAAGTTGAGCTAGGTGAAAAGATTGAGCTTGTGTAAGGATGAGTTTCTCCAATGCCTCCTCTGGAAAGATGCCTACGACTTGAGCCAAAGAGGTGGTTCCCGATCCTCTCATGTTCTCTCCTCCTCCGTTCCCCCCAATAGTGCCGGCTGCGAGCGCTCACCGCGGTAGCCGCTTTAAACCACTTTAAACTTTGCCACCTTTGAGATTAAAGCAATGTCCACTGTCATCTCGGAGGCAACACGGTTGTGTATTTGTGATGGCATAACTTCATGAATCGAGCTGAACTAGTGGTGTCAGCTGTGAGCGCTCCTTGCGGAGAAAATACTGAACTACGAGGAACCTCGCATCTCCATGGTAAAGCGTGCGACGTTGCAGGCATCTTTCTAGAGGAGGCATTGGTTTGTTATTCTTTTTGAGAACAGGGCACTTGTGAGTGAGAAAACGACGCAATCTAGAAATTAAAAGGCCCTCTGTCAGGCTTGGGTACTTCAATAAATGGTCTCCGATCATTTTTTCTGATTTCTGAGTGGCTTACTAATAGAAAGTGATTTGCACAAACATTGGCAATAAATAGAGGTGCAGTAAGTGCCAGAAATTACAGCCATGGCGGTCTCTGGTGCCTGCTGACTCACAGAATGTAGCAGCCGAGGTGAGGACGTCAAGTTCTCCATTCGATGCAGGTGACTCAAATCGAGCAGTGGCACTAGAGGCCTTCAATAGCTGTTTTCAATATAAAAATTGTCATTTATTCGCATGCAAGAAAGTGGTGGTATACTCAAACACAGGTAGACAATCAATCTAACCAATCGACGTTTTGCTTCAGTTTCCCCTTGAGGAGCCTGTTAATGAACCGCAAGTAGTCAGGATTAATCTTAATGTCCCCTCTGTCACATGCCTCTGAATTGTATCATAATATTTGCTCGTACGACCATAACCCCAGAATAGTTTATCCTTTTAGCCCTCATTCCACAGGCTCAAAAGGTAGTTCATATCTGTTCAGTGAACTGGGAGCGCAGGAACACACAACGTACAAAGAAAGAACTATGTGAGCGCTCGTTCTGTGTGGTTCTATATCTCCGTCTGTTGTGTGTTCCCGCGCTGCCAGTTATCCGGACAAGTATGAATGCTCACGCCATGCCATGGACCTCCTCTATCAACTGCAGACGTGACTATAAGCATTATTGGTACTTTAAGGGCGCACATTGCAGCACGTACACACTGCAGCGATGTTCAAGCGGTAAGAGTGTTGGCCTCCTAAGCTGGAAGTATACTGGGTTCGATGCCCAAAGCCACCGGGAATTTACTGGTTTCGCTGAGGGGGAAAGAAGTACCCCAGCTTGGTGCTCAACGCTGTGAATACTGTTTTGCCAAAGGTGACTTCTCTTTTCCTCTGTTTTTCCTTTCACTCCACTCTCTTTAATGATACTTCACTGTTGTCCCTTGTAAGTAGCAAAGAGGCATTGTTCGTCTCCATAAGTGACCGCCAGTATGAAGTTTACCACCCCACAAAGTTTATAATGAGTCAATGACTGTTTAAGGTACAGCCTTTTCTCTAGGGTGAATCAGCTGAGGAATTCTTTGCCGCATTCAGTTCTGAAAATTAAATCCCTCTGTTTTTAGAAGCCATAAATTCCATAGTGTACCTAAATACTATGTGCTAACATTGATACGATTTGCAAAGTACTTGCTTTTTAAGTAGATTATGACATTTATTTTGTGTTTTTATATGTGTCAAAATAGGATATATGTTTAAACAATGATGCTTTATATTCTTGTGTTTCATTAATGAACTTCATTGTTTATATTACATGCCTCACAATTATGATAGATTTGATGCCTGTATTTTGATGGGTGCTATGAAAATTGTATGCATTTCAGTAGTGATAGTTCCTTTTCTCATGTTCCTCTTACACACATTCCTAATTAATATAATTTTACTCCACTTTTGTTATAGCCCGTGAAGGGCTGACGGTGTCAATAAATAAACAAAATTGAAATAGTTCGGTCAGGGGCAATGTCGGGGTGTGTCACGTGGGGGAGAAGCACCCCCCCCCATTTTCACCTGCCCCCCCTTCACCTTCTCCCAAAAGAAAGCATAGTCAACGAGCAACGCATATGTTTTCTGCCTCCCTGGCTTTATAGAGGATATCACTTTTCATAGGTGCTACCCCAATTAAGAAATAAACCATGGCATCACCCCTGACTACTGTTACAACAGAGACTTATGCCATAGTTGTGCAACGGGTCCGGCATTTGGATAAGTGCTGCAACCTCTATGTGTTCAAGTCCAGGTGACATGTCACTAGCATGTTTGATAGGTATTAGTGCAAATAGTACTCGTGGCATGCTGAGAGCAGTCTCAAAATGATCACTTGTTGGGCTAGTTGGTTCGACTTCTTGCATAGGGGAGCTGCATAGGGGAGCTGCATAGGGGAGCTGCATAGGGGAGCGCAGAACTGGTTGGGTGGAAGGAACAGCATCTTTTCTGTAATGCGTTCTTTCTTCCCAATCGATTCCGTGCTTCGTACGCCAAACGGGAGAAGCAGGAACCCATTGTGCGGCGCTGGTGTGTAATTTATCACCATCAGCCACAGCTTGCAAACTGAAATGCGAAAATTTAGAGCTTTGTAATGTTGTGCCATTTGGTGCTCCAATAAATAAGAGTCTGAGGTGCTCTTGTGCCCCTGAGTGTTATAAACAGAGTGCTGCTTGCTAGCCGCAGCCCTCCTTTCCCGGGCCACGAATTCACAAGCACAAGTTTAAAAACATCGTTCGCTTGGAACTGGTCTGATCCTTCAACATGTCTGTCGCAAGACGTAACATGTAATACACACTCATTTTTAGCAATGACAGTTTGAGTCAGATCAGCGCAATTTTGACTGCAACACTTAATACATTAGAGCTAACATTGCTGTTAGTGGCCAGATATGTAGGGACATGATGCAGTTGTTGTGACCGATTTTTAATAGAAGTCGTTATTCGAAAACAAAAATGTGTTTGAATGCTTGAGTCCTGTAATTGTGCCAAGCAAAAAAAAGATTCTGGCTATACCATATCAGATTATTTTTTCTTCATATACAGAAAAGCGTGGTCATAGATAGATAAACACATCAATGCAGGTTTTCAAGAGGCTGGAGGCCTGTGCGCCGCACTACCACAGCATGAAGTTGAGCCAAGACTGCGCCTCAGGGGCTCGGCTGTGCCGCGGATTCCCCGCCGAGTGCATCGAGTACAACGCCGTGTACACCATCCTCCACTACCTGGCCGACGTTGACTTCCTCGCGCCTGTTGACAACCGCGGGGACGGCAGCGACGAGCTCATCGACGACTGGGATGGCGGAGGCAGCAGGCAGAATGACTTGTCGTCTGCGCAGTCTGGTCAGGGTAGGCTGGTCCGGGAACCGCACTTTTCCTACACCACTGTGTTTTTGCCACTGGGGCAGAGCACCATGGCCATGGCCTACTTCAAGGATCTGGAGGAGTACGGCCACCTGAAAGACGATGTGACTCAGGTAATGCGATGTAACTCAGGTAATGTAACTCAGGCAAGGTGCCAACAGGGCCTGACCCTGTTCTTGTGGTGGAACTTACCGTGTTTCTCATTCTCAGGCTATGGGCCGCATTTTTGTGCAAGTCACTCCCTCATTCACTCAATCAGTTTTTATCATTCCTAATGTATATAGCACATAATGCGTAATAACAGGCCAATTTAATGAAGGCATGGCTGCTGAAGATTGTGACAACGTGCTGTTTTCTAACAGAAGTAGTTGCAACTGAACCACTCACTCAATCAGTCAGTCAAGTAAATCAATCAATCAATCAATCGATTCTTTGCGAGTTTCGAAGAAAGAATGTATGCAGTATACATTGTACTGGTATGTGACAGACCTATCTTAACTCAGTCAACACCAGCTTTGGTATGAATACCTAAGAACGAAATTCGACCTCTGCATTGCCTTATTTTTGATAAGTAAACTATAAAACACCACCCTACTAGCGCTTTATCAATCTAGCCAAAAGAACACTTTCGTGTTGCCATCTTATAAGAATATACTTGGGTATCCTCTCCAACTTTATCGTGCAATTTCATTTCGAAGCATTCAAAAAATATTATAGAAGTATTCAAGAAATATTTTTAAAATATTCAATTCACACTTCATTATTTGAACTCACTCCACACCAAAAATTTGGTTATTTGCACAGTTCTCATTTTAATCCTTTGCGGTCCATTGTCCGCCCCTGCTCGACCACGCAATACGACCGCAGCAGTCTACCATCGGGTACGCCTCGAAATGTTTTTTGACGGTTACTTAGTGCTTTTATTTTTCACTACGTTATGTGCAATCTGTAAAAGATGGCACATATTGTAAAAGTAAAGGTAAGGTACTTTTACTTGAGCTTTGAATCTTCTAGTTTCGGACCATAATAGACAAAAGATGGAAAAGGGTTTGGGACAGCAAAGGGTTCATAATATTCAGGTATAATAACTTTTTATTTTGACGTATTGCTTGCTGTTCCTAGTGCCTCTATTCTACTTGTTAGAAGAAGATTTAGTTGGGTACTGGGCCTTAAATAAATAAAAAAAAAACGCCAGGCCTACATAGAAAGCATTCTACAGTCACAACGAAAGCCGGAAGAGTGGCATTTCTTAAACCTGCTGTGAACTTCCTTTAGGCAAATAATACAAGTACACTTGGCAAGGTACCCACTTCGCCATATCGCAGGTTTCTTCAAGTCGGGAAGCAATTGTTCGTCATTCAGCAGAAAAGCCAAGTACCCGCTATGCATTTGCAAGTCATTACGTTCGCTTTGGAGATGTGGTGACTTATGACAATAATGAATTGTGGCATAGCCCACTGTAATTTATTGGAAGCATCTTACGACCCACTCGTTACGCTATTCATACTGAGTGTAGTTTGGTTACAGAATTCACATTGTGTGACGCCTGTTTGTTATTTTGCTCTTCTTGCGCACTATATTAAACGTTAATGTCATTTATTGCCCACCATGATGCCTGTTTAGGGTATTTTTGTAAAGGAATTTCGAACACAGGCACTGGCCCTGTGGTTGAATACTGGGCTGCCACAGAGAGGGCATGTTCAAACCCCATCCCAGCATAATTATTTTTAATATTTCATCTTTGCTTATTTCTTTCTTATTTGAGCAACAGTACTTGTGGACACCAGAGGTGGCAGCGGACAACTACAGCACCGAAAGCAACCCTTGTCGCGATCTCATAACAGCTTTTGTTGTAAAACCTCTCTGTCTTTTGTTGTGCAGGTGGTCGGCATGGAGCTGGGCCTGAAGCACGCCCTGTTTGATGAGTACCTCCTGCACGACACGGTGTACGTGGCCCTGGCGGGCGTGACGGTGCTGGGGGCCATGTGGGCCTACACGCAGTCTTTCTTGGTGACGGCCGTCACGTGCATGGCCGTCGTCTTCTCCCTGGGCACTGCGTACTTCCTGTACACGACCGTCTTCCGCATCTCCTTCTTCCCCTTCATGAATGTCCTCACGCTCACCATCGCCATAGGTGAGATGGAATGCTACACCCTCAAGCCTCGATGTTACGAACCCAGATATAATGAAATACTGTATTTACTCGCATATTAGGCGCACTTTTTTTTCAGAAAATCCGGCTCGAAGTTAGGGGTGCGCGAATTACGCGGGGTAAAATTTTCGAAAATTTTGTCAACTCGGTTCTCGCGCTTTAAATCTGCGCACTTGTCAAGTAAAAGGCGACTTTATCGTTTACCAATTAATTCAGCATAAAAAAAAATACCTACGTACCTTTTAATGAACAAGCGAGAGCCGGTCAACTGCACACACACACACACGTAAAATTTATTTACACAAAAGTCGCAGCTGTTCCTCCTTTTCCCTATTCGGAGTCCGAGTCGGAGATCACACATTTATCCGCACCCCACAACATGTCATCCTCACTCGCATCCAGTGCGTTCGAGATACCCGTCTTCTTGAAGCTTTTCCTGACGACTTCGTCGGAGATCGCCTGCCACGCTTCCACGATCCAAGCGCACAGCATTTCCACAGGCGGCCTCTTAATCTTACCACCTGGAGTCAGCTGATGTTGTCCTCCAGCCATCCAGGTGGTGTACAGCCTTCGAACATCGTCTTTGAAAGGTTTATTCAAGGACACGTCCAAAGGCTGCAGTATCGATGTGAGGCCGCCCGGAATCACTGCCAGATCTGTGTGCAGCTCCTTTAGCTCATCTCGTATGCGGTCTACTAGGTGCCCATGAAAACAATCCAGGACAAGCATGGACGGCAACAACAGACCACCCGGCCGCCGACCCCAGACTGTTTTCACCCAATCCACCATGAGTTCCGCGCTCATCCAGCCTTTTTCCTGGACTCTGACGTAAATGCCTTGAGGGAATTTTGCATTTGGGAGCGTCTTACGTTTAAAAATAACGTAAGGCGGTAGCTTACGCCCATCCGCTGTCACCGCCAGCATTACGGTGCATCGTTGTTTATCAGCGCCAGACGTTCTGACGATGACGCTCCGTGCACGTTTCTCCTCCACTGTCGTGTTCCACGGCATATCAAAGCAAAGGGGGGTCTGATCAGCGTTGCCGATCTGGGACAAAATGAAGTCTTTCTGCTGTTGGAGCGTTATAACAAAACTGTGGAAGTCCACCACTTTTTGTCCTCATATGCTGCGGGCAAGCGCTGGCACAAGGTGGTCTGCCTTCGCAGTGCGAGGCCATGGCGCGGCATGAAAAGAGTTGTCCATCCGGAGCTGGCTTTGAACTCTTTTGCTTCGATGCCCTGTGCTCGGGCTGTTCTGCGCGCCTCAGTCTGCACAATATTTAACGACACAGCACAGCCGTCTTGTCGTAGCTCCCGTATATGCCGGATACCTGCCGGTCTTGGCACCGCGGAAAGCCCGTCGTGTCTTCTTCTTCGCCTTAAGTTTTTCTTCTTGGTCCCTCCAGTACCGAATACTGGTTTCTCCAACGCCGAAATGCCTGCTTGCAGCCCGGTTGCCGTGCTCCAGCGCGTACTGCACTGCCTTCAGTTTAAACCCAGCCGTGTAGCTGGCGTGCTTCCCCTTGGTGGAACCAAAGTTCAATACACGACCACAACATACGCACACCGCTTGCAAAATGGCGTTTCTTTCTTTTTCTCTGATGGTGGCGTTGGCGATCGAGCCCCCGGCGTTGTACACGTGACCTCCAAAAAGCGCGGCGATTTGGGGGGTATCAGTAATTGATGGAACAGCCTTTTTTTTTTCGCTCATGGATGCTTTTTTTTTTCAAGTTTTATTTCGACAAACACGTTGGTTAGGTCATGGCACTTCGAAATTTTTTCATTTGCTCGTCGATTTGCCTTCTTTTTTTCTTCAGGGTACGGGGACCGCGTTCCAACTGTACCGCTGGGGGGTAGAATCGTTTCTGATCACGGCCAAGTTCGGGGTGCGCCTATTATGCGCGGAATTAAAAAAAATCGAATTTTCCGCGACCAAACTAGGGGTGCGCCTATTATGCGAGTGCGCCGATTATGCGGGTAAGTACGGTACTCGTTATAACAAAGTAAATGGCCCCGCCGCGGTGGTCTAGTGCCTAAGGTACTCGGCTGCTGACCCGCGGGTCGCGGGATCTAATTCCGGCTGCGGCAGCTGCATGTTCGATAGAGGTGAAAATGCTGTAGGCCTGTGTGCTCATATATGGGTGCACGTTAAGGAACCCCAGGGAGCCAAAATTTTCTGAACCCTCTATTACGACGTCTTTCATAATCATATGGTGGTGTTGGGACGTTAAACCTCACATATAAATCAACAAAGTAAATTAAAGATAGTCTTGCAATACAGTGTTAGGAATATACCTTTAAAACGAATTTCTGGATATAACAAACCTATTTTTGTGTAAGATTTCAACTTTGTTATAATGAGGTTTGAGTGTACATTTTCACTGGCAGACACCAGATGAGGGGCATCTAACTTGTATTTGCTATATTCGGTGGCAACATTATCCTGACGTTAAAGAGAACACTATGGAGGCAGGACTTACACACAATTGTGAAGCTCTGCAGGTAATATGGCAGCTTGTGGCTGATTTTGGTTTGCGTCGTTAGTGTGTTTCAAATGTTTGAGATGAGGCACTGAGCCGGGCTAGTTGGTTTACATTCATTTTAAAAGCTTATATTAAGCACGGACAAAGACGAGCGAAAAACAGGACGTGCATCCTGTCTTTTGTTTGTCTTGATCCACGTTCATTATAGCCAGCCTTCAAACAGTTTGAGACTGCTGCACTAGATATATATCAGTTATATAACTGGTGCCTATATCTCAGAATCTTGTATCACTGGCATGAACAGTGGGTGGTTGGGAGTTTACTCCCCCTCTACACCCCTTAATTTTTAAATTTTCATGTGTATATGTACATGCACTCGTACAAATGCGTATGCATATTCATTGCAGCCGTGCTAGCTCCTGGCACGGCAGAAAAGTTAGTCTAGCTGTAAATAAGCATGTGGTACAGCTGAATGCGTGCTCGAACAGTGTGACAATGTGTGCGAAAGCAATACGCGGGGATGCTGATTTTGAAATGGTCATCACAACCTGGTGAAATGCCATTAGTTTCAAACAGGATCTGACTTTTTAAAGTTGAATCGGCACGAAGAAGTAATTCTTAAAAAACAGGGCATGCAAACACAGATACACTCAAACCTCGATATAACGAATCCGTATGTAAAAAAATATTAGTTATAACGAAGTAAATGAAAAATAGTCTCGCAATATATTTAGTGTTAAGAATGAACCTTTATAGCAAATTTTCGGATATAACGAACTTACTTTTATGTAAGATGCAAGTTTGTTATAATGAGGTTCGAGTGTACATACTGAATCCGTAGCAACTAGACCAGCGCTTTGTTATTGTAAGCGTGATAATGTTCGTGATAAAGTTAATAAAGCAGATGTCAGTTGAATTATTTCTGATCTGACTACAGGACAGACAAGTTAAACATGGCTTTCTACTGCAAGACGTGGGGTGCAGCCAAGGCGGAGAAAAACAGCGGCACGCTGGTCAAGCTAGTCCGGGACACGCTGCACCACGCCTGTCTCTCCATGCTGGTCACCAGTGTCACCACGGCCGCTGCCTTCTTCGCCAGCTGTGTGAGCAGCATCACCGCTGTCCGCTGCTACGGGTGCGTTGATGATGGAATGCAGCAACAGTGACGGTCACTCTGTAACATTGATGACACCTCGTTTTGTACAACAGGGTGCAAGGGTTGTGCACTTGTACAAGAGCACAACTTTTACTTTTCAGACCAGATCAATAGTTAACCTGGACAGAACAATGATACCATAGGTGTTTACAACCTTAGAATAAGTAAAGTAAACGCTCGATAAACAGAACCTCAGTGGATAGGGAAAGTACGCTCCATTTAACTTGAGTTGCCTTTCCTGCAATACGAATAGGCATGGGTAATTCAGTTGTGAAATTAGTCATATTAGAAGCAGTTGCTTCATTTAAGCAAGAACTCTATCGGAAGGTTTCCGTTCACTTTTTGTGTACTGTACAAGCTCCACCCCCAAAATTGCGGTGGGCCTGCCAATCATCTGTGCAAGAGGGACGTGCTAGTAGGTTTTTGTTGTAACGGCAAGTATTGTTTCATTGCTAATTTAAATATAACACATGTTAATAATTAGAAGTTCATCATCTTTACTGAAAACATTGCAATTCCCCAAGAATGATGTTCGAAACTTTTGCTGAAATCTGCCAGGAAGTTCCAAGTACTTCGACCAAAAACTAGCAACACTAATGCATCTCTATAAAAAAAACCACCAGCAAAGGTACTTCATGTCACAGAAATGAGCGCACGTCATCGGATGAGTTGTCTATGCAAATTTTCTTAGGGTGGGACAGCAGTAGCTGTGAGCAGAGCGCGCACTTATTCTTGGGTTTTATGTCTCATCGCCTACACACACTGTAGAATGCTACACGTCTTCCTTGTTATCTACTATTTATCTAAATTATTAGTGACTAGTTATTATTATTAATATTATTATTGACCAGTTACATCCCCAGACTGCTACATTACTGTAATAGCCACTGCTTGCTGTCTTTCCCTCTTTCAGCCTGTTTACCGGCACGGCTGTGCTGGCGAGATTCTTTTTCACGGTGACGTGGCTGCCCGCGGTGCTCATTGTGGCCGAGAAGTGGTGCTCCTCCACATGCTGCCTGTGCGTGCCCCCCTTCGGCGTGTACCTGCCCCGGCTGAAGCGATTCTGGTGCTGCGCCCCAGTCTGCGCCGCATTGTGGCGCCTCCATCACAGGTCGGTGAATCCGCTTCAGCGATCCGCCAGGAATCTGTAACTTTACACGAGTTCGAGTTAAACTGCAGTTAGTTTTAAAAGGATTTTCACATGTAGAGATATATATCTAGCGTCCGACTAAGCCAAGTAGTTTCCGAGCTTTCTTTAGAGAAGTGGGTCAGATGCACAGAAATACTTGCAACTTCCAGATGTGACACTCGCGTAATAGTTCTGCAGTGTTTTTTGCCAAATGAAAATGGCAAACATTGTCATATGAGAGTGCTGTTTCCTGGACTAGTTGAAATGGCATACAGTATTTTTGGATGTGCCAGAAAAACAAGGTTGCATTGAGGCGCGTATAAACCATGCTTTCGTTCACAGTTTATTCGAAATGAACGAATAGGTGTATATCAGTCCGCATCTAACATGCCCTGTAAACATTGTTTAACAGCAGATTGTTTCACTATGTTCTTGCTTTTTAAGTGTATTTGAAAATAGTTCTTCTTTGTACTGTTCAATGGCAGCCAAGCGATCCACGAGCACCTGCAAGCCATTTATTGCTGCTTAGTAGTAGTAGTAGGCTTGCACGAGTAGCAAATTTTAGATTGGCAGTGAATTCGAAGCAAATAGTGAATTTAGTCAAATAATCTTGAATATAATTCTAATAGTGTACATCAAAATTAGCGTATTTGCCACGAACCAACTAACCCGCACAACCGTCTTTTTTTTAATTTAATCAGGACGAGGCATTTGCAAATGTCATTCTTTTTTGTTCAAAAGAAGGGGACGCAACTTTAAATGGTCGCGGAATTTCACTTTCAGTAGAATTCAAGTTACAACCTGTGAAATGTACTGCATTTTAAAATTTACTATACTTAGAGCATATAAGGTGGTACAACAACTTCAACTTTAAAAAGTTATGCACCGATGTGAGGGTTACTGGGAGCATGGCTATACAAAAAAAGACAGAGGCAGATGACACAGCACGAGCGTGGATGTTCGTTGAACCATGAAGTGGAAATTCTGGCGGTTCCATGCTGCCGATTCCCCACGGGGGCGGTGTCCTTCCAAGCGACTGTAACTTCGTTCCGCTGAGCACCAGGCGGGAAGTGCACTTGTGAGAGGCTACATGGTGCAGCGGTGTCAGACTGGTTTACACCTATTCCTTCATTTTGAATGCGTCTAAATTTTCTGTAATTTAAACTCGAATCAAATTGAATTCAAATATTAGAATTATTCATTCGAATATACAAAATGGTCGAATATTTGCTCAAGCCTACTACTCAGCAGTACTTAACAGTGTTATGTGTCTAATAAGTGAAGTATAGTTTATTTTCCTTTCATACAAAGGAGGAAGCCGGGGCTAAAGGCTGGAGTACCTGGGGTGCCTGACAAAGGCAGAGGCCTTTGTCAGGCACCCCAGTTTGACAAAGGCCGAGTCCAACAATGTGACTACATTCATCTTGACTCAATGTGACTGCATTCAACGAAGTGGTCCAACAATGTGACTGCATTCATCTTGACTCGTGATGCAGCCTTTCGGAAGCGGCACGCGTCTTCTACGACAAGCTCTTTCCCTGTATCGTGATCAGGCTCCGGTGGTTCTGGCTTCTCTAGCTCGTCCTGGTGGCAGCCGGCGGAGAGGTGGCCATCTTTGTCCACCCTCGTCTGCGCCTGCCGGAGTCGTCCGAGTTCCAAGTGCTGAGCGCCAGCCACCTGTTTGAGCGTTACGACCTCGATCTGAAGGAGCGCTTCTGGTTCGAGAAGGCACGCAACAGGGTAAGTTGTCATCACGGTCTATTTTGGGCTTTTGCTTTGGAACAGATCTGAAGGTGAACAGAGTCTGTGCAAAGCATGGCATAGAAGTGATACAGAATCTTTATGGAAGGTAGAGAAAGCTTTTTTTTTTTAATTTAGCTTATGCTCCATTAAAGGAATTTAAAAAATGTCTGTCAAAACACAAAATGCGAGCGTGTTATTCTCTTTTGGTACCTCTCATCATTTACAGCGAAAGCTGTTATGAGATCACAACAAGGGTCGAATTCAGCGCTGCAGTTGTCTGCCATCACCGCCACTGATGTCTGTAACCACTATCGCATGAAATTAAAAAACTCAGTAAATAAAAACACCAAGAACACGGCGGGATCCGAACCCGGGTCCCCTGCATGCCAGGCCAGTATTCTACCGCACAGCCACGGTGCTGCTTGAAACTCCGTTGCAAACTTGTCATAGGCAGGCTTCATGTTCGGAGAATAATTGTGTTAATATGAGTGATACAGTCGAACCCCGCTACAACGAACGCCGCTGCAACGAAATTTCCACTACAATCAAAAATTCACTGTTCCCCGTCAGCAATCCATAGTAGTCAATGCATAAATATTGTCGCCACAACGAACACTTTTTTTTCTGCCGTCCTGCTTCCAACAAAATTTCACGATGCAATCCATGGCTCAGATATTTATTGCATTTTCAGAACCTGAAAGTACATTGATGAAGCCTAAAACACGCGTAACAACCGCCAGAAACCACCGCTGTTCAGCAAGCATGGGCACTGCCATTGCTCGATAGCGATGACAATGAGACTACCCTGCCAGGCCCTGCTTTTGCCACTGGCTTGCTTTTGAGCCGCAGACGATCCGAAGCTGTAGCTCAGTCACTCAGTTGCTCATGGTTTCCTTCACGCAGCTGCTGGGTGCAACCGCGGAGCGATGCCTTTTCAGATTCCAATGCTTATCATTTTATTCGCGCTTGGCCAGTGTGGTACCTAATCAGAGCAAATGTTCATCCGTATTATCAACCAAATCACTTAGCTGCGAGTGCTAAATGATAAGAATGGCATAGAATAAGGCAAAAAAAGTCACCCCTCCACAATACCCTGCCTCCATCTCGGCGTTGTCGGATACACTTTGACGACGGACAGCTGCTGGTGTTAACGTGTTAATGCAACTGTTTGGTACATTCATGAAAGCGGTTGTAGCGTGGTTTTCACCATGGCCTCGCTATGCATGACTGTGAATCGCGTCGTGACGCTGCTAGGAAAGAATAGGAAGCAGTGGAGACTTTTTAATTTTTAGAATAAATGTTCCTTGTTCTGCTAGTTTGGATCAGCTATATTTTTCAATTTCACTACAAGGAAATTCTTGCTTCAACGAAATATTTTCGCGCCCTGCGAGTTTCGTTGTGGCGGGGTTCGACTGTAAAGCATTTTAAAACAGCCAAGGAGCAACCAGGCATCACACAATGCAAATTGCATAACGAGTGGGTTGTCTAGTGCTCCAACTCCTTACAAAAACTTGTTCTTGATAACGTATCAACTGTGGCACATACCCACTTCAGGCATGATTCTTGATTGTCGTCAGTGACTGCATAAAAAATTTGAAGAAAATTTCTTGCAAGTGGGTAGCGGATACCACACTTCACAGAAGAATGAGGAAGGATAGCGCCTATTAAGGAATGCTGGCCTACTGCACAAAAATTATGATTAATAGGGTGTAGTGGGTGCCCTGCAAGTGTGCATGTAGCATGTCACCCAAAGAGTGTTTAGAAAGGCTCTGAAAGGCTGCTCTTTCAGCTTTCGCTGTCACTGTGCTGCGCGCTCTACATAGGCCTGGCAGTTTTTTGGCACACTTCGTGATGCCAGAGCGGTGATTCATGTGATCTCGTCGACGTACAGTCGTGCTCTACATGGACTTGCAACGACTTTGTACAACTTTGCGCAACTCTGCACAACTTTGTACTCCTTCTACAGTTCCTCTATATTTCTATGCACCCCTAATATACTCCTTATAAAGATCCTTATACTCTTCCTCATACAGTTTTATCTTTTGTATATGAAGGATGAGGTGCTACTAAAACAACTCGAACATCTTTAAAGACTAAGTAGTGCATGTTTGAAAACTGTGATTTGTAGGCTTGTGCCAATAGTGAATTTTAGGTTCGAAGCGAATTCAAAGCGAGCAGTGGTTTTGGTCATATAATCTGGAATTGAATTCATATGGTACTATATAGAAGGAATTCAAAGAAACAAAGGCACTGATGAGGATAAAGTAACAACGAACGCACTGAAAGATGTCAGAGAAATATTGTTAGAGAAACTGGCCATCTTATATATGAAATGTCTCTTCACGGGAAGGGTACCAGAATTTTGGCAGAACAGAACATCATGTTAATTGATAAAGAAGAAGACGTCAATGATTTGAAAAATTACAGGCCAATCAGCTTACTGTCCGCTCTCTACAAACTATTTACAAAATAATAGCTAATAGAATTGGTAAGACGGCATTAAGAGTTCAATCAACCAAAGGACCAAGCAGGATTTCGTACAGGCCACTCAACAATAGACCATATTATCAATAGACTATATTATAGTATCAATCAGGTAATAGAAAAACGCTCGGAATACAACCAACCTCTACGCATAGACTTCATAGATTACAAGACGGCATTTGACTCAGTCGAGACATCAGCAGTAATGCAGGCACTACAGAATCAAAGCATCGAAGTACCCTACATAAGCATACTATAAGAAATCTACAGTGTATCCACAGCCTCCATAGTTCTCCATAAAGAAAGGGACAGAGTCCCAATAATGAAGGGTGTAAGGCAGGGAGACACTATCTCTCCAGTGCTATTCACTGCATGTTTACAGGAGGTTTTCAGGGCCCTAGATTCAAAAGAGTTAGCAATAAGAATTAATGAGGTGTATCTTAGTAACCTGTTCACTTTAAAACACGGTCCCACAAGTGTCTGTTTAAGCAAACAGCTTGCAACGAAACTGTCATAGCCTTATGAAAGCGAACGTCTCCATCTTGGCTCACTGCGCTCGTGCGGCTGACACCATCACTGCAGATACATGCATACATGGGCGCAGAGGCGTCTGCTTGTTTACATCATGGCCGACAGCACCGGTGCCCAGACGCCTCTAAGTTGGAGAATAAAGACATTTTACGGCAGCCTTCTGTACTCCTGCCCTCGTTAAAGTGAAGGGTGCCTTTAAAAAAAGCAACGTGAATAGCGTGTTTCTATTAATGCGGGTCAAATTGAAAATTCCGAATGCCACCTTTTAAAGTAGTCTCCAGGAAGAGTATACAATCGGTTCGACTGTGACGATGAATGCGTTTCTTGAACTCATTTGATTGCTTAAGTCATTCGATTCTAATGACACGATATATCACTGTGTAGCAGCCGCATAGGGTCATTATATGCGAATGCCATTTTCTTCGAATGACATTAAAATGTCCAGTGCGACAAGGGTATTAGTTGAAATCGAGAAGAAGAAATGGGCTTGGTCAGGGCATGTAGTGCATAGAGAAGATAACCGCTGTTCATTGAGGGTAACTGACTGGATTCCAAGATACTGCAAGTGCACAAGGGAGAGACAGAAGGTCAGAAGGGCTGATAATTAAGAAGCTTGCAGGTGTAACGTGGCAGCAGCAAGCACAGAACCAGGTTGATTGGTGGAACATGGGGGAGTCCTTTGCCCAGTAGTGGGCACAATCAAGCTGACAATGATTATGATGACGAGTATGATGACATTGCCCAGTAAATCGGCCCTAAGAATATCGCCTATGTCAAAACATGACCGGAATCGAAGCTGCAGCCTTGGGTTCAATGTTTCAAGAAGCTCCGTCGTTGAAGTAATGATGTTTTCAACATAGCAAGGCTTGTATGCCTTCTTGGAAAGTGCACCAGACTGACGAAATAGATTGTATGCCTTCTTGGAAAGTGTACCAGACTGACGAAATAGATGTTTACATCTAGTAAATATATTTACCTTCAATGTATGATAGTTGACCTGGTTGATTGGCAAAACACAGGAGAAACTTCGCCCTGTAGTGGGCATGGTCAGGCTGTTGCTGCTGATGATGATGATAATGATGATGACGATGACTTCTTGTTTTTTTCTACCATGTTCAGGACCCCTTCCACCGACTGTCAATCCGCATCATCTGGGGCGTGCTTCCGATAGACACGGGTGATTACCTCAACCCTTCCAACAAGGGTGCAGTGGTGTTCGACCCTGCAATTGACGTTGCGGACCCAGCGTCACAAGAGTGGCTGCTGTCTTTCTGCAAGCGGCTGCGGGCGCAGAGCTTCCATCGCTCGGCACTGGGCGTTCTCTTCTCAGGCTGCTTTATCGAGACGCTCAAGTCCTGGATGGAGAGGCGCTGTGTCGATAGTTTCAAGCAGGTGAGTAAAGCAAATCTCTTTTGCAGCAAGGCTGTCTTTGTGTACTCTCTGCTGTCATCATTTTTGTTGTCGTAATAATAATATAATGATTGGTGTTCAACCCCCAAAACCACAATATGAGTGACGCAGTTGTGGAGGGCTCCAGACATTTTGACCATCCAGTGTTCTTTAACGTGCACGTGAACCTAAGTACACAGGCCTCAAGCATTTTTGGCTCTGTATTGAAAATGGGGTCGCTGCGACTTGGATTGGATCTCGTGATGTGCAGGTCAGCAGCCGAGTGCCATAATCACTGGACCACCGTAGCGAGCGTCATCATCATTATAGTCGAAGTAGTAGCAGTAGTGATGGTAGTAGTAGCAGTGGTAGAGAAGTAATGTAGTAGTATTAGTAGCAGCAGCAGTGGTAGTAACAGTGGTAGAGTAGTAATGTAGTAGTAGCAGCAGTAGTAGTAGTAGCAGTAGTAATGTATTAGTTGTAGTAATGTAGTAGTAGAGTAGATGTAGTAGTAGCAGTAGCACTAGTAGTAGTAGGCATATGTCCGTGAACTCTCTCATGCTTCGACTCATTCAGACCCAGATTCAGCTCGGAGTCTGGGTTTGAATGAGTTAGCCTAAGCTATATATTTGTTAGTCTGGGTTCAAGGGATTTCACTCTGTACACTTAGCTGCGTACATAAAGGTAGGTGAGCACAAAAGAACCCCAGGGCGTCAGAGTTAATATAGACCCAACACTACAGTGTGCAACATATTCAAAATACATTTCTGGCTTGTAAAACTTCGTGGATGGATGACACAACTTTATTGAACGTCCGGCAAGGTTTAACGCAACTAGGCCTTAGGTCTCCCACAAGGGAATGTCAAGACCTTGCCTCAACGCCACCCCGTGGGCTCGCTAGACTGCCCACGTTTGAATGCCGAGGTCTGAGCTGCACAGAACAGTGGTGCACCTCGATGACAGGTTCTTTGGAGTGACTGCCAATTATTCTAGAGACTATACTACAACTCCACAACATGTGTTCGAGGGCTTGCAGAAACGAAGTTTTCAAGAAACGTATTCACACAATAGTAAGTCGACTTCAACGTAGTTCGAGCCCACGAAAATCGCACGGCTAAACAAAAAAAAAACATTAGGCCTGTGTGTAAGGCACAGCACACTCACAGTTAAATCTAGAACATCGGCCTTTCAGAGCCTTTTCTAAACACTCATTGGGTAATTGCTGCAAGCATACTTGTTTAATACCCATTACGGCATTAATAATATATATTTTTGGGTAGTAGGCATTCGCTATACTATTTTCTATTTTTCGTTATTCTTCTGAGAAATGTGGTATCCGCTAAACACTTGCAACGAACTTTGTGCCAATTGTTCACGCAGTGGCTGAGAAGGATAAGGAATTATGCCCGAAGTGGGTATGTGCCACAGTTAATAAATGAACAAGAACAAGCTTTTCTACTGGGTTGGAGCATTGGACGACCCATTCGTCCAATGCTCCAACGGCATTGTGCTCCAACCGCTCATGCTTTATAAGTGGTATTAACGTGATTGCTTTCCTGACATCAAGCCTGCTTAAGGCAAGTTTGCCAACAATGCCCAAGCACCAGCGTTAATCAGTAGTACAATACTGGGCTGGCACCTAGTGGACCTAGGTTCGAGCCCCACTGTGTCAATGGCGCTAGTTTTTTTTTTCTAATTTCGTGTGATGTGGTTATGTACAACAGCTGCGGCAGCAGACAGCTACGATGGGGCGTGACCCGAGTTGTGATCTCCTAAGAGCTTTTGCTGTAAAAAAAAGGGAAAGGGGAAGAGCATGGTACATATGATTTTGAAAAATTCATTTACGTTGTGTCTGTAGGAAATAATTTTGAAGGTTGCAGGAAATCTAGCTTTACAGGAATACGTGGAGATCATTTTCAAAGAGTCTTTACAACCGAAACTATAGTCGTTGACAGCCTAAGAGTAAATATAGGCTGTACCCATGGGGCCTCGTTGCCCTTATTTCCCATGCCTCCGGGCTACAAAGGGGGAAGTAGCTCCTAAACAGTGGCCATAATTTTTACGCATACAACAATTACTTTAAAATACTTGATCGGTGTTGAAATACAAAACCCGAAACTTAATAAATAAACTTAAGAAGACGCGGGCTTCCACATCCGCTTAGCAATATATCTGTTGTTTAAATTGGACGCCCCACTGCGTTAATCTCGGAGTCCACAAAGAAGCAATGCACATCTCTCGAACGCGATGTTTCTGCGCGGTATCTAAGGTTGTACTACAGTCGAGCCCGGCTGCCGTTTATATCAAATTATCCCGTATATCGAACAATTCCTAAACACGGTAAGTTTACATTCAGAATATATAGCAAAAGTTACTGTTTTATCGAACGAAAATAGTAACGACAACTGATATATTAAACTCCATGTGCCTCAAAAGTGCCCCAGCAAGTTGGCTTTACCTTCGCGGTGGTGGGGAAAACTGCCTGCGCCACCCTAGAAAAAGTAGGTTAGACCTGGTTGTGCACGGGCGAACACCCCCTCCAAGAAATGATCCTGGCCCACTCACAGCGCTCACAGCCAATCAGAGGCCGTCGTGCTTTCTCCGAGGCGCGGAGGCGGTAGAAGTGAGCGCCATTTTTTCTTTCTTTATGCTTGTGTGCCTGCTGCTGCCGATTCAGCGTGGTCTGTCGTGTTTCCTGTTGGTGCTCTATGAACTGTATTGGCGCGCTGTCATCATGGCTTGCGCAGAGAGGCAAAATTTGCCGTTCGCCGCGAAACTCGAAATGATCAATCGGGTTGAGCGCAGTAAAAAGAAGTCCGACGTCGCCGCCACGTACAAAATTCCAAGGAGCATCTTAAGTACTATCCTGAAAAACAAGGCAGACATCAGGGCCAAGTCGGACAAAAGGCCAGGTGCCCGTGGCGCCCGACGCGTGCGCGCTGCTGTTACGAAGATGTTGAAGCTGCCGTTTACAAGTGGTTTGTGGACGTTCGGTGGCGAAACATCCCGGTGTATGGCCCTATGATCGAGCAAAAAGCCAAAGACCTTGCTTTTCTGCTTGGCAGGAATGATTTCCGAGGCGGTTCAGGCTGGCTTCCGCGGTTCAAAGAATGGCACGACATTGTTGGCAAAGCTGTTACAGGTGAAAGCAGAGCGGCGGACCTGAACAGCGTAGAAAAATGGCTCGAGGAAAACTGGCGACATATCGCAGCAAGATATAGAGTCCAAGATATCTTCAATGCGGATGAAACCGCTTTATTTTGGCAAATGTTGCCAAACAAAACAGTGTCGTGGCGACAAGACAAGCGGCGGCAAGGCAAACAAAGCTCGTGTGTCCGTGCTGTTGGCAGCTAATTTAAACGGATCGAAAAAGCTTCGACCTCTGATTATCGGGAAAAGCACGGCACCGCGGTGTTTTCGAAATGCGCTGTCGCTTCCAGTTACCTTCCAAGCAAACTCAAAAGCGTGGATGACCGGGGAGCTTTTCAGCAGATGGCTATCGCCGTGGAATGATGATTTGGTTGGCGCAAATCGCAAGGTGTGCCTGCTCGTGGACAAAATTGTTCATCGCACCACTGCAGTACGACCTTCAGCAACATCTAGCTGCGTTTTTCGCCCCCGAACACTACTTCTTTACTGCAACCACTGGATCAAGGCGTTTTATGCGCAATGAAAGCCGGCTATCGGAACCGCCTGGTGGAGAGGCTGCTGCAGAACTTTCGTGTCGGCAGGGAGCTTAAGATCGACTTGCTTGGAGCTATTTATATGTTGAGTAGATCGTGGGCAGATGTCACGAAGGAGAAGATCCAGAACTGCTTTAGGCATGCCGGCTTCTGCATGCCTGGTGATGACACCCCAAATTCCGACAGCACTGAAGACACCGCAGGTGTTTCCGCCAAAGTTTGGAAGGAGCTGGCAGAGTTCCCAGGTGCTATCGACGAATCGACATTCGACGAGTTCGTCAGTGCGGACGATGATGTCCCCATCATGGGCCAATTACAGGATGAAGATTACATTGCAGATGCCGTGCCTACCACGAGCCAAAGCGACAGCAATATGGAAATCGACGACAGCCCATTGCCTACATCCTCCGAAGTGATTAGTGCACTTGCGTTGGTCCGGCGCTATTGCTTGAATGTGGAAGGTTGCGGCCTCAGCTGCCCCGACTCATTGAACAACGTGGAGGCGTGCGTGCTGTCGCAAGCAGCAAAGTCGTTGACACAGAAAAAATCGGGGACTATTTTTTTACACAGTAGGGCAAGAAAGTAAGCCACCATATTAATAAAGTACTTTTCTTCTAGTTTGTTATGTGCCTTTGCGTCAAAACCTATACCGGGCCTATATCGAATTATGCCATATATCGAACTAATAAACGTTTTTCGGCGAGTTTGATATACCCGGGTTCGACTGTAAACAATGTCACATTTCACGTAGGGGTTAAATTTAAAGAAATGTTCTTTTGCGGTTTCACGAAATAAAACAGGGGCAATAATCACATTTTGTCAAGTTGTATGCAATTTTTTTTTTACGAAACTTCCGCTGCCAGGTTTCTTCGTTCTCTTCTGTATCTATGGCAACTATGACTCAATGCGAAGAATGGAGAAGCAATCTCAGATTGACTTCGCGAATTTCGAAATGCTGCTCTTTTTTGTTTGCTCAACAATAGTTTTAGCGGCATCGCTTTAGTGACGATCACAATCGATGTAACTGATCATGATTGAACGTGATCACTGCGTCAATAACGGTCAATGCAGTTGTGTTACAAATTCGCATCATTTCCCAGTTTCAAGAACCTCGCACGGCATTTTTCATGGAAGACGCTTGTACTTCTAGCGTGAGACATGCGATTACCCAATAAACACTTCAATCTGGCTCGTAATTATGAGCCGGTGGCGATAGATTTTGTTAAAAGGACGCACCTGTGCCAGTCGGCACACGACAAAGTATTTACACAAACACAAGATGGCCACAATTCGGTTTTTAATGCATACACCAATGCAAATTCTTCTCACCTGGTTTGTTTGCTCTCGTACTGTGCGACACTTGCAGGTCTTCACGGTTTCTTTTTTCTGACAGCTCGCCCGCATTTACAACACTTATATGGGTGCACAACACAGCGCATATCGAAAACGATGACCAAGATTCTCGGGTTGCGACACCCAAGTAACACACTCACACACACATATGTGGCAACGCTGATGCCACACCTTTTGCGGGTGGTAAATCACAGACGCGCACATTCGCCCGGAAATTTTGGGCCTTTTAGGTTCCGTCTTTTTATACTCAGTCTTTTTTATACTCCGTCTTTTCTTATATATATGTATATATATATATATATATTTATATAAAGAACGCATATTTAAGTCACACACGTCACTGCCCCATTAACAATGTACATGCAATGCCCCTTAGAACAGGTGCTATATTTAAGCGGTGCATTTTTCGCCCAATTAAGCTAGACTTGAACTAGTTTTGAGGCCTCATAATGTCGAAAAGATAAAATCTGCAGTGCGCATTTGTAGAGACACGTCATATTCAGCTTCCCTAACTGTAAACTCTTGCCGCAGGGCTACTCAAGTTTTTTTTTTTTTTGAGGGAGTAGGATGTGTAGCAAAACAACGATGATTTTTCGTAAATTAACCTGAAAGGTTAATTTACGAAAAAAATTGTAGTGTAAGGGGTTCAGATTCCCGTCCTCTCCCCTCTTTACTTACAGCCTCCTCTTTCTGCTTGCGTTGGACACTGTATTCATCTCGCAGCTTTCTGAGCACAGTTAACTTTCCAAAAGTTGGCTCAGTTATTCTGTGTATTATTGAAGCCTAACCAACAAGGAGTCGAGACAGAAAAAATAAGAATAAGACCTGCCCTTTTTAAATAATTTTTCATCTCCCACAAGGACCTTTATGGAGCTCAGTCAGTAGATTGGTGTTTCATACTTCAAGGGCTATGGCATCATGTGCTAGACATGAATGATGGACACGTACAAAGAAATCTGGATCAAAAAAGTTGACCGAAGGAGAAGTGCATATAAGTCCCTGCCCGTGGTGCGGGGCTCTTTCAGTACTACTCGACTGCAGCGCCACCGCTACGGGCAATGCGGAAGGGATCAGGTGGCGTGGCGTGGTCAAGCCACTCAACACTTCTAGTACACTCTATCGGTGGCTCCACGCAAGTTCTTCGGTTGGCCTTAGTGAAATATCTGTTAAAGATACTCCGGCTGTGCCACGCAGTTCCTCCATCTATGCGGAGCAAAATATTGCTCCGAATAGAGGGGGGGCTAGAGCATAAGCGTTTTATTCCGACATCAGTTGGATGGATGGATGAATGGATGGATTCGAAACATTATTTGAAGTAGTGAGGTGCATGACTCAACGCGCAGCGGGCCACTCCCACGTTGGGACAGTCAGGTCAAGCCCGACCACCGCATCGTGGAGTAATATTTTACAGTGTAGAAAACTCGGAGAGAGAGAGACCACATGATCACCGTCTTGTACACTGGGACACAGCTCAACAGCGACACAGGTTAGTGTTTGTGGTGGTGGTAGTAGTAGTAGTAGTACCATGTTTTATCCTTTGAAATGAAACAAAAATGATACAAAAGCAAAAGGTCTTTCATAACCCCTGACAAAGGCCTATGCACCTGTAGTTCATAACAGGTACGCATCTTTTTTTTTCATATACAGCAAGCAACAAAACTAACATGTCCTGTACCGCATGCCCGCTAAGAAAAGAAATGCAGTAATGACAGGCAAGCAACGCATAAGACGAACAAACTCATCACACGAAAGCTTGTTCTGGAGCGGCGGTGACATGGCGGCGAATGTGAGCAAGTGAAGTTGTACGACATCGGCTAAAAAGTCAACAACAGAGGAGTGACCAGAAAAAAAATCAGTCTTAGAATGACGTCTTGAGACTAATGAGCAAGAACACGAAAGAAAAATGTTTTGTGGTCGGTGACCCTCACACATGTGGTACACATTGTGAGCCCCACAGTGGTGCTCTAGTGGCTAAGGTACTCGGCTGCTGACCTGCAGGTCGCGGGTTCGAATCCCGGCTGCGGCGGCTGCATTTACGATAGAGGCGGAAATGTTGTAGGCCCATGTGCTCAGATTTGGGTGCATGTTAAAGAACCCCAGGTGGTAGGAATTTACAGAGCCCACCACTACGGCGTCTCTCATAATCATATGATGGTTTTGGGACATTAAACCCCACATATCAATCATCAACGGTACACATTGTGAGCACTGCCGGTGTTCATTCACTAGCGACACGTACGAACAGGGACTCAGTTGACGCAAACTCCTTATTTAGTCGTTGACGGAGAATAGAGCTGATATTAGTGCACTGGTGTCAATGGGGATGGTAACAGGCAGACCATCTACTTCTACAGCAAACACATTCGGGTGCGTATTTAAGGTCTACAGATGGTTTTTAGGTTGGTAGTCTAATGCAGCGTCACTCCGCTCAATAACCGCCACGCCCTAATTCCGCCCCGCCCCATTGAACATTCATACTAAAAAAACTGAGCTGCATTGCTCAGTTTATTGAGTATGAGTGTTCATTAAGATGAGGCCGCAAATAGCGATGAGCTTGAGGTGACCAGGATTGATTATAATGCAGGGACAGTGAAGAACTGGTGTACCGGCTGGATGCCGGAGGATCCTCACTGTATAGTACACCATCACAGGGGGCATACTGGGGTGGGGGGGAATCGTCGTGTCGGTAGCTAGACATTGAGCTTGATGGAACGGTGTGAAAATGACAATAGAGGGAAATACATCCTACACCATGACAGCAGAAGCAGGTCGCCTTGTCGTCCCGCGTTCTCCTCTGCGCAGGGTCCCTAATAACAGCGAAACATTTCTGGCGTATGAGGAGGTACTCTCAGGGCACTGACATGAGGTTCCGTGCGCGAACACACTGGCTGCAGTCTGTCATTGCCTACCTTCTCTCTAAGAACTTTCTGAATCAATGAGATCACCCTTCCAGGATCATCAGATGGCCTTGTCAGTGAAGATGGCGCAGACGCTGCATCAATTTCTCGTCGTACAATGTGGACTGCGCTCTTCTAGGTGCACAGTTGACTGCATGGTGGTTTAAGGGCCTTGCAGGATAAAGTAGAGGCCATGTTTGGAAGTCCTTAGAATTGCCGAGCGATGCGACGGCTTTTCAATCTTTCATTGCCGGCACTCTTTATAATAAAGGCCAACTTCGGCAATTTTTCAAGGGAAACGGATCTCATTAAAATTCGCTAGGTACGTTTCTTTATGCATTTCTGTCAATTATGCAAAATTACAAGCTTAAGAGATGCACTGAATGTTTGCTAACGAATTTTAAATTTTGCCTCGAAACGCTCGCCTCGCTTTCCGGAATTATTGGCAACGCTATCTGTGTGACGTCAAGTTTAGCATGTCAAGGGAAGTGACACTGCCGATAACATCGCTACTTTGGTCACTCAACGTTTATTGTGCTGGCCACAAGGTAATGGCGGTGGTGTTTGGCACTGCTATACCACGGGAAGCTGTCTTCCTTCCTCTGAGGTGTTAGGCAAGGTCTTTGCTACTCCGGCTTTCACAGTTTTTAAACTGCGCGCCGTGGGGACCAGTATCACCCCTCCGGTTCTCACAAAATAGTATACGTCGTACGCAGACACGGCATCCAGTTGGGTTTTGGTTTTGGTATTGCACTTCTTTGCTTATTAAAAATTATTTTCTAATTTTCTGAGCGATTCAGCTATTGGGCTCGTGACAATAGTGTCTCAGGAAGATAGAAACACCATTACCTTCGCATGGTCAAAAATCACCAAAGTTGGCCTTTATTGATTTCGTCAACGATTTAGAAGTCTTTAAATAGTAGCGAATTCAAAGCACGATCTGCAAAGCCTTTGAGGACATCGCTTACTTTGTCATTCTCACCGATGGTGATGTCAACACAATGGCATGTTTGTATCCTTGTTAAATCATCTCCTTCCATGTGGTCTCCGGCACTTCAGCGATGCATTCGCACTCCTTTTTCACATGATAACTGCTAAGGGTTGAAATGGTAAACGATAAAAAATTGGCAGATCCCACGGATAGTGAGAATCGATGATATGCGAAGCCCAAATGAGAAAGTCTGATATGTCACTTTAAAGTCAGCATAACGTTACGAGGTAGTGGTAAATGATGCCGTACATGACTTCCGCGTCAAGATTATCATGTTTGGCTGTGTCGTTTAGCTTTTTCATCTATTTGCATCACGTGATACCATATTTAGTATATGTAAAGCAAGCCAAACGGCCGCGAGCACACTAGGAGCGTGGTGCGTTGTCATGTTCTTACATGACACGCATGTCAGGATTATTATGTTTGCACCAGTCATATATATCGTCATTCATGGACGTCACGTAACACCAAATTTGGTATATGTGGAGCTAGTAAAACGGCCGTAAGCGCATTAAGAAGGGTCCAATATACTCCAATGTAGCGTTGACGCGCGCGCACGCTGGGCACAGCAAGGCTACGTCAGCAAAACGCGAGCACTCTATAGGCTGACGCCAGGTGCTACCAACGCCACCAGCGTCCGTCGGCGCGGCCCAATGGCAACCGGTGCGAAATGCGACATGCTACATTTCGCGCCAATGCATTACCCAGACAACACTGCGTCTTCCTCTTATCGTGACGGAGGGACGCCGGACGTGCTGAGACGCGCATGCGTCAAAGCAAGGCAGCGCGGCGCGCACCTTCAAGTATATACAACACCACCTAGACTATTCACAAGGCCCGTTCATACCCCTCTCTCCAGACGGCATACGTCACGCTAGTTATCCGATGTTATGACCGGCACAGCAAGGAGGTGGCTTGCAAGGGGCGCTCATCGGCGTAACGGTCAAACGCTGTCCGCGTCCTGCAAGAACGCGGGAGGCGTCTGTGTGCGCCGTAGGAAATGCACATCAGCGTCGCTGGGACACACAGTCGGCGTCTAGCGCGTGCACGGACGGCTATAAAAGGAGCGTGTCGGGAGTGCGCTGTACTCTCTCTCTGGACTTCGCTGGCCCGCTCGTCTCGAGTGCGCTCTGGGCCCTTGTGATGGAAAGGCGCGTCTGTACGCTCTCGTTGCAATGTACTTCCCTTGCAAATATGTAAATTAAACGCATCTTCTACTTGTTCGTGAGACGCGTCGCAAGAGTCGTTTTTCGCCGGATCCTGGGTGGCAGTCTCAACCCCTCCCCGGACACATCACCGACTGTCCAGTGGCCGAGGACGCGTCGCTTAGGTGGTGGTGTTGGTCACCTCGCGCACTTTTTTACCCCGAACGGCGGACAAGCCACGACAGGTTTGCCTTTCATCGCTACCTGCTTCGCTGGTTAGACTGCGTTAGGCTTGGTGCTGCATCGCACTGCTCTGAGTCTTCGTCCGTTCCCACGTGTCCTATTTTATTGGTGTTGTATTTGTGAGTATGTGATTACACATCGATCAGTGCGACATGGGACGTTGTTGTGTTCCCGGGTGCTGCGGCAATTATGACAGTGGTCCCAAAGTGCGCGTTTTCGCATTCCCCAAGGATGAAGCTCGGAAGAAGTCTTGAATAAAAGCCATTCCGCGAAAGGATTTCACATCAAGCATACACTCCAAGGTGAGAAACTGCTGAAGTTTGTTGTCCTACCGGCTCTATTGCATTACTGGCGTTCTGGCTCTGTTACTGTTGAACGGAGCGAGTATCGTGAGTGGTGATGGTAGTTTTGTCGCGCTTCAGGTAGGGCAGTGCAGTAAAATAGAACATAAATACTCAGGCTCGTGTCAAAGTTCCCATTAGCCCGTTTCGTGTGAAAGTAATGAAGTCACTGTTATGCTTGGCGCCTGTCTGTGAACTCCACTTCCTCGAGGCTGACTTCATCACAAAGCTGTCACATTTCGACGCAGCGTCAGGACGGACATTGACAGTCGACAGCGAGAGGGTGCGCCTAGTGTCAGATGCTATACCATCGGTGTTTCCGAACTGTCCGTCCTACCTGAGCACGAATCGCAATCGTCGAGAATCTCCTGTCTCGAAACGAGCTCGAATGGAAGACGAGGCCTTGAGCAAAGCGATTAAGGACTCTATATGTGCAAAAAAAAGCGAGGAGGGGAGAAATGCTGTGTCCTCTTTCGAACACTTAAGAGGCAAGCTTTCTGCTGTATTCAGTAATGATTTCTGGACCATCAAGGCCAACGATCGTTGTGTGATGTTTCTCCGCATCGAAAATAATCCTTCACCGCACGTGAGGTTTTCCGTCACTGTGCTTGCTGATCTCTCACTTGCAGTCTCAGCAGGTATGATCAAGCTGGTTTCATTACCTGCGACATCCGGACGTTGTCCTCACTGCTCCAGCAGCTGGAAAACCACATGACTGAGACGCCTGAAGTTGCAAGTCCGTCGAAAACAGCGTCAGTGTTGCAGCATATCGGCTCCTTATTGAATGAACTGTCCCAAGACAGTGACACGACCGAAGAACACAGTGCTTTGTTTCGTTTGCTAAATGAGCAAATAGCTCTCGCACTCGCTGCCCCCCTTCGTTGCTACAGTGCTGTAACGTTAGTGTTTTCTAGCATCCTGCACTCCATATCTCCACACACCTATAACTTTGCCAGATCAGCGTCGACGTTGACTTTACCCCATCCTTCAACCCTGCGCCGCGTTTGTTTCAAGTATGGAGGCGATCCACTAAAGGAGCAAAACGAAGCGAACTTCCTCTTCTACATTCGAGAAAGAGTGAAGTGCATGCAACCACACGAAAAGACGGTGACGCTAATGGTTGATGAAATTCATATCAAGCCATACTTCGATTATAAAGGGGGCAGCATAGTTGGATCTGCAGCCAATTCTCAAGAGGCAGCCACAACCGCTCATGTTTTCATGCTTCAGTCGCTCTTCTCATCAAACAAAGATGTGCTTCACATACTTCCTGTTGCTAAAATGACCGCCGAAATTCTACATGAGTTCTGCAAGAAAGTAATTTTAGAAGTGGAATCTATGGGCCTCAGGGTCATTGCTGTAATTACCGACAACAATTCCCTCAACCGGAAAATGATGTCATTTTTCTCAGAGAAACGGGAAGTAAGCATTGTATATCCTCATCCAGCCGACAACAATCGGCCTCTGTTTTATGTCGTAGACCCTTTGCACATACTGAAATGCATCAGGAACAACTGGATGAATAAAAAAAAACGAAGGAATATGCTTTTACTTTCCTGAAATGAGCCTGTCAGGAATATTGCCCGACGGGCCGCCCAGAATGAAAGCAGCATCATTTGAAGCCGTACGGCAGCTGTATGCACTGGAGCAGGCATCGCTTCTCAAGCTTGGCTACTAGCTAAATTCCAAGGCAATCAATCGAACACCTATGGAGAGACAAAATGTAAAGTTGGTGTTAAATGTCATTAATCCATTTCTATCAAACGCACTTGAGACGCGTGGCGATGCCCTTGAAACAACATGTGCCAGTTCAACAGCGCTCTTCATAAACTTCAAATCGACGTGGTGGAATATTGTCAACGTGAAGACCTCTTCGAAAGGTCGCCGACTGAACGACACCCTTCAAAATCCAGTGAATTCTACGGTGGATCAACAGCTGGTTTTCCTTAGTGGCATGGTAGACTGGCTGGATGCTTGGAGCAGCGTCAACATGAGCCGTGGCTGCTTGACAAGGGAAACGCATTACTGCGTTGAGACTCACTTGTTACTCCCTTGTTGAGCTGTCACGGTACTGTTTAGAAGAACTGAAGCTGAAGTATGTCTTGCTGGGAAAATTTCAAACTGACACTCTGGAAGATCGCTTCGGTTGCTACCGTCAGCTTGCTGGTGCACAATATCATGTTTCCGTGAGGCAGCTTCTGGAGTCTGAAAAGAAAATTCGTCTGCAAAAGCTGCTGATGCTTCCGCAGCCAGACGTCAGCAGCGAAAGTGACACAGAAGTATCGCAACATAACTTCTCTGTTCACATCTCAAATGATGAAATTTACAACCCAAAGCATGACATGGAGGTCGTTGCTTATATCGCTGGATATGTGCTCATTCAGCTCTGAAGAAGCTGTCATGCACATTTTGCAGCAGCGTGCTCGTCCTGGAGAGCAGGAACATAGATGTGGAAGGTAACACAATGATTGACAACTTGTCAAGAGGAAGCTTAGTTTCCGCAGCCATGTACTGTGCACATGGTGCTGGTGACAACACTTGTTGTCGAAAAGCTCACTAAGGGAGAAAATGCAAAGGCGTTCTTTGTGTCGAACAACCAGCGTGGCATTGTAAGCTCCATTACCACATCACTGCTAGGCGATGTTGAGCTAGAGACTTGTGAAAATGGCCATACTTCTGAGACTATCGTGCGGCATGTAGTGCGTGTTGCAACAAATGTCGCTCTGAAGAACTTTTGTAGACTTCGAAATAACACCATTCAAAGCACCGCACAAAAAAAGGCAGCTGACAGAAAAATCAAAACCTTGAACAAGAAATGAGGTAAGATGGTTTTAGCCTTTCGTCTTAATAAAGCCACTTCTACAAATGCATTTCTGACTATAACAGTTTGATCACTAAAGTGTAAAGGCAGGCATAAACAAATGCAGACCGCACAGGAACAAAAAAAAAGAAACACTGAATTTCAATAAGTGCATACAGCAGATATAACGAGAACGAGTGGCGACGACGGCCGGGGTGCAGGTGGGCAACTAGCGTGACGTCACGCTCCCCCTGGAGGGGCCTTGTCAATAGTCTAGGTGGTGTTGGTCTGGACCGGTGCCTGGCATGGCCGGCCGTGACCCGAGGAAGTGAACACCGGTGAGCACGCGCACCGCGTCACGTCTAAATCTATTGGCGCATTGACTGTGGCATGTAGTGATGTTTTCACATGACATGCATCTCATGATTATCATGTTTGCACCAGTCACATACCTTCATCCTTCATTGAGACGACGTAATATCAAATTTGGTATATGTAAATCTAGAGAAACTGCCGCTAGCGCATCATGAGTGTGGCATGTAGTCATGTTGTTGAAGGACACGCATGTCGTGATTTTCATGTTTGTATGTGGCATTTACCTATGCCATTCGTTCGTTTCACGTAATACTGCATTTGGTACATGTGAAGCTATTGAAACGGCTGCGAGCGCATCATGAGTGTAGCATGTAGTAATGTTATTACATGACATGCATCTCATGATTTTCATGTTAGGGTCTGTCGCTTGTGTTCGCCATGCAGTCATATCATACTGTACCAGTTTTGCAACATTCCATGTGCCCTGGGCTTACCTATCCAGGGGAAATCGGCGGTCGCCTTTTCCTATTTCTTTCTTTCCGCATCTTCGTCTTTCTCTCACACTTTTTATCTGTCCTGTCAGCTTTTTTCTTTCATTTTATTCCGAAGTTCCTGGCGGCGAGGTTTAACCTTGTGTAAATAATCTAACTTTGGATAAATACATTAGGTTATAGCGGCGATGCATGGCTGGCGTCTCCGCGTGTTTGTGAAATAACCTTGCAGCGTCCTTTTGTTGGGCTGGGTGGTGGGTGGCCACCATCGCCGCCAAAATAAATACTCTCCGTGTGGCAGATGCTTTTCTCCCTTTCTTGATCACTCCCTCAAAAGGTGGCGCTTTGGAGAAGCAATCACCCTAACCAAACGGAAGGAGAGCTTCCCAAAGTACCATGTCATATATAGTCAAAACGAAAATAATTAAGTCTGAGTGATTTCACCGTTCATAGTGTCAAAAACTCTAACAGAACAAATCGGCCTAGGGTACAAAATCACAAAGATGAGAAGTGGTAACCTCCTATTGGAGCTACGAGACAAAACACAATACGACAAATTATCCAGAATTGTATCAATTGGGGACACTCCTCTTTCAGTGGGCCCACACAAGTCTATGAGCACTGTCCGTGGAGTAATTTTTGATGATGATCTTATCGATCTAAGCGAAAGTGAACTGTTAGAAGGATGGCAAGATGTAAACGCTGTAAAGGTACAGAGAATAATGATCAGACGTGACAAGAATTAGACCCCTACAAAACACATATTAATCACCTTTGGAACAAGCGACCTACCAGAATCAATAGAAACCGGTTATTGCAAGCTGCGTGTAAGACCATACATCCCCAATCCTCGTCGATGTTTCAAGTAACAACGTTTCGGGCACGGATCGCAGAGTTGCAGAGGGCGCGCCAATTGCGCGAAGTGTGCAGCCATCCAACACATATTCGATGACTGCACCTCAAAAGCAACTGATTGTTCGAACTGCGAAGGAGGTCACCCAGCCTACTCACGATCATGCCCCATATAAAAAAAAGAAAAGAACAAGTAGTAAAACTCAACGTCAAATTTAATCTGTCATTCCAACAGGCACGTAAGCGTTTCGCACTTCACAACCCCTCCAATCCCTCTTACGTGGATGTGACGCACCGGGGAGCCGCGCCACATCTTTCTGCATCCGCGAATGTCACACAGTGTGTGGCCGTGGTCTTGCTATTAGCGCCCCCGGCTGGAGCAGCCTGTACTGCTTTGCCACCTGACAAACAAGGCCGGCAGACTACCGTGTCTGCAGGATCCCGGACCACTGAAAGCGCAGTTACGTCCCAAAGTTCTGTGAACCTGCCTTCTCAGCATGCACCATCCACCACGTCACAAGAGGCGATAAATGCAAGTCCCACTTTTCCGGCGACTCAGATGCCGAAAGATAGAACTCTTTGGAATGCGCCAGGAAAGAAAAACTCCAAATTACAGGGCCCCCCAAAGGCCCTGTAACCTAACCGAACACGTTTTGTACACACAGCACCACACAACATTAAAATGACACAAATACTATAATGGAGTGTGAGGAGACTGTTTAGGAACCTCGACGATATCCAGGGACTTTTATGCAAACATATATCAACTGTGCTGTGTGTGCAAGAAACTCACTTAAAATCGAAACAGACCAACTTCTTGCACAATTATATCATTTTTCGAAACGACGGAGATGATGCGGTCGCGTCATCCAATGGTGTTACCATTATAGTTAATAAAGGAACAACCTGTACAAATTTACTGCTTCAAACATCTCTTGAGGCATTTCGAGGTGTTAAATTCAATAAACTAGTGACAATTTGTTGTATTTACATACCTGCATGTCACCAACTCAATAAACACGAATTCCAGTCTCTAATTGATTAACTTCAAGAGCCATATATATTCTCCTTGGAGACTTCGATGCGCATAACAGCTTATGTGTAGACTCGCTGTGCGATGCACGAAGTCATCTAATCGAACTATTCCTTTTCTCTTCTGGCGCATGTCTCTTGAATCACAAAACACCAACATATTACAATATCACTAACAACACATACTCGTCCATAGATTTTAGCATGTCATCTCCATTGCTTTTCGCGCTCCTCCAATGGAAAGTCATCAATTATCCATACGGAAGTGAACATTTCTTAATATTTCTAGCACCACAATTGCATATGATAGACCCCCACAGGTTCCCAAGTGGCTCACCTAGAAAGCACTGTAAAACGCAACTTAATTCAATAACTACGGTAATAAAAATATTAGAAAAAAGAGTAGACGATCTTGAAAATAGGAGCAGAAGATCCAATCTGATCGTATACGGATTGCCGGAAGCACAATCTGAGACAAGTGAAACCCTCGAACAAGCAGTAAACAGGGACGTCATACAGGATAAACTCAAACTACGAGCGATTGCGATCGAGCGCATCCACCGGCTAGGTAAACCAGCTCCCAATAAAACCAGACCAGTTATCTTTAAACTTGTGGATTCGCGTCAGAAGGAAGCCATACTAAAGAATGGAAAGCACCTTAAGGGAACTGATTACGCTATTGGCGAAGATTTCTGTCGCAAAACTCGCGAAATTAGAAAAAAGCTTTGGGACAGTGCGAAATCGAACCGAGCTAAAAAGGAAAAAGTGGCACTGGCTTTCGAGAGGACTGTACATAAATGACTGCGCGTTCGTTTGGGATGAGGAAAAAGAAGAAAGGGTGCCACTGAACAAACCAAAAAACTACAAAATACCAACTCAGTCGAACACGCGGAGTACCACACAAAAGAAAAATTAACATTGCTAAACGTGAACGCCAGAAGCGTCGTGAATAAAGTGCAGCCTCTTGAGAACTTGTTGCTACTTCATGAACCAGATATTGTAGCAATCACAGAAACCTGGCTTTCATCAGATATACTCGACCATGAATTCACTCCCCCTAGCTATGTCATCCGAAAAGACAGACTATCTCGAGGCGGAGGCGTCGCGTTGTTAATTCGAAGTTCCATTTCATACACACTACTGCCAGACGTTCCGGATGCAGAAGCGGTTTTCTGCAAAATTTTGTGCAATAGCACAAGCATAGTGGCGGGTTGCGTTTATCGTAGCCCATCCTCTGGTTCGGAATGCATAGTTTCCATACACAATTTTCTTCAGGAGCATGTTCATAGCTTTGCAGTCGTGGTAATGGGTGATTTTAACCTTGCCGACATAAACTGGAGTACTATGCACCACACCTCACAGGGATCAGAGGATTTATTTGATTTAATGTTACATTTCAACCTCCATCAAATTATTTCATGCCCAACTCGTGTTCAAGGAACAGCCACAAGTGTACTAGATTTAATACTTATTAGTTGTCACCTTAGCCATGTGGACACTCAAGTTGATGTTGTAGAGGGCATTTCAGACCACAGAGTGCCTGTTTGCCGGTTAACACTTGATCACAGATTACACCTACAATCAACAGTAAACCATGTCCCAGACTTCAGTAAAGCAGACGAAGCCAGCGTACTAACTTATTTAGCCCATGAGTTTTACGAGTTTGTGGAATTGAACTGTGATCCCGCCACAACTGTAAATGACCTTTGGCTAAGGTTCAAGCACATTGTTCTGCACTGCATGAATGAATTTATACCACTGCGGCGTACACGGCCGCTAAGACATAACCCCTGGATCACAAGAGAAATTCTACACGCAAAGCGGAAAATCAAACGACTTCGGAAAGCGGTAAAAAAAAAAAACAGTGCTGCAGTGCGAATACATCAAAATTAAAAACAGCTATTTCACACTTTAAGGCCAAAACAAAGCAAGCAAAACAACATTACTTTGAAGTAACGCTACCGTCATTCATTACTGGTAACCCACAAAGGTTCTGGAAGCATTTCAGCCCTAGAAAAAACAGCAGTCCTGAACTTTCATTGCAACAAAAAACAGCAAAATCTAATATGTACAACTATTTCCACTCTGTTTTTACAAAAGATTACAGGAAAATTCCACAGCTTGCACACATGAATAATATTGGAATCAGCCCTATAGATGTAGTTGATGAAGGAATATTTTCTCTTTTGCTCGACCTAGACCCCAAAAAATCTTCGGGACCAGATGACATCCCCAATCCCTTTCTTAAGCGATATGCCGAATGGCGCAGCAAATACCTTGGTATGGTTTTCCGCAAATCTCTCGCCGTAGCAAAACTTCCAGACGACTGGAAAAAAGCTAAAATAGCACCGATTCCCAAAGCAGGAAATAGCGATACTCCTTCAAACTTTAGGCCAATATCTTTAACCAGCATGTCATGCAAAATATTAGAACATATAATTTTGAAACACTTAACCGTTTTTTTAGAAGGTAAAGGCGTTTTGTCATCTTGCCAGCATGGGTTTTGCAGCGGATTATCGACTGCCACGCAACTAACAGAAGTTGTTCATGATTTAGCATTATCTATTAACAACTGCAGGCAAACGAATATCATACTATTAGACTTTGCTAAAGCGTTTGATTCCGTATGTCACAAAAAATTAATTGCAAAACTTCGTAGTATTATTGCAGATCGAATATTAACAAATTGGGTTAAGGACTTCTTAACTAATTGTTCACAATATGTCCTGTATGACCAAGTACCATCAGAAAACTTGCCTGTTACGTCCGGAGTACCACAAGACTCCGTTTTGGGGCCTTTGTTATTTCTTGTTTTTATTAACAATATCACAGACAGTATCTCTTGCACCATTAGGCTTTTCGCCGATGACTGCATTATTTACAAAGAAATTAACAGTCATTCAGATCACCTTGCACTAAGCGATTCTTTACACCATCTTTCCAACTGGTGCGACATGTGGCAAATGTCGATTAACCCCAAAAAAACAGTGTGCATGACGATAACCCGAAAAAAAAAAGCTATCCAGTATGACTGCAGCATTAAAGGCACCAGGCTTGAAAAAGTGAATGCGCACAAATATTTAGGCGTCACGATAACGTCAAGCCTCAGATGGGATGTGCACATTTCTAACATTACTTCGGTTGCTCTGCGCAAGCTTTTTTATCTTCGCAGATGCCTTCGGTTGGCCCCTCATTCAACCAAGCTTTTAGCCTATACTACTTACGTAAGACCGGTATTAGAATATGCTAACACAGTATGATTTCCTTATACAGTCACTAATATTCAAAAGCTAGAAAATATACAGAGGAAGGCAGCAAGATTCATCAAGCGCACTGATACTGCTACAAATATGTTAGCAAGCTCTGGCCTCCAAACACTTGCGATTCGAGCAAAACAAGCACGCCTTAAATTTCTTTTTCAGCTACTTCACAATCATCATAAAATTGACCCATCATTGTACATCCGTCCGTCAGACTCCCGCGTTATTAGGCACAAACATTCACACACACTGAAAGAGTACTCTTACCGCATTGACACGTTCAAGCACTCCTTTTTTCCACTTGCCATAAGGGAATGGAACTGTTTGGGTTCCTTCATAACTAGTGCGAAATTGGTATCCGACTTTGCACTAAAGTTAGAAAATATGTTCTTTTAATGTGGCAATACTCGCATTACCAGAAGCATTGCGCCACCAGTGAAAGCGTATTAATGGATTGTAAAAGTGTTAACTAGAGTGTTTGGAAGTTTGCTATTTTTTTGCCTGTGTACCACTGCACTTCATGCAAAATTTCTCTTCTTTTTGGTGATGGTTTCTTTGTCTTTGCAGATGTAAACAATTTGTATATTTTTCGCTCTTATACTTGGTGATGACTGTTATTTAACTACATTCCTGTTTCTGTTTTCTGCACTGTTGATGTACCACCTGCGTGTACAATCTGTACGCCCACCTGCTATGGTCTCGGAATGAGACTGGCAGTATTGAAAATAAATAAATAAATAAATTTACACAAGCGGGTAAAGTATGGAACAGGGGGAAGAGTGTAGAAGGAAAACAAGCATATCCGCTCCCTCTAGTAAACGCAAAAAGTGACAGCTTGGTAGACCAGGAAAACTGCCTGGGCGCACAGTTCAAGCAGGTTTCCAGCTCTTCACACTACTCTCCAGAGTTCCATCGCTATAAGACAAGAGTATGAAAACGTAAACTAGACATGAAATGCACTAAATATGAGGCATGGCCCCGCCGCGGTGGTCTAGTGGCTAAGGTACTCGGCTGCTGACCCGCAGGTCGCGGGTTCAAATCCCGGCTGCAGCGGCTGCATTTCCGATGGAGGCGGAAATGTTGTAGGCCTGTGTGCTCAGATTTGGGTGCACATTAAAGAACCCCAGGTGGTCGAAATTTCCGGAGCCCTCGACTACGGCGTCTCTCATAATCATATGGTGGTTTTGGGACGTTAAAACCCAACAAATTAATAAATATGAGGCATATATTCAGCCATTCTGCTTAACTGAGTTACAGGCATCTCTTAAAATTTGCAGCGTTTCTGCCCCAGGATTTGACCGTGTAATCTATGAAATATTGAAAAATCTACCTCTAGAAACTCAAAAAACATTACTTTGTACAATGCCATCTGGTTTTCTGGCGTCATCCCTCGCTCTTGTAAAGAGGCCGTTGTCATTCCCTTATTAAAACAGGGAAAGGATCCGTCCTCTGTTAGGAGTTACAGGCCCATCACATTAACCAGTTGCCTTTGTAAACTCTTTCAAAAGATGATAATTCGCCGACTTATACACTTCGTTGAAACAAACAGTCTACCTGACCCGTACCAGTGCGGTTTTCCAGAAGGTAGGTCCACCACTGACACCCTGGTACGTATTGAAGCACAGATTTGAGACGCTGTTATCCACAAAAATTTTTTTCTCTTTGTGTTTCTAGATATAGAAAAGACTTATGACACAGCATGGCGGTTTGGTATACTTTGAGACCCCTCATATTTAAGTATACGAGGTAGAATTCTGAGTACAATCAAAACTTATTTCTCCAATCGGACGTTCCGTTTAGAGTAGGCACAGTCTTGTCCCACACATTTGTTCAGGAGACAGGGGTGCCCCAGGGTGGTGTACTGAGCTTTACTCTATTTATTATCAAAATGAATTCATTGTGCCTTTTCATTCCTGGGGTATGTTTTACTGCACTTATGTATATGATGTCTAGGTCGGCTTCAAGTCTAGTAACCTGGCAATGTGTGAGTGGCAGGTGCAGCTGAGCTTGAACAAAATTTTAAAATGGGCAGATGAAAACGGGTTCCGACTGAATCCACAAAAAAGATCGTGTGTCTTACTCTCTAGAAAAAGAGGCATACATTCCGAACCTCACATTGAACTACATGGCCAACGTCTTTCAATAAACACTGAACACAACTTCTTAGGCCTAATCTCGGACACCAAGCTAACCTTTATACCGCACATAAAGTGTCTAAAAACAAGTGCTTAAAACGATGAACATTATAAAAGTTTCATCACGCTCTCTCTACCTGGGGTAGTGACAAAAAGTGTTTGATCAATTTGTATAGAAGCCTCATACGGAGACGCCTGGATTACGGGGCCATGACCTATCAATCTGCAACACCACTGCCTTGAAGATGTTTGACTTTGTTCATCACCTAGGCATTCGTCTTTCCATGGGTGCTTTTCGCATAAGCCCCGTGTAAAGCTTGTTCGTTGACTCAAACGAATGTCCTCTCCATTTGCAACGATCCTAAAAATCTTTTGTCTACTTCCACAATGTGATTACCAACAAAGAACACCCTGTACACTCCACCATGAATTATTTGTCCACTTCTGTCCTGTTTAAAAAAATGGCAGCATATCCATGGAGTGAATGATGGATAGTGGGGCGAAGCATTCGTCCGTCCATTCGTTCTTGCTTCCGTCCATCCATGCGTGCGTCTGTGTGGCCGCCCGTGTGTCCATCCACCCGTCCATGCGTGCGTCTGTTCGTGCGTCCGCACGTTCATCTGTGCGTCCATCCCAGCGTTCGCCAATGCATCCGCCCCTGCGTCCGTCCATCCGTCCGTGCAGGTATCCATGCATCCATCCATGCATCTGTCTGTGTGTACGTTCGTCCATCCAGTCAACACTTCAAGTACCACCATCACGCATTTTTTCATCGTATAATCTCTATATATGAGCACCGCCATCCAGTGGACATTTTCAAGACGGAACGAGGGGAGGCACACGCACACTTTCTTGCGGCTTGCGCTTTGTGTCTACTTCACACTTTTAACCACCTCGAGTTCATGGTATATACTAGTTCACTGTATTCATGGCACTGCGGCCCAACGCTCACTAAACATTTCTAAAACCTTGGAGGTTACGCTCAGCGTGTATAACGTAGCAACCCTTTCTTGTCTTCTTTGCGTTGTTGAACAATAAAAAATTCGCAGCGTGCACGTTAACTAAAGCCGAATTCTCCTGTCTCTCATTCTCACTTAGGTGCCATTGGCATGTACATTGAGCACTACCTTTTATTGTTCAACGACGCACAGAAGAAATCTCTCACCGGCACCACCTTGGAGGTGACAATGTAATACTTGTTACACACTACTACTACGGCCACGAGGGACAAACGGGTGCCGTTATAGGGAGCTTCACCCCTAAAACCGCCCTGCCATAAGACAGCCCTACGCACATCGTGTAAGCACTCTAGACGAAGAGACAGGCGTGCCGCTTCTTGAACACGGCTTGACTGTTCCCGCTGTATATGTCTCGCCTTGGCAGTGGCCGCTGTTAAACTGTGATATGTCTGTTATACAAGTCCCCAAGCACGCGCCAAATGCGCATCTTAATACACATTTCCTAGAACTGCAGCAAAAATGCTCATGCCCAGAATCCTATAGTGATGCCTCCAAAACCCACCTTTCTGTCTCCTATGCAGCAGTCGGTCCATCTTTTTTAGATGCCGTAATTCTGCACCCGAACATTAGCATTTTCATAGCAGAGGCTTATGCTATACTGGTAGCTGTTAAACATATAAAACAACTAAAGTTACAAAGCGCAGTAATCTACACAGATTCCCTGAGGGTTGTGAAAGCCCTTAAAACACTCAAAAAGCAAAGAAACCCCATTCTTATCTCCCTTTATTCAATCCTGTGCACAATGTGCGCATCAATACACATGTCATAGTCGGCTGGGTGCCAGGGCACAGTGGGATACAAGGAATTATTTTGGCGGACCGCTTTGCTGCAACCCCCAAATAAATAGCTGCGAGTAGATCAACAGTGATTCCTGCACTTGACTTGAAACCTTTTCTAAAACAAAAGCTCAGGGCCTATTGGCAGAGCACGTGGGACAGGCGCACACATAATAAATTGCATGTTACTTGTTCATTGCTACTTGGTCACTGGCCACCATTATCAAAATCACGAAGCACACAAGTAACACTTACAGGACTAAGGACAGGACACACATTCACTTCACACTCATACATGCTGTCTAGTGATGATCCACCCTTGTGTGAGAGATGTGGCGAACCACTAAGAGTGCTACACATTTTAATCCAGTGCAAAGAATTATATACGCTTAGAAAGCAACACTTTCCACGACAGCTTCCGCTTCACCCTGCAATGTTTGTCGGTAAGCAATCACTTTTTACACCTAAATTGCTGTTAGGACTTTTAAGGGGCGGGGGCTACCATCGAATACTAACTTTTTATTTATCGAGATATCTTAATGAAATTTTCAGGATAGACTTATAGCAAAAACGTTAGAAGAACTACAAAATTTCATCAAATTATGTTCACTGGTCTTCAAGTTACAGCAGAATATCAGGGTAGTGCACATGGTTCTCTTATTCCAGGCCTGGACAACATTCAAAAGGTGCTGGAACTGTGAAATTAACTATGATGATTCCCAGATTGATACTCCAGGGGGTAACAGAGCCCTTTTTTTGAATTTCCTTGCTGAAAAGTTTTAGCAGACCATTAAACTTTGTGTTGGTGATTAGGATATTATCAATCAAATTTTGATTAAATATAATAAATAACACACACAATATATTGAAAAAATGGGCTTGTCACCCCCTCAGAAATTTATTCATGTATATAATAAAAAAAGACTTATGGAAATCCAATGAGTGGTTCCAGAGATATGGCTGGAATAAGCAGCCTCACTAGCCAAAAAAGTCATTTTGAGAAAACGACGTTTGAAAGTTTTGAGCACATAGGCAGTTCTAAAATGAACCTGCAGCGTAACTGGAGGTGTCCTTTGGCACTCTCTTTCTTTGCCGCCTTTCCATCTTCTCTAGGGATCGCTTCTTAGCCTTTTTCAAGCGCAGAGAATCTTTCTCGGCTGCCCGTTGAATGGCCAGGTGGCCACGTGTTAGCCCCACTGATGAAGCTAGCTCTTGGGTGGCCCTGTAGCAGCCAGCATTGTATCTTAGCACTGCATCATGCAGTGCTGTCTCCACAGCAATCAGTGACGCATGCTGCTCTTTGGGCATGAGGGACCACAGCACAGAGTGAAAGGACTCTGATGCATTCTGCGTCTTTGCTCCCAGGCAGCGTTGCAGAAGAGAAGCCTGTGAGAGCCTCTCATAAATGGATAGAAGTGCATCTGCAACATAGCGTGGCAGCTTGTACGAATGCTTCGGAGGTGGAACACCGGTAATCTTGCTGGCATTGTGACGACACCAGGAGTCTGCACCCTCTGGGCACAAGTCGTGGTGCGGCTCGTCATCCGTCGACGTCACATGGTGGTACGATGCCATCACTGCCCGCCGCATTGCAGCCACATCATCGGAATTGTTCCGTAGGGCCCAGCCATAATAATCTGTCAACTTGTCGATGAGGGCCTTTGTCAGCCTGCCCTTCCCTCCCAAAGCCTTGTCACTTTTCTGCACAAGGCTGCGAAGTGCAGTCCCCATCCTCTTCTGAACGTGGTTCAAGCATTCCTCTTTTGAAATGGGGACCAGTCCATAAACATTTTCTTGTACAAGGGCAGAGAAGGTGGCACTATCTCCATCAGACACGAGCGTTGTGTAACGGAGGTTGTGCTTCGACAGTGAGCGTGAAAAGAGGATGATAGCTGCCTCAACCTCCATTCTCCCTGATTTAGAGTCGGTGTTTTTCTGGCACACATGATTCTTCAGCCAGCATGCATAGTCTGCATCTCCAAGCTTTGGCCCTACTTGGCAACCAAGGCACTGATTAGACAGAACAACGGCGTCTAAGATAAGGCCCGTATGGTATTCGATAATTGCCCCGACTCCAATATGGGATGTGTGCCCACGCTTGTGCCATGTTCCATCATAACAAACTGTTATATCCCTGGTGAAATATTGATCAATTTCTTTGCAAGTGGCTTTTACAGCAGAAGCAGATTCTGCATAGAAATTTTCTATGCATTGTGTCTGCGGTTCCCTGAATTTCTTCAGGTGCTTCTGAAAGGTCTTGTGATGGAGGCCACGATGGGACACGTTCATCGCTGCCCAAAAGTCGTTGAGAGCTGTTTGTCCCTTGCCTATTTGTTTTGTTGCCATAATGGCTCTTATATTCACATCAAAGGCCTTTGTGTCATCCTGACGAGATGAACTCCATGAGCTTGAAACTACTCCACAATGCAAGCATACTAGCTCAAGCTTTGCAGCAAGTCCAGGTTGGGTGCCTCCTCGTACCTTCATCCCAATCGCGATGCACCGGTGGCACGGGGTCCGAGATAGCAGGTCGTCTAGGGCATCTATTTGCACAAGGAAAAATTTTTCGCCTTCACTTGTAGCGGTGGCAGCTTCATGATCGCGCTCCATTGCCTGAAATTTCCGCTCCGTCGCTGGCATAGTGCCAAGTTCTCTTTGCACAGCAGCGCGTTGTTGATCCGCCGCCTCTTTCTCCTCGCACGTCAGGAAACTTGTTCACAAGTGCACAGTTGACGACGCGATCGCACTCGAGGCCGATGAAAGAGAAGATGCGGAAGCCACTGTTGATGAGCACGTGACACCAGGCGCACTTGTAACGACAAATTCTTGCACCGGCGGAGCAGGAGTCCCGTTGCTAGGCACGTCGATGCGACCACTCTCTTGCGCAGATGAAGCAGAAGCTGCCCCACAGGTACCATCGGCGCGATCACCGTCGGCGCACGTGCGAGCGGAGAGCCTCGCCGCGCGGACAAGCTTCATAGCTCGCTCCCTTGCACCGAAGGATTGTAGCGTCTTCTTTTTCGTTGGGCGCATCGTGAGCGAACACAACAACGGTCTCGTATAGACGGTTGAAAATCGTCTCGTAAATTCGGTTGAAAATCGTTTCGAAGACAGTTGAAACGTGGAGAGTATGCGAACGGCTGCAACGATACACGGAAGCGAGCGGAACACAAAGACGCCGGACGGAGGAGCAGCAGACGAGCGGCCGCATCGACCGCATTATGCGCAAGAGCGCTACGTCATCGCGCGCAGCAGCCAATGGCAGTCACGGGCTCCCCCGCGTTCTTGGGGAGCGCGCGCTTCGCCCAATCCCAGCTGCGCGCCTCAGCCGCGGAAAACTTGAAAGCTCTCGCGAGCCCTCTAATCATGAGCGGCTTGCTCCTCTCCTGCGCTGCCGCCGGCGACGCAGGTGCCGGGGGAAAAAGAGCAAGAATTCACAAACAAAACAACACCAAAATGGCGGCGCTCCGTCGAGCGGTCGAGAAACTGCGATCACGCCAAGTTGGGGTATTTTGAGCGCTCGCGCACCGCTCGAGGGCCGCCGCGGCATGTTCTAAACTTTATTTCAAATGGTTTCGCGACGAATTAGATGTTGATATTTACAGAAAAGGTAGTTTATGACAGATGCTGCCCGAATATGTGGTTTGCCAAAAATCGACTTTTTCGCGATTTTTCGGTTTTCAAAGGCCGCGTCCCCCCTTAAACGTGGCTTTCTTCGAAAAATCACTCACAGTGTAGGAATAACTGGAACGAATGACGTTGCCTAACCAGAACTAAGTGTTGGCCTGCCTCACACAGTGAAGGTGACAGTTGAATTATCACTCGCATATGTTGCTGACCAAATGTGGATGAATATCATGCTATAGTCAAGACATCAGTGGTAAACAGTTCGGCAAGAAATAAGCACTTCGATAGAAGTGAAACGTTTTCCCGAGTAGTAAATGCGTTATAAATTGACAAAAAACTTGACTATGATCGAAACATCTAGCTTTCGGAAACTTGTGTTTTGATGTTTCTTGCAAAAAATTACAGAATCATAAGTTAGTTGGTACCAGTTGTTTTCTCCTTGTAGTGCAGAAAACGACATGAACATGACTTAGTAACGTTAACTTCTCAGAAACTGAGGTGTCTTTAACTACAAAGCTTTCGTCCATGTTGTCGTACTACTTTGCTTCTTGGTGAGCACTCGTTATATTTTTTGATAAATTAATCTGACTGGGAGCCAACTTTGGTGATACAATTTCTTTTTCCTTTGTTTCTCCCACGCGTCTGTTACAGGCATTGGAGCGGACGACGCCTTCATCTACTGCAAGACGTGGGGGGCAGCCAAGGCGGAGAAAAACAGCGGCACGCTGGTCAAGCTAGTCCGGGACACGCTGCACCACGCCTGTATCTCCATGCTGGTCACCAGTGTCACCACGTCCGCTGCCTTCTTCGCCAGCTGCGTCACCGCTGTCCGCTGCTTCGGGTGCGTTGATGATGGAATGCAGCAACAGTGACGGTCACTCTGTAACATTGATGACACCTCGTTTTGTACAACAGGGTGCAAGGGTTGTGCATTTGTACAAGAGCACAACTTTTACTGTTCAGACCAGATCAATAGTTAACCTGGACAGAACAATGATACCATAGGTGTGTAGAACCTTAGAATAAATAAAGTAAACCCTCAATAAACAGAACCTCAGTGGATCGGGAAAGTACGCTCCATTTAACTAGAGTTGCCTTTCCTGCAATACGAATAGGCATGGGTAATTCAGTTGTGAAATTAGTCATATTATAAGCAGTTGCTTCAATTAAGCACGAACTCTATCGGTAGGTTTCCACTCACTTTGTGTGTACTGTACAAGCTCCACCCCCACAAGTGCGGTGGGCCTGCCAATCATCTGTGCAATAGAGACGTGCTAGGTGGCTTTTGTTGTAACCGCAAGTATTTTTTCATTGCTAAATTAAATATAACGCGTGTTAATAATTGAAAGTTCATTATCTCCACTGAAAACATTGCATTTCCCCAAGAATGATGTCGAAACTTTTGCTGAAATCTGCCAGGAAGTTCCAAGTACTTCGACCAAAAACTAGCAACACTAACTCATCTCTATAAAAAAAAACACCCGCAAAGGTACTTCATGTCACAGAAATCAGCACACGTCATCGGATGAGTTGTCTATGCAAATTTTCTTTGGGTGGGACAGCAGTAGCTGTGAGCGGAGCGTGCACTTATTCTTAGGTTTTATTTCTCATCGCCCACACACACTGTAGAATGCAACACGTCTTCCTTGTTATCTACTATTTATCTAAATTATTAGTGACTAGTTATTATTGTTATTAATATCATCATTATTATTGACTAGTTACATCCCCACACTGCTACAGTTACTGTATGTAATAGCCGCCGCCTGCTCTCTCTTCCTCTTCCAGCCTGTTTGCCGGCACGGCCAGTGCTGGCGAGCTTCTTTTTCACGGTGACGTGGTTGCCCGCGGCGCTCATTGTGGCCGAGAAGTGGTGCTCCTCCACGTGCTGCCTGTGCGTGCCCCCCTTCGGCGTGTACCTGCCCCGGCTGAAGCGATTCTGGTGCTGCGCCCCAGTCTGCGCCGCATTGTGGCGCCTCCATCCACAGGTCGGTGAATCCGCTTCAGCGATCCGCCAGGAATCTGTAACTTTACACGAGCATCTTTATTAGTATTATTATTTATTATTATTTATTTATTTAATTTTATCAAAACAGATACAATGGTGAAAATGGGGAGACGGCAAAAAAGCTGCAGTTATTGCAGCTTGACTAAGCACCGTCCACCCTACGTCAGCATTGATATGGTGAAAACGAAAGACAATAAAATAAAAAAACAAATAATAAAAAGCAGGAAACAATACAAGCAGAAGACAAAGTAAATGACTGGCCAAGGTATACAAACAAAAAGGAATATTTCATGAACACATGAGCACAGTAATTCGCGGAGTATATATCATCGCTTTGGTATATAAGAAAGGTACCCAATGAGGTTACACAAAAGAAATAATAAGGAAATAATATATATAATGGTATACAATAAATGATGCAAAGCAATAAAGAGTGACCTATGTAAACAATACATATCTACAAGAATAGTGTTTGCACATCGATATTGTTTAATGTGTCAATTTGTATGTCTTGCTGCTCGTATGAGTTCAATATAGTAGGTAGCATGTGGCTAAGTCTTTGGGTGCCGTAATTGGTGCGAGATAACGGAATTTTCCACGGGGGGTTTATATCGATGGAAGTAAATGGTTTGTGTATGTTCAAGATTCGCAAGTGTCAGGAATGCGTCGATGACGAAATCGCACTGCCACTGCTCGACGTGTCATGCACTCGAGCCAGAAACTGAAAAGGAAACCGGCCTATCAAGCGAAAATATCTAGCGGGTATTCGAGTGTGAGCTATGAAGAAAAAAAAAAAAGGTGTGGTGCTGCTGGCAACCCTTCATCGATTCCTCCAAGTTTACTGAGGTCCTATTTGCCGTTGCAGCCTAGTGTTTATGGTGCTCCAATCCCAGCTGCAAGAGCCACGTTTCGATGGAGGCTACATTTTAGGGGCCTCTGTGTGAATATTTAGGCGCAAAAGAACCCCAGGTGGTAGAAATTCCCCGAGCCCTCCGCCGCCACCATAGCGATTCAGTGGTTTTGTGATGTGGAACCTCTGCTATTATTACTATAATACCAAGTATGTGACATCAGTAAGTCTTTTAATTGTGGAGTTCCATGTCGTGAAATTGCACGGGATTTTATGAAGAATGCTGTAGCAGACAGCTTTGAATCAGGTATGCAGACATGATATCACATTATGGCCACTATTATGCAAAGGCACAGACTATGAAAAAACAACTAGTTTTTGTTATTTGAAACAGCATATGGAAGCTTTTATTGTGCTAATTCATGTCACTTTGTGAGGTCTTTTTTTTTTCTTTCATGTGGCTGTATAGCTCCTTAATAAAGTTCATTGTCAGTCTGTCTGCATGGCTCTAAACAGTACTCAACAGTTTCCCAATAGTTTGACAAAATTTCAATTGTGATATTTGTAAAGCAAGACTGCCTAACAGCACTCCACACCAGCATCTTCCGTAGTCTGATTGGTAATCATGATGTTAAAAATGTACGGGTCGTGAATGCCACTGAGGTAAACTTTACACAGCGTCAAATGTCTTGCATAGCACTGGGATGCTTAAAGTGCTGGTCTTACTGTAAGTCAAGAGTTGGTAAGCTAACGCAATGATGGTTGCCACGACAACATATTCTTGTTCTCTGTACTAGCTGCCTCTGGCATTAAAAATTCTGGGTAAGGTGGCTTAGGAACGCCATCTTTAAATGAACGAATTTCTAGCATTCAAGTCCAGCAAGGCCTTAGGAAGCTAAACTTGACAAGCACAAGAAAATATTTTCAAATTAACAGGAGTTTTCGCTCACTTGGAAACATGCAGAAGCATTCAGAAAGTGAAAGCAGTACCATTCAAATTAGAAGTTTGGGTTAAACTGCAGTTAGTTTTAAAAAGATTTTCACATGTAGAGGTATATCTATAGCGTCAGACTAAGCCAAGCATTCAGAAAGTGAAAGCAGTACCATTCAAATGAGAAGTTTGGGTTAAACTGCAGTTAGCTTTTAAAAGGATTTTCACATGTAGAGGTATATCTATAGCATCAGACTAAGCCAAGCATTCAGAAAGTGAAAGCAGTACCATTCAAATTAGAAGTTTGGGTTAAACTGCAGTTAGTTTTAAAAGGATTTTCACATGTAGAGGTATATCTCTAGCATCAGACTAAGCCAAGCAGTTTCCGAACTTTCTTTAAAGAAGTGGGTCAGATGCACAGAAGTACTTGCAACTTCCAGATGTGACACTGGCGTAATAGTTCTGCAGTGTTTTTTGCCAAATGGAAATGGCAAACTTTGTCATATGAGAGTGCTGTTTCCTGGGCTAGTTGAAATGACATACTGTATTTTTGGATGTACCAGAAAAACAAGGTTGCATTGAGGCGCGTATAAACCATGCTTTCGTTCACAGTTTATTCGAAATGAACGAATAGGTGTATATCAGTCCGCATCTAACATGCTCTGTAAACATTGTTTAACTGCAGATTGTTTCACTATGTTATTGCTTTTTAAGTGTACTTGAAAATAGTTCCTTCTTTGTTCTTTTGCATGGCAGTCAAGCGATCCACGAGCACCTGCGAGCCATTTATTGCTGCTTAGTAGTAGCAGTAGGCTTGCACGAGTAGAAATTTTAAATTGGCAGTGAATTTGAAGCAAATAGTGAATTTAGTCAAATAATCTTGAATCGAATTCTAATAGTGTATATAAAAATTAGCGTATTTGCCACGAACTAACCCGCACAGCCGTCTTTTTTTTTAATTTAATCAGGACGAGGCATTTGCAAATGTCATTCTTTTTTTGTTGAAAAGAAGGGGACGCAACTTTAAATGGTCGCAGAATTTCACTTTCAGTAGAATTCAAGTTACAACCTGTGAAATGTACTGCATTTTAAAATTTACTATACTTAGAGCATATAAGGTGGTGCAACAACTTTGGCTTTAAAAAGTTATGCATCGATGTGAGGGTAACTGGGAGCATGGCTATACACAAAAAAGACAGAGGCAGATGACACAGCACGAGCGTGGATGTTCGTTGAACCATGAAGTGGAAATTTTGACGGTTCCATGCTGCCGATTCCCTACGGGGTGGGTGTCCTTCCAAGCGACTGTAACTTCGTTCCGCTGAGCACTAGGCAGGAAGTGCACTTGTGAGAGGCTACATGGGGCAGCGGTGTCAGACTGGTTTACACCTATTCCTTCATTTTGAATACGTCTGAATTTTCTGTAATTTAAACTCGAATCAATTTGAATTCAAATATTAGAATTATTCATTCAAATATACAAAGTGGTCGAATATTTGCTCAAGCCTACTACTCAGCAGTATTAAACAGTGTTATGTGTCTAATAAGTGAAGTGAAGTTTATTTGCCTTTCATACAAAGGAGGAAGCCGGGGCTAAAGGCTGGAGTACCTGACAAAGGCCGAGGCTTTGTCAGGCACCCCAGTTTGACAAAGGCCGAGTCCAACAATGTGACTGCATTCATCTTGACTCAATGTGACTGCATTCAACGAAGTTGTCCAACAATGTGACTGTATTCATCTTGACTCGAGATGCAGCCTTTCGGAAGGGGCACGCGTCATCTACGACAAGCTCCTTCCCTGCATCGTGATCAGGCTCCGGCTCCGGTGGTTATGGCTTCTCTCGCTCGCCCTGGTGGCAGCCGGCGGAGCGGTGGCCATCTTTGTCCACCCTCATCTGCGCCTACCGGAGTCGCCCGAGTTCCAAGTGCTGAGCGCCAGCCACCATTTTGAGCGTTACGACCTCGATCTGAAGGAGCGCTTCTGGTTCGAGAAGGCACGCAACGGGGTAAGTTGTCATCACGGTCTATTTTGGGCTTTTGCTTTGGAACAGATCTGAAGGTGAACAGAGTCTGTACAAAGCATGGCATAGCGGTGATACATAATTTTTATGGAAGGTAGAGAAAGCTTTTTTTTAATTTAGCTTATGCTCCATTAAAGGAATTTTAAAAAAGTCTGTCAAAACACAAAATGCGAGCGTGTTATTCTCTTTTGGTACCTCTCATCATTTATAGCGAAAGCTGTTATGAGATCACAACAAGGGTCGAATTCAGCACTGCAGTTGTCTGCCATCATTGCCACTGATGTCTGTAACCACTATCGCATGAAATTAAAAAAACTCAGTAAATAAAAACACCAAGAACAAAGCGGGATCCGAACCCGGGTCCCCTGCATGCCAGGCCAGTATTCTACCGCACAGCTACGGTGCTGCTTGAAACTCCGTTGCAAACTTCCAGGCTTCATGTTCAGAGAATAATTGTGTTAATATGAGTGATACAGTCGAACCCCGCTACAACGAACGCCGCTTCAATGAAATTTCCACTACAATAAAAAATTCACTGTTTCCCGTCAGCAATCCATAGTAGTCAATGCATAAATATTGTCGCCACAACGAACACTTTTTTTTTTTTCTGCCGTCCTGCTTCCAACGAAATTTCACGATGCAATCCCAGGCTCAGATATTTATTGCATTATTGCATTTTCAGAACCTGAAAGTACATTGATGAAGCCTAAAACACGCGTAACAACCACCAGAAACCACTGCTGTTCGCAAGCATGGGCACTGCCATTGCTCGATAGCGATGGCAATGAGACTGCCCTGCCAGGCCCTGCTTTTGCCACTGGCTTGCTTTTGAGCCGCAGACGATCCGAAGCTGAAGCTTAGTCGCTCAGTTGCTCATGGGTTTCCTTCACGCAGCTGCTGGGTGCAACCGCGGAGCGATGCCTTTTCAGATTCCAATGCTTATCATTTTATTCGCGCTTGGCCAGTGTGGTACCTAATCAGAGCAAATGTTCATCCACATTATCAACTAAATCACCTAGCCGCGAGTGATAAATGATAAGAATGGCATAGAAAAAGGCAAAAGTCACCCCTCCACATTACCCTGCCTCCATCTCGGCGTTGTCGGATACACTTTGACGACGGACAGCTGCTGGTGTTAACGTGTTAATGCATCTGTTTGGTACATTCATGAAAGTGGTTGTAGCGTGGTTTTCACCATGGCCTCGCTATGCATGACTGTGAACTGCGTCGTGACGCTGCTATGAAAGAATAGGAAGCAGCGGAGACTTTTTTTAATTTTAAGAATAAATGTTCCTTGTTCTGCTAGTTTGGATCAGCTATATTTTTCAATTTCACTACGAGGAAATTCTCGCTTCAACGAAATATTTTCGCTCCCTGCTGAGTTTCGTTGTGGCAGGGTTCGACTGTAAAACATTTTAGAACAGCCAAGGAACAACCAGGCATCACACAATGCAAATTGCATAACGAGTGGGTTGTCTAGTGCTCCAACTCCTTACAAAAGCTTGTTCTTGATAACGTATCAACTGTGGCATATACCCACTTCAGGCATGATTCTTGATCGTCGTAAGCGACTGCATAAAAAGTTTGAAGAAAATTTTTTGCAAGTGTGTAGCGGATACCACACTTCACAGAGGAATGAGGAAGGATAGCACCTATTAGGGAATGCTGGCCTACTGCACAAAAATTATGATTAATAGGGTGTAGTGGGTGCCCTGCAAGTGTGCATGTAGCATGTCACCCAAAGAGTGTTTAGAAAGGCTCTGAATGGCTGCTCTTTCAGCTTTCGCTGTCACTGTACTGCGCGCTCTACATAGGCCTGGCAGTTTTTTGGCATCACTTCGTGATGCCAGAGCGGTGATTCATGTGATCTCGTCGACGTACAGTCGTGCTCTACATGGACTTGCAACGACTTTATACAACTTTGCGCAACTCTGCACAACTTTGTACTCCTTCTACAGTTCCTCTATATTTCTATGCACCCCTTGTATACTCCTTTTAAACGTCCTTATACACTCCCTCATACAGTTTTATCTTTTATATATGAAGGATGAGGTGCTACAAAAACAACTCGAACATCTTTAAAGACTAAGTAGTGCATGTTTGAAAACTGTGATTTGTAGGCTTGTGCCAATAGTGAATTTTAGGTTCGAAGCGAATTCGAAGCGAGCAGTTGTTTTGGTCAGATAATCTGGAATTGATTTTGTATGGTACTATATAGAAGGAATTCAAAGAAACAAAGGCACTGATGAGGATAAAGTAACAACGAACCCGCTGAAAGATAAGATGTCAGAGAAATTGTGTTAGAGAAACTGGCCATCTTATATACGAAATGTGTCTGCACGGGAAGGGTACCAGAATCTTGGGAGAACCGAACATCATGTTAATTCATAAAGAAGAAGACGTCAGTGACTTGAAAAATTACAGGCCGATCCGCTTACTGTCCGCTCTCAACAAACTATTTACAAAAATAATAGCTAATAGAATCGGTAAGACTACATTAAGAGTTCAATCAACCAAAGGACCAAGCCGGATTTCGTACAGACCACTCTACAATAGACCATATAATCAATAGACCTTATTATACTATCAATCAGGTAATAGAGAAACGCTCTGAATACAACCAACCCCTATGCATAGCCTTCATAAATTACGAGACGGCATTTGACTCAGTCGAGACATCAGCAGTAATGCAGGCACTACAGAATCAAAGCATCGAAGTACCCTACATAAGCATACTATAAGAAATCTACAGTGTATCCACAGCCTCCATAGTTCTCCATAAAGAAAGGGACAGAGTCCCAATAATGAAGGGTGTAAGGCAGGGAGACACCAGGCAGGTGCACCCGTTGATAAAATAAGTCGGGACGTGCGAGCGACAAGCGCAATCCGATAAAACGGCATCGCCGCGAAATCTGATGTGGAGATTGTGTATACGCGTCCTTTGAATTTCGCAGCCTATCGTTTTACTCTCTTGCAGCGTACCAGTGGTTACATGAGCCTTTTATGCTAGGCGTTGCTTTCTTTACTCCGTGACGTGCTCAGTTCAACGCAGTCATGGTGGCGGTGAACTGTATGCGACTCGCTGTGCCTTGATTAAAGAGATAGCATATTATGTCTCAGTGGCAAACCGGTGCCACACATGTCACGATTTCTCTGCTGTGCACGTCCGTTTTAGTTGAAGCGTTCCATGTGATAGTGACACACGAAAGAGGGCATCGAAAATGAAGAGGCGTTGAGTCTAAAGAATGCTTCAATTTATCAACATAGTATAACAAGAAGCAGGCAGATCACCTTGCACATGCAAAAAAAGAGGCGAATGGACTAGAAAAAAAAACGATTGCTGTAATAGGCGATGTCATGGGTTGGTCTTCAAAGAACAAGAATGGCAAGCAACTGAGGGCGAGCGAAAAACAGCAATGGCGATACTGATCCCCTCTGCTCCTTTCACCCGCTTTGTAACAAAAAATTAGTATTGCGTTAAGTGGCCGTACACGGAAATTATTTTTGACATCCTTCTTGGCTTATATTTGTACAACGAGGTGACATAATTGCCTTCCGACAGAAATCAAAATCCCGAACGCATGATGGACGGGTCGAGATAAGGGAATGACGTGAAAGCAGTATTCCAGTCGAACCTCTGGAAATCAGCATATCGACTGAGCAAATAATTCTATGGTCGCACGGCACATCTCTGGCTGGCTTTTGATAACTCAAGCTTTAAGGAGCGAAGCTTCTTAAGGCGTCGGCTGAGCGTCCCATCATAATCGCACGTAGCCACCTCTCGTTAGTTCTTGAACCAGCCGTAGATGGCGGTACCTCTACATATAACAATATGCAAATACGCTGAAAAATGCAAATGGTACGAATCTAGAGGACGTTACATATAGTGTGATAAATAATAAAGATCATAGCATATCCATGGAGTGAATGATGATAAGTGGGGCGGAGTTTCCATCAGTCAATCCACGCTTCCGTCCGACCATTCGTTCTTCCTTCCGTCCAACCATGCGTCCGTTCATTCGTGCATCCGACCATGCGCTTGTCCATCCATTCGTGTTCTCGCGCGAGCATCTGTGCGTTCATCTGTGCGTTCATCTGTGCGTTCAGCCATGTGTCTGTCGTCCATGTGTCTGTCCGTCAGTTCATCCCTGCGTTGGGTCATGCGTCCAAGAGTCTGGTCGTTCGTGCGTCCTTCTATGCCTCCATCCATGCATTCATTCGCCTGTTCGTCCCTGCGTTTGTGCATGCGTCCATCCATCCATTCGTCCATCCATCCGTTCACCCATCCATGCGTCCATCCGTTCATAGATCCGTCCATGCGTCCAGCGCCCATCTGTCATTGCATTCGTCCCTGCGTTCACCCATGCGTCTGACCATCTAGCCGTGCGTCCATCCGCGCGACCGTCTCTGCGTTCGCCCATGCGTTCATCCGCGCGTCTGTCCCTGCGTTCGTCCATGCGTCCATACATCCGTCTGTGCGTGCGTCTGTCCGTCTGTGCGTCAGACAGACAGACAGACAGACAAGAAACAGACGCGGCCAGTCAGCGGAATAATCACGGTTTCTCATTAAAACCCTCGGAAACTTCGCCCCACTCATCATCATTTACTGCGTAGGTATGCTGTCATCTTTAATCGGTGTTTCAAGGAGAAATAGGCTTGCTATGCAATTTTTATTGAGAAATTTGTGCTCATAAACATGAATTTTGCCAGCTTAAACACTTGAGGCCATATTGAGTTGTCATTAAATACAATGAAACTGTTGCATCACGTGGGTGGTGCAACACACTCATCGGACAAGATACCTAAACGATGTAAGCCTTCGGAACTCTTGGTTGTAATCACGCTTCGATGGAGCTTGCGATAACCTCTATAGAGAGCATGTATACTACAATGCGTTCTGCATTGCTGCAGAAAGTTACGGAAACACGTGAGAGCCGCGATGAAACCAAAAAAGCTGGATGAAAGCTTCAAAGAACAAAACGTGCTCATTAAGAAGTAGACTTTTCCTGCTTCTCTGTACTCTATAGTGTGAGCTCTTCGAACCAGGATAAAACGAGAAAGACGCTTGAGTTTCACGCCCAAAAGTAAAATACGAGAACCTGATCGAGATCAGTTTCTCGTATTCAGGAAATTTAATATAGTCTGGTCGTTGGATATCGTCAAGATACCTATGTAGCTTTTGACCCAACAGAACCTTGAAGCAGGTAAAAAAGTGGAAAAAATGGAATTAAAATTGAATTGAATTACTTGGCATCCCCTTCTGCATAATGTACTTCTACGTTCCGTGGAGAAAAGACAGCCTGTGCGTGTAACATTGAACAAATTTTCGCCACTGAAAACACACTAATTTTTCGCCCACTACCAATGACGCTTGCGTAGACACCGGCACGGGCCTTTCTACAAAAGAATCTTTTAACACCAATGCGTTCGACAAAACGTTCAGCTGCTCTGCGTTGTCTGTGAAGCTAGCCGCGTGTAGACTTCACCGCCACCGGGCCCTCGTTGAATTGAGCGTGTCAGGGAATGAAGGAAGCGACGACTAGCATGACGTGCTACAAGTAATCACTGGTACGTTGCAAGAGAGTAAAAAGATACGACCACAAAATCAAAAGGACGCACATGCACACTCTACACGTCAAATGAAACGGTGATACAGTTTTATTCAATTGGGGTCGCCGCTCGACAGTCCCGACCTATTTTGTCAACGACTCTACGTCAAATGTTCTGGTTACTTAGAGGACACCCCTGCAGAGAGAGAGGAAACTTTATTAGAACTTGGCCGGCAGCTTGGTCTTGGTGGCCTCAGATGGCGGCGCTGAGTCCCTGAACTCGGGCGGCATCTTCGGCCTGCCGGACAGCCCAGAGCATGGTCGTTGAGCTCCGAGCTTCTGAGCGCCGCCTCCCAGCGGCGGCGTCACCGACGAAGAAGGTCCCCCGCGGCTCCCGCAGACGGGACGGCGGCGGGAACGAGTGAGCTCGAGGCTTCCTGTTGCCTGGTATTGGCAGCCGCCATAGGCGCATCGCGAACGGCGGCCGTTTCTCGACCATTGTTATCGGCGCATTCCCAGAGCATGTGGCGCAGCGTTGCTCTGTGCCCGCATGCTTTACATAGATCGGTAATGTGTAAGTGCGGGTAGCAGTGGCGTAAGACGACCGGGCTGGGGTAAGAGTGGGTTTGTAGTAAGCGATAGCTTACGGCATCGTGTCTGTTTAATTTGTCATGCAGGTGGCGGGAACTTTCGCCTTTCCAGTCTGTAGTGTTGCGTAATATCTCGGAACGTGATGAGACGATCACCCCACGACCATTGTGGTCTGTGTTGTCGCTGCGTGTCTGTCAAAGTGTCTCGATCCGGCAGATCAGAAGCCCCGTTCTCGGGAGCGGAGGCGGCGGCCACGGAATGTGCCGCAGCTCGGCGAGTGAGACCTCGAGCCGCGGCGTGGGCCACCTCGTTGCCCGGAAGCGGGACATCGGTGTGTGCCGGGGTCCATAGGAGGAAGACTGTTAAATTTTGTTGTGGCGATCGCGACGCTGAGTCACCATCACCGCACATCTTAAGGATGCGGGCCGCTTCCCGCGAGACGCGGCCGCGCGCGACGCCGCGGATTGCTGCTTGCGAGTCGCTGATTACGATCGTAGCGTTCGGCACCGTGGCGATTGCTAGGGCTATCGCGGCTTCTTCGGCCGCCTCCGTATGTCCCGTGGTCACCGTGGCGCTTGCGAGGCATTTGCCCGCACGGTCAACGACCGCAGCGGCGTGTGCTTGTCTCCCGTCCCCATATCTCGCGGCATCTACGTACACAACTTCGTCGCTAGTGCCGTGCTTCTTTTGAAGGTCACTAGCTCGCTGGTTACGGCGCCCGACGTGGTGCGTCGGGTGCATATTCTTAGGAAGCGGCGGAACAATTAGGCGGTCGCGAACCGAGGCAGGAACATCCGCTTTTTCTCCCTGCTGAGTGTGGTACCGGATGCCAAGTGACTCGAGGATGTGTCGACCCGTCTTAGACCCCGACAAGCGTTCGTTTTGCGAAACGACATGGGCCTCAATTAACTCGTCGAGTGAGTTGTGTAGTCCAAGTTCTAGTAACTTTTCAGTGCTCGCATTCAGTGGAACTCCAATTGCTCTCTTGAAAGCCTTTCGTATTATACATTCGATCTTGTTTTTTTCTGAGCCTAGCAATTTGAGGTAGGGGGCAACGTATGTTATACGGCTTATTGCGTACGCCTGCACTAGATGAATCGCGCAGTGTTCGCGCATACCAGTACGTCTGTTCGTGATACGACGTAGGAGTCGGATCGTGTCGTCTACCGAACGACGTAGTCTTCGCACCGTCTCACCATTATGGCCGTTTGCCTGCAGGTGTAACCCCAGAATTCTAATTTTGTCTACGTGTGGAATGGGAGTGCCATCTGCCAACAGAACTCTTATTTTGTAGCACTCCCTTTCCTCGTCGCGCGGGGTTTTGCGACCTCTACTTGTAGGTTTGTAGATTAGAAGTTCCGACTTGGTTGCCGAGCATTCGAGGCCTGTTCCTCGCAAGTACTCCTGAACTTCGTCTACACCTGCCTGGAGCGTACGCTCGACGTGACCATCACAACCTCCGCCGGGAACCCAGAGGGTGATGTCATCCGCGTAGATACTGTGATACAATCCTTGTATGCCTAATAATTTCTCGGGTAGCCCCAATAGAACTAAATTAAAGAGTAATGGCGAAATTACGGAGCCTTGTGGCGTGCCCCTCGAGCCCATCTCAAATTCTTGCAGTTCCACATCTCCAACGACGACGCGTACGCGTCTGCCGGCAAGGAAGTCACGTATGTAATTATATGTTTTTTGTCCTAGTCCTAATGTTTGAACTCTGTTTAAAATTGTTTCGTGTTTAACGCTGTCGAAGGCCTTTTTAATATCTAGGCCAAGGATCGCCTTGGTTGAGCTGGTAATGTCATCAACAATGTGGTGCTTCAGCTGAAGTAACGCGTCTTGTGCGGAGAGATTGCGGCGGAATCCTAGCATGGTGTGCAGAAATACATCGCGGACTTCGAGAAAGTCAGTCACGCGTTTGAGGACTGCGTGCTCCAGAACTTTTCCTACACAAGACGTGAGCGAAATTGGCCTTAGATTATCAAGCGCAACCTGCTTGCCCGGTTTAGGAATCATGATAACTCGAGCTCTTTTCCACGCTTCAGGAAGGGAACCGCGTTGCCAGCACTCGTTGATATAAGTCACAAATCGGGAGATTGACTCGTCATCTAAGTTGCGGAGAGCCTTGTTCGAAACCCGGTCCAGGCCGGGCGCCGATCGGGTGTTTAGTTCAAAAAGGACTGCCCGAATTTCCGCTTCGCTAAATTCGGCGTCTAGTTGCTCATTAGCAACGCCGTCATAATCTGGGTGTTGGACGCTCTCTGCCGACTTAAAGTAACGGTCACGTATTGCACCGAGCAGGTCATCGCCTTTATGATCGTTCACAAGTCTCCGAGTTTTATGGCCTTGAGTGGCACGAGTATCTTCCGGATCCAATAGGTGCCGGAAAAGGCGCCAAGCACTCGCCCCGCGCATCTGTCGCTCGAGGCCGTTGCACAGGTCTTCCCATTGTGACCTACAGACTTGGAACGCATGTTCCTCAATTTCTCTGTCTAACCGTGCTATGCGTTTCCTCAACGCCCGGTTATGTCTTTGGCGTTTCCACCTCTTGAGTAGGGCTTGCTTTGCTTCCCACATGTGTAGGAGCCTGCTGTCGATTACTTCGAGCTTCGCTTCGGGCGGGATGTGGCACGTTACCGCGTCTACGTCCCGATTGAGCGTCGCGGTCCACTCGTCTATATCCGTGATCGGCTCGTCGCCTCGCCCGCCTTCTGCTCTCTTTTTGCGGAACGCGTCCCACTGCACTAATTTGAGTTTGCGGCCTGTGCTTTCAGAGTATGTTCTACGAACGCTCGGGCCCGTGTCTACCGTAATCTCTATCAGAGAGTGGTCACTCCCTAAGTCCTCCTGCGTGTTTTGCCAAGACGCCGCGGTGACATTCGACACGAACGCGAGGTCCGGTAGCGTGTCTGCGCTCACGCTGTTACCCCGGCGCGTCGGATCGGCGGGGTTCGCGATCAGTTCAAGCCGTTGGTCTTGCGAGTCTTCCCAAAGGTGTTTGCCCTTGAGCGTTTCACGCGTGTATCCCCAGGCCCCATGGGGCGCATTAAAATCACCCGCAACTAGCAGAGGTGCGGTGTTGGCGGCCGTGCTTGCTCTCCGGAGCAGCTCCCCAAATCGGTGCTGTAGCGTGGGTTTACTGTAGACGTTAAGTACAAACAGGCCTCGGCCGCGCTTAGGAATTATTTCTACAAAAACATGCGGTATCCTTACGCACTCAAGTTCGCGCTGCGCCACCGTGATGTTACGTCTAACTAGCACGGCGGCGACCGGCGCCGGACGCGGCGGGGGCGACGGCAGCGACCGCGGTCGCGCCGACGACGAGAGCGGATCGCCCCGCCTTCGGCGACCCGCGGCCGCCCCCGGCGTCCCACCACGCGCCGAGCACTGTGTAGCACGTTTTTCTTTCCGCCTGTTGTCCGCCGCGGCCGCATTTATGGCTTTGTAACCAGCTAGTTTTGCCGGATAATTTGTTTCCTGCAAAAGGATAATGTCCGGTTTCGTCTCACGGCTTCGAATAAATTGCTCGAGATTTCCCCGCTTCCTCCTATATCCCCGGCAGTTCCACTGCCAGATCGTGTACTGTTGTTTGTGAGTGTTAGTGTGAGTGTGCGCGTGTCTAGCCATGGTGACGCTTGTGTTTAATTTAGCCCATCGCCGTCGAGGCGACTGGGATGCGGCTGAATCTGCGGCTCGGCGTCTGGCAGCGCGTTCTGCTGCTGCTGACTCTGTTTCTGTCTAGCGTAGGGCTTACTCACCGTTCTAATCGGTCTGCCCGCAGATGGCGGGAGTCGCGCTTCAATGTTTTCTATGCGCGCCGTGTGCGCGGTGAGCATTTGTGTCATTTGTTCAGAGAGCTTAGCTATCGCACTATTGAACATGTCATTCATCTGTGCCACCTGTTTAGCAAAACGTTCATCGAGGCTGGTCTCGATAGTATCGATTTGTTTCTGTAGCTTATCATAACGGCCAAATCGCTGTGTGGATTCGTGCCTGGCAGGATCTAGTGCTATCCTTTTCGCGGTACATGGGCGGTCTTCGCGTCCGCCTGCCCCCTCTCCCGAACTGCTCTCGTCATCCGTGTCCATCCCCGCCGCTTCGGGTCTCGGCGGAGTCGAAGACCGAGGCGTCGCTGGTGGCGGCGCCATCGACTGTTGCTGCGGTTGTTGCATTCGTGGAGCCTTTCCTTTCAATTTGGAATTTTCCACTCTAAGGGCGGCGTTCTCGCGTTTCAGCTCTGAAATTATCGATTGTAATGGTCCTAGGCGTTATTCTAGCGCTCGCTCTACCGCTAGCTTGAGCTCGCTCCCACCGCCGCCACCGACGGCGGGACCGCCAGGACGTCCCGCCGAAACAACGCCGCCGGCGCGAAAGGCGGCTACATCCGCCCATCTCACCTGCTGCCATGTGCCCATGGGTCCTTGTTGTTGCGGCTGCCGCCACGTCTGATGCTGCTGACTTTGTTGGGTGCCTTGGTTGACAGCTGCGGCGACCGGAACGGCGCCACCGCGCGTCTTCGACATGCTTCTCAGGCCTTGGTGTCCGGCTGCGAGAGCGGGACCGGGATTTACCGCCGCCGCCTCTCGCGTCTCGGCTTGTCGAGCGTCCTCTTCGGGTGGCGTTGGATGAATGACTGTCAAATGCCGGATAATGATTGTAGTAACCTCCGTTGCCTTCGGTGCTAATGCCGCTGTTGTAGATGCTGTCGGACGCTGCGGCCGCTTGCTCTTCTTCACGCCGCTTTCGCTCTAGGCGGCGACGCTTGACTATGTAAGGAGTCTTGTATCTCGCCTTGCAGACGCGGTCACCCGTGAGATGATCCTTGCCACACAGTTGACACCGCGGCTCGCAGCGATGGTCAGACGGTGGGTTACTGCTTCCGCAGCCACGGCAAATCTTGTCGGCAGGGTTGGGACACACGTCGGAGCGATGGCCCAGCCTCCCGCACGCGTAGCACACGTCGATGTGCTTTCTGTAGAGGGAGCATCTCACAAGCATAGGTCCATAGTATACGTGTCTGGGAACACGGAAACCGTCGAACAATACGATGATGTTGTCCGTGGTGCCCATTCGCTTGGCATGCAGCGCGCCGGGGTTGCGCTGCGTCACTAGGTTGTTAACGATGTCCTCCGGGCTCTCGTCTTTGGAAATGTTCCTAATCAGGCCCTTGGAAGTGTTCTCCGGGGCGGCCTGATAGGCGTTCGCCTCGAACTCTCGGTTCCCGATGCAAAGCTTGCTGATGGCTCCGTAGCGTTTGACTCTGTCCGCGGACGGAGTGCTGAGCACCACGACGTTCTGTTTAACGTTGAGGCAGATGCTGTCCTCTCTAGCCGCTTCTCTACCGATACCTGCCGCGTTACGAAGGCAGCAGTAAATGCGATCTATCTTGTATTCAGCCCCGTCGAATCCGCCGCGGGGGCGCACAATGATCCTGTAGTCATCGGGTGGTAGCTCTGGCATTCGGCTCGCCTTAGCGAGGTGCTGCAAGTAACGAGCACACTTCTTTTTATTCTGCGCCGCTGTGGCAGTATCCGGGGCAATCCCTGTAGTCGCCGCGGCAGCCGCCTGTTGCTGCGTCTCCGTCTTCTGGTCTTGCGCTGACTCGGACGCGCCGTCGGCCTGTTTCGTTCTCTTTACGCTGCACCATCCTGCTCCCTCGCCGAAATCTTCCGGCCGAATGTCCTCTCCTTCTACCTCTACGACATCCATTTAGCCCTGGCAAAGGCCTTGTACGCTGCCGTCGGGGATCGGGAGCTCCGAGGAGGTCCGGCGACACGTTAGGCTTGCAGGCCCCACCGCCGCAGCGGCCGGCCTATGGCGTCGTGCGCAGAGACGCTGGACTTGGCGTTCTTGCTTTCGTGGTGGAATAAAAGCGCCAGTAAGTGGCTAAAAAGTGGTCCCACCTGGCAAAACTTGGTGTCAGGGAAGTCCTTGAAACTGCCGCCGATCGATGGTGAGAAGCGTTTTCCACGATAAATTCGACAATCCACCAAAAACATAGGAAAGTTGCGGAGCCGACGCGCATCACGTCCGCACTCCCACCCGTGCAAAAAAAAAGAATTGGTAAAGTATAAAAGGTGATTGCGAGTAATTACCGATCACTGCTATTATAGCCAGAACGGCACCTTTGTCGAAAAGGCGGAACAAGGTAACCTTTACAAGGCACTAGCGTTGACTTTGCTGTACCTGCGTTTGTGAAAAATTTTGCCGATAATGCTTATGCTCATGCTTTTCAAATAACTCAGTTGAAGCAGTGCAATTGAAAGTCTCCAGTGGCATGGCTTTTAATTCCTTTCTAATAACTTGTTCTTTTTCGGGGGCCGAGTACGAAGTGCTTTACATTCCAGCATTGCGGCAAGCTAGAATTAAAGTTCATATACCTAGAACTTTCACTAGGCACTCTAGATGAAAATTTTTGCATCATGATTCTTGGGATCTTGCGTTGGCCGAGGAGACAGCGCAGGATGGCCCAGACCTTTGACGCGTGGCTCAGCCCATTGGTGGTTCATAAATTTCCATCCCGTGGTCTGACGCTAATGTAGTCGTTTTAGGGGCGAAACTCCTTAAGGCGTGTGTCGGTGGTCGCCTGTATGTATGCATGTATGTTATAACCACCTCACGGCATATTTACAGAGTGAATGATGATAAGTGGGGTGAAGCTTCTGAGGGTTTTATCGGCAAACCGTGAATCATCCGCTGGCCGCGTCCATCTGTCTGTCTCTCTGTCTCTCTGTCTGTCTGTTTGAAACACGTACGGACAGACGATTGAACGCACAGACGAACGCATAGATGAACGGAAGGAAGCGTGGATGGACTGATGGACGCTTCGCCCCACTCATCGTCTTTCACTACGTGAATATACTGTGATTATTTTCTCAATAGAATGCTGTATTTTGCGCAACCGTGTTTTGCGATGCACAGTGTGGCGAGACCGCCTGTACTGGGCCAGAATAGGGACCCTTCTACTTCACAGTCAGAAGATGCCTATCAGGTTCTGGTTGGTCCAATGGAACCCGTTGGTTATTGGTGGCTTGTCGCTTCGCTGCGCGTAGCTAAGATAGCAGATGGTCAATGTTTTCGGCTGGAGGCTGTTCTTGTAGTAAATCGCGGTGTTTGTCTCAGTGTGTGATGTGGCTCAACCGTGTACTGGTCCCTGACTTTATCTCCGTATTGGCATCGCCTGTGAGAAATCGGAATAGTATGGGGAAGTGGTCGCTTCTCAGGCAATCATCGAGCACCTCCCAACGATATAGCTGCGGGCGGGTGTTCGAGGTAAGGTCTGGTAGTGTGTCTGTTTGGTGAACTGTTTGTCCCAGCCTCGTGTGTGCTTAGGGTGTATTCAGAAGCATACTCCGAGGCTTCCCGCATGATGCGCCTGCCACAGGGGCTGTATTTGTTTTAGCCACAGGCATATGCTGAGAGTTGAAGTCTCCACACAACAGTATGGCATCTTGTAGATACATTGTCCCAAAGTGCGATATAAAGCTGAGATACACTGGCGCCTTATTGACATTATTGCTGTGCTTTCAGGAACCACATAACCGGAGAAGACAAGGATTGTACGCTGCAGTGAGACTTCCAGCCGGTAGCCCACGGCACTAAGAGTAGTGCTGCATCACGGTTGCGTATCTAACTGCACGTGCGTAGTTTTACATCACACGTACAATGCTGTCCTCGTGGATCCAGCTTCTTCTTCAGTCGGGGTGTAGCGGTCATATTACATTATTTTCAGCACCGGGCCGTTGACATCTTGAACTGTATTGACCAATGGACTGGTATCATCTGTCTCGCTGGAGATCCGGTGATTTCAGCCCTCTTGCGCCGCAGCGAACGGTAATTCCGCTGCTAGGCAGCTGTTTATGGGGATGATTTTTAAAACCTACCTTGGTGAGGTTTTGTTGTATGAGGAGTGGTGGAGTTTGACGGTACCAAGGTGTACCCATCAGAAGTGCCCCTGCGGTTGTCCTCAAAGTTGTGCCAAGAGGAAGCATGCCGGAAAGCATGATGCACTACTTGATGGTTTGAACGCAATTTTTAATAGTAATGAGCTGTTCAACTCTTTCATAAATGGACTTTTCTATTTAAGCCATATGGTGTTCTAGTAACCGTTCGAATTCTTGGAGTGTCGTTGGGGCGGGAGGACGTGAATGGTCACTGGTAAGCGTAAGCCCCATTTTCGGAGCTACACCCCTTTGAGGATGCTTCGCCCCTCCACTTGAGGCAGACTGTAGTGCACAGGACGCCAGTGTCGAGCCTGTTGGATGCGGTATACCATTACTAGAACAAGTTTGCGGCACGTTCGCATGTCAAACAACATCCGCGAAGGTAGAACCTCCCGACGCCTTCTCACTGTGCAGCGGTGTTCGCGGCCGGGTGTAAAAGCCCTCACTGGCGTGCTGGTTTGAGCACGGGTCTTGGAAAACCTTGTGCCGTTGAGAAGTGGCGCTTATTCTCATGCGTGTTTCTTTTCTTGCGTTATCTTTTGACAGCTGGTTTGCATTTTTTTTTCAATTTTCTTGATTACTTCTTGGCTTTTTAGACAGTTCGTGGCTGTGGCCAGGTGAGAATCACCACAGCTGCGGCACCTTTATTCTGTGTTCAGGCATTGCGTACCCTCTTCGCGTGGCCGCAAACTACGTGTTAGCCGCAGACCACATCATATACAAGGGCATTGCTTCTTGTGATGTCCTATCTTTGGCATATGCCAAAAACGACCACTCGTGTATGATACGGAAAAACACGGATCGTAAATGACCACAAGGCGACGCTATGGTAAACTCTTACACTGAAGTTTGAGCATGCCAGTGCCCTTGTCAACAAGGGGGCTGGCCTGCAGGATTTCGCACTTGTGGCAGTGCAATGAGTTCGTTAGTTCTTAAGTGATGTCTCCAGCATAGCGAATGATGCCTCTGGTTCCATTGCGAATAACCGCTTCGTATACTTGAAGGTATAACATGGAGAGAATTGAACACGCTCTGAAAAACAGAGGACGTGTAAAAGCAGTGAAGAGGAAACTTTGGATAGGCAAAAGTCGCATGTACACACTAAGGAACAAAGAAGGCAAAATAACTACCAATATGGATAGGATAGTTAAAATAGCTGAGGAGTTTTACAGAGATCTGTGCAGTAGCCGAGACAACCACGATCTCAATACCATAAGAACTAGCAGTAACCCAGATGACACCCCACCAGTAATGATAGAAGAAGTCAGAAAAGCTTCGTAGAGCATACAAAGAGGCAAAGCTGCTGGTGAGGATCAGGTAACATCAGATCTGCTGAAAGATGGAGGACAGATTGTGTTAGAAAAACTAGTCACCCTGTTTACGATGTGTCTCCTGACGGGAAGAGTACCAGAGTCTTGAAATAACGCTGACATCATCTTAATACATAAGAAAGAAGAAAACAAGGACTTGAAGAATTACAGGCCGATCAGCTTGCTCTCTGTAGTATACAAGCTATTTACAAAGGTAATTGCTAACAGAGTAGAGAAAACATTAGCATTCAATCAACCAAAGGAACAAGCAGGATTTCGAACAGGCTACTAAAAATTTGACCACATTCATACTATCAATCAGGTAATAGAGAAATGCTCAGAGTATAACCAACCACTATAAATAGCCTTCATAGATTACGAGAAGGCGTTTGATTTAGTTGAAATATCAGCCATCATGCAGACACTGCGGAATCGGGGCGTAGATGAAGTATATATAAACATTCTGGAAGAAATATACAGGGGATCAACTGCTACCATAGTGCTTCATAAACAAAGCAACAGAATACCAATCAAGAAGGGTGTAATGCAGGGGGACACAATCTCCCCAATGCTATTTACCGAGTGCTTACAGGAGGTTTTCAGAAGCCTAGAATGGGAACAGTTAGGGATAAGAGTTAATGGAGAATACCTTAGTAACCTGCGCTTCGCCGATGACATTGCATTGCTGAGTAACTCAGAGGACGCATTGCAACTCATGATTTTGGAGTTAGACAAGGAGAGCAGAAAGGTGGGTCTTAACATTAATCTGCAGAAAACGAAAGTAATGTACAACAACTTCGGAAAGGAGCAGCACTTCGAGATATGTAATAGTGCGCTTGAAGTTGTAAAAGACTATGTCTCCTTAGTGCAGGTAATAACCGCAGAGCCTAACAACGAGATTGAAGTAACTAGAAGAATAAGAATGGGGTGGAGCACATTCGGCAAGCACTCTCAAATTATGACAGGTAGATTGCCACTATTCCTCAAGAGGAAGGTATATAACAGCTGTATCTTGCTGGTACATAGCTACGGAGCAGAAACCTGGAGACTTACAAAGAGGGTTCAGCTTAAATTGAGGACGACGCAGTGAGCAATGGAAAGAAAAATGGTAGGTGTAACCGTAAGAGACAAAAAGAGAGCAGAGGGGATTAGGGGACAAACGGTGGTTAAGGATATCATAGTTGATATAAGAAGAGGAAATGGACATGGGCCGGCATGTAGCACGTACACAGGATAACCGCTGGTCATTCAGGGTAACTAACTGGATTCCCAGAGAAGGGAAGCGGGTTAGGGGGAGACAGAAGGTTAGGTGGGCAGATGAGATTAAAAAGTTTGCGGGTATAAATTGGCTGCAGCAAGCACAGGACCAGGTTAACTGGCGGAACATGGGAGAGGCCTTTGTCCTGCAGTGGACGTAGTCAGGCTGATAATGATGATGATGATGATACTGGAAGAGTACTCCCATTCCTCCAATCCCATTCTCCACTCTTCTATAACGCCGCTAATAATGGTAAAGCAGGAATGTATATTCAAAAATGGACACTGAATTTGGCAAGTTTTCGACATCTGAAAGAATGAACGAGAAAGCATTCATGAGAAAATTTGTGGAAGAGATTCAAAGTCAAAAAATAACTCAGAGGTTTTCGCCATCCTAGAGATTATGTGTACCGTACTGACACTTCCGATATCATGCAGCTTCTAGCTTTAATGAAGAAAGCAGAAAAATGTTTGCAAGGCAGCAGCACAAATATACAATAAATATAAATATAGATTTTGTTCGGAGCAGTCCAGGCAGCCGCTGGGTCGCGCAACAACTAATCGTCTCTTCTGTATCTGCAGCACAACGGTATCTACCGCTACTGGTTCAGCACATCGGTGTTGACCGCAATCTGGGCTTTTCAACGAGTGTGCTGCTTTGCGGACTGGTGGAATCTGCTGGTTCTGAAAACGGAGCAGCTAAAGTATACGCCCTCGATGACCGAATCGACTGCGCCTGCGTCCCTCGCCGTGGTCGACGTCATGGATGGGCTATAAAGCCAGTCCATCGAAAGAAAGCCGGCATTTTGTTCGGAGCAGTCCAGGCAGCCGCTGGGTCGCGCAACAACTAATCGTCTCTTCTGTATCTGCAGGTGCGTACAAGCTACGTTTGTTCACGCCTAAAACCTAAGAATTAGTGTTGCCTGGACTGCTCCGCGAGTTTTTTTTTTTTTTTTGTGCTGCCAGAGATATGAGTAGCAAAACTCCCACAACCGTCAAGGAACTTAACGTAACACTAGCGGACTTGAGTGCTCGACTTGATGCTAAAAATGACCAACTGAAGGAAGATTTAAAGGCAATAATTGAAGTAGAGATACAACCGATAAGACAGTCAATTGAGCATAAGCATGCTGCACTAAAGAAAGAGCTGCCTAAGCTAATTGAAAAAGAGCTCAAACCCCTCAAAGAAGCAATGGAATTCATTAATAAGCAATTTGAGGAATTTAAATCGGAAATCGGTGACTTGAAAAATGAAATTGCAATCGTCAGAACGGAAAACAGGGCAATCAAGAATGACTTCAGCAGGCTCACGACTGAGCTAAAGGAAACAAGAAAAGAGCTAACAGAGCTACAACAGTACAGCTGACGTAACAATGTGGAAATTAAAGGTGTCCCCGTGCAAGAAAAAGAGAACCTTGTAGCAGTGATCAAGAGCATATCAACCTATTTGAAAGTGGATATAAATGAATCTGATCTCGAGGTTGTACATCGTGTTCCAACCAGGGAAAAGTCACAATCGAACATCATTGCTAAGTTCATCTCCCGCATCCCCAGAGATAAGTTCATGAATGCCACGAAGAAGCAAAGATTGACCACTACAATCATAGGCTTTGAAGGTTCCACCCCGCTCTATATTAATGACCACCTATGTCCAGCTAACAAGGTATTGCTGGGCAAGGCATTAAAGGCGAAGCGCGAAAATAACTCGAAATTCACTTGGGTATCCGGCGGAAAAATTCTCATGAGAAAGACAGAAAATTCGCGAGTATTGCACATAACATGCGCAGAAGATCTATCGCAAATTTCCTGAGCAATGACGTTTGATTTTTCAAGTATCGACCAAGCTTGGCATGAGTACGAAAACTTGTCTGTTGTTTATTGCAATATTCGAAGTGCGCGAAGAAACTTAGACCAATTCTGCGCTCATTTGTCGCGTCATTCATTTATATACGACGTTATCGCTCTTACTGAAACCTGGTTGAAAGATGGAGAATCTGCGCATGTTCCAGGATACACATTATTATCGCTACCTAGGAAGAGCAGTTCGCGAGGTGGGGGCGTTGCTCTGTTCCTTAAAAAAAGCATCGATTACCAGTGCATGCCTAACCACTCTACTAGCCAACCTGAATGTGAAGCCTTGTTTGTGCATTTGAAATGTGGCGTTATACTCGGAGATGTTTATCGTCCACCTAGCTCGTCTGTAGCAGCATTCATTTCTACTATGGAAACTGTCTTAGACCCTTTGATAGCCTACAACCGCCCACTGGTTATATGTGGTGATTTTAACGTCGATCTACTTAAAGATGAATACCCTGACTATGTATTGATGCTCCAGTCATATAATCTAATGAACGTAATTAATGCCCCTACACGAATAAGTGATAACTGTTCCTCACTTATTGATAATATTATTTGTGGAACTGATATGAGTCTTTTCGCCGGAGTGTATGACGTTACTATTGCTGATCACTGCCCCACTTTTCTGTTTGTGCCTAATGCTAATTTAGGACCTCCATGCCATAACTCAAAACGAGTTAAGCGGACAAACTACGCTGTAGTGCGCAAATTACTTGAGCGTACGGATTTTGAAGCCTTGTACCACAGTAATGTTCACACTGAATGGGAAAACTTTATTTGCCTTATAATGGAGGCAATTAGCCAATCAACCCAAGAATACACAGGCCGAAGACACAAGGAAGCAATATGTCCTTGGGTGACGCGGGACATACTGAATGTTATAAAGAAAAAAGATACATACTTCACTAGATGGAAACAAAACAAAACAAATGAATACTATGAAAAGCAGTTTAAACACTTCAGAAACAAATCAGTCGGGATGTTAAGGAAAGCCAAGAAGCAGTATTACAGTGCTAAAATAGTCCAACAGAGCGGTGACATCAAGCAGGTATGGAAGCTAGTGCGTGAAGTTACGGGAATAGGCGTGAAAAAGCGCATTGCTCCGGATAATCCTACAACAAATACCGCTGATAAATTCAATAATTTTTTTACCAATGTTGGTAACAACTTTCCTGCTCAATCTCAAGCAGATCCTCTACATTCTTGCCAAAACAAAATATTTGAGGAAGACTTTCAGCTTGCAAGCGTAACCACTGAGGAAATTAGGTCAGAAATCCTAAAACTCCCATGCAATAAAGCCGTTGGTCATGATGGGATTACTACAAAACTACTGAAGGTAAATGTAGACCTTCTTTCGGAGCCTCTTTCCCGCATCATGAATAACTGCCTGCAAAATGGAACTTACCCAAATATCCTAAAGATAGCGAGAGTCGTACCTATTTACAAATCCGGGGATCGAGAAAATCCGAGCAGTTACCGTCCCATCTCGGTGCTCAGCATTGTTAACACGCTTTTTGAAAAGGTAATTAGGTCCCGTCTTTGTCGATTTCTAAGCTCAAACGACATAATCTGCCCTGAACAACATGGTTTCATCACAAATAGGTCAACGAGCACAGCTGTTTTTACACTAGCACAGTTCGTCAACTCAGTACTTCATGATAACGAAATTGCCGTCAGCGTTTTCTTGGATATAAAAAAAGCATTCGATACTGTTTCGCATTCCATTTTATTAAAGAAATTAGAATCCTATTATGGCTTCACCGAGAAGACACTTCGGTTATTTTCTAGTTATCTGGCAGATAGAAAACAATGCGTCGTGTTTGACCGTATATCTTCAGGATTTAGAAAAATAACATGTGGAATACCCCAGGGAACCGTGCTAGGTCCTATGTTGTTTTCACTATACATAAATGACCTACCATCTGCTCTTTCACGCAAAACCATAATGTACGCTGATGACACTGCATTGCTTTTTCGAGGTAACTCTCTGTGCACGCTAAAAGAAGAAATCACGGCAGAGTTGGCACAGATTTCCGCATGGTTTGCCCGCAACAAGCTCGCATTAAATGTAGCCAAAACTAAATATATCATATTTCATTCCAGAAGAAAAAACCTAGATTATAGTCATCTGAACTTAGAAATTAACGACGCGCCCATTGAGCGCGTTTCCGCGTTTAAATACTTAGGGGTTCTAATAGATGAAAACCTGAATTGGAAAGATGAGGTTAATTACATATCCAAAAAGCTTGCTTTCGCATGCTTCACGCTCATTAAAGCCAAATGTTACTTTCCATATAACGTGCTACGATCATTATACTTCTCTATATTTCACTCTCAACTCAGTTATTGTAGCGAAATATGGGGCTTTACTTATCTAACGTATATAGCACCGATCATACGATTGCAAAAACGCGCCTTAAGAATTATTACGGCATCGTCCTGTTGTTGCCCAAGCTCAGATTTGTTTTCATCTACTCAGATACTGCCTTTCACGTCTCAGCGAAATTATAAAACCGCGGTGTTGATAAATTCTATCATTAACACCAATTTTCCACTACCTGTGAGTGCGTTTTCTACACCGACCCGTAACACAAGGCATGCAGGCAACGGCAACTTCAACCTCCCTACTTGTAGGAATGTATATGGCAAAGGGTTAATACAATTCACTGGTGCTAAAATCTGGAACACAATTCCACTTGAAATTAAACTTGCCCGCAACTTTAAATTCACTTGTAAAATGCATTTTGTAAGTTTTTCATGTTCTTAACCAAAGTTAAGCTCACGTCCACACTTTTTTACGACTCATCTGGCATAGTTCTTTTTCTTTTCTTCTTTTTATTTCTAGTTCTGAAGTGAGTTCGATTGTATTGATTCTTCAACGCAGTTAGTTTTGTGCAAAAATTGTGCTAAATATTTTGTGGTATCACTATCTTCTGTATTGTTACAATGTATGCCTTTAGTTCTTTATCACTTGTGTACTAAAAATATTTGCAGCAATTTAGCATTTATTGTCATGTGTATTTAATTCGATAAAATATACCTTAAAAGCTACCCTGTCATTGAATTTGTGTATAGATTCATTCTGAAGTGAGTTCGATTGTATTGATTCTTCAACGCAGTTAATTTTGTGCACAAATTGTGCTAAATATGTTGTGGTATCACTATCTTCTGTATTGTTACAATGTATGCCTTTAGTTCTTTATCACTTGTGTACTAAAAATATTTGCAGCAATTTAGCATTTATTGTCATGTGTATTTAATTCGATAAAATATACCTTAAAAGCTACCCTGTCATTGAATTTGTGTATAGATTCATAATCATATTAACTGCACCTCTGCTCCTGACATGTAATAAAATAATCATGTAATAGATTGGACCACTGACTAGCCACACAGGCTAATGGTCCAAATACTTTTGTAACCATGTTTTTGTATTACGTTGATTGAATAAACACTGATGATGATGATGATGATACGACTCATCCAACTTTCTGTCACCATTCGCCGTGAAAGCTAAGTTCGTTTTGTAGCAACAGTAAAAGAAACAATTGAAATAGGACGACCATCTGCCTCTTAAAATCAGCGACAATTGAGAAGGATGGTAGCAAAATCTTTGTCTCTTGAATGTGGTACATATCCCGCGTGCAGTCCCTAGTACAGCAGCGTCCTGTCAGACAAGATTCAATGTTTTTTTTTTTTTTTACACGCCAGCACATTGGCATACGGAGTTGTGATTTACGGGTGAAGAAAGACGAAGAATGGAAGAGTACACAAGATTTTGGTCGCGAAATCAACGGTGGGGCCACTCAGGACATTAACGCTTCTGAGATGAGAACTGCTGAGAGGTCTGACAGCCACAAGACTCATGCCAACTTCAGAAATGGACATCGACTAATTACGAGAATCACTTCTCGTTTGACATGACAGCTGTTGATGGATGGATAAAGTATGACGCTCATGAATGAGAGCTTCCGTATCAAACAGCCGGAAGGACATAAAACCTTTTCGTTAGCTACTGCGTAGCAATACCGTCCATCAGAGTGAAAACCAGCAGATATTTTAATAAGTGGCATGATGGGTAAGCATGCTGGAAAAAAAGAACTCTTTGGTGGAATCAAGATGAGTGACTGAGTAATAAAGCAAGGTTTTTGACAGCTGAACTTCCCAAGCATAATAAACATATTGCTACGTGCCAGTGCATGGAGCTGAAGAAGACGAAGCAGATAGACTGGCACGAGCTAATCTGTGTGGCTGGCGCTGCTCGCCTAACCGGCTGTAAATACATCGGTGATCGGTGACTAACCCTCTGAGTCAGTCTCCTTCCCGTAACATATTTGGTGGAGCTGTGCGATCCCCGTCCTCGCCACGGAACTCCGAAGCGGACGCTCCCTCGCGGCAAACAACATGACCACTCAAGACTCTGCTACATCCTCTCCGGTCGTTCCCTCTTCTGCCCGACCTGTCAACCCAGCGCCCGCAACAACTTTCGTGACGCTTCCCGCGCTCAAAGACCCCGGCGTGTTCTCGGGCAGCGAGGGTTCTGACGTCGACCAGTGGCTACGCCTCTACGAACGCGTCAGCGCCACTTACAGGTGGCATCCCACCCTTATGCTCGCAAACGTCATCTTTTATTTCGACGGAACCCCTCGTGTTTGGTTTGATAACCACGAGCATGACATAACAAGCTGGGACAGCTTCAAGGCAAAGATCCGTGAGCTTTTTGGCAACATCTCTGGTCGTCGTGAAGCTGCGAAAAATGAATTGTCGACTCGCGCACGAATCTTCCACGGAGCCCTACATCGGTTATATTCAGGCTGTCCTTTCACTATGCCGCCAAGCTGACGAAAATATGTCTGAACCTGAAAAAGTTGCCCATATCCTAAAGGGTATCGCCGACGATGCGTTCAACTTGTTGGTATTCAACAATGTGTCTTCTGTTGATGCGATCATTCAAGAATGCCGCCGGTTCCAACAAGCTAAAAGCAGACGCATCTCCCATCAGTTCCAGCGCCTCCCGAACACCACTGCGACGTCCTCGTGTATCGACACATATCATCCACCAGACACCTGTGACAACTTGACGCGAATCGTCAGGCGGGAGCTTGAAGCGGCTGCTCCAGCTAAGGTGGGACCAACGTCCCCTGACCCCTCTCCGCCAATTACGTTGCCTCTCATTCAAGCAGTCGTCCGGCAGGAAATCGCCAGCTTGGGAATTCACTCTATCTCACCGCCTCCCCGCACCGACTACCAGCCCCGATACACGCCTGCACATCCCTTCTATACCAGCTCTCCCTCAACGTTCCGTAATCCGTCCGCATGGCGAACACACGATGACAAGCCGATATGCTTCTCATGTCACAGAATCGGGCACATTTCTCATCATTGCAGAAGTCGCTGGGGTCCTCCTGCACAACCGTCCTCTCGTCCCTTCTATGCCCGTCCTGCCTATTGCCATGAGACCAGCCGCGACCATTTTGCCCAGGAACCTGCTTCTGAACACCGCTACTCCCGCTCTCCATCCCCCCAACGTCGCCAGTCCCGTTCTCCACAGCCCCGCCGACCATCTTCCCCCGCCTTCCCACGAGGTTCTCCGACGGAAAACTAAGCGTTGCAGCCCCCGGAGGTGGCGCTGCATCGCTTGGACTGACCGAAAGTCCTCTTTTGACGATACCGACAAAACGGAACCTCATAGACGTACAAGTAGACGGCGTACATGTCACTGCTCTTGTCGACACCGGCGCCCAACTTGCCGTGATGACGAGTGATTTTCGCCGCAAGCTCAAGAAGGTTCTCACACCTGCGACCACTCAGTTCGTCCGTGTTGCGGATGGTGGAATAGCAGCTATCGTTGGAATGTGCTCCGCTCATGTGAGCATTGCGGATCGACACACAGTTGTTCTCTTCACTGTCCTTGACAAATGCCCCCACGACGTAATCTTAGGCCTCGACTTCCTGTCCGCGCATTCTGCCCTCATAGACTGTTCAACCAGTACGCTCCGTCTACACTTTCCCGCAACAGAACTTCTTACACAACGGCCGAGTCGCCTCTGCACAACGGAACACGCGCGCCTCCCTCCACAGACACTGACCTACATAGAGCTCGTCTCAATGCCACCAGTTCCCGACGGTGACTATGTTCTGACCCCTATCACCGATGTTCTCATAAGCCGTGGCATTACATTACCACACACCATTCTGTCCGTCGCAGGAAATTCTACATGCCTCCCAGTTGTCAACTTTAGCTTGACACCTCAAGTTTTGCCACAAGGGATCTCTTTGACGTTGCTCTGCACATTAGAAGACAATGCGGTAGATGTTTTCGTGATGGCCGCCCCTTCTGACCCCCACGCTCAACATCAGTCTGCCACTTGCTCCGACAGCGCTATTACTTCGATGATCGCTTCCAACTTAACGCCGCAGCAGACTGATGAGCTCCACCGGGTTCTGCTATCCTACATCGACGTTTTTGACATCAGCGGCCGTCCGTTGGGGAAAGCTACCGGTATGACCCACCGCATAAACACTGGTAATGAGCATCCTATTCATAGGCGTCCATATCGGGTGTCGGTAGCCGAGCGTCACATCATCCAAAGTGAGGTCGACAAAATGCTCGCCAAGGACATCATTGAGCCATCCTGCAGTCCTTGGGCTTCTCCTGTAGTGCTAGTCCGCAAGAAAGACGGTGCATGACGTTTCTGTGTCGATTATCGACACCTAAACAAAATTACCAAAAAAGACGTGTACCCTCTGCCACGAATAGATAATGCGCTTGATTGCCTCTGTGGGTCCCACTATTTTTCCTCCATAGACCTACGTTCCGGCTACTGGCAGATAGAGGTAGATGAAATGGACCGTGAAAAAACGGCATTCATCATCCTCGATGGCCTATATCAGTTCAAGGTCATGCCCTTCGGCCTTTGTAACGCTCCAGCCACCTTCGAACGAATGATGGACTCCCTGCTCAGAGGATTCAAATGGTCCACCTGTTTGTGCTACTTGGACGACGTCATTGTCTTTTCACCAACATTTGAAACTCACATAGAGCGCCTCTCAGCCATCCTGGGAATCTTCCGTCGCGCTGGCCTGCAGCTCAACTCGTCCAAATGTCACTTTGGACGCCATCAAATCACAGTGCTTGGCCATTTAGTAGACACCAACGGTGTACAACCAGACCCGGCAAAAATCAGCGCCGTCAAAAACTTTCCTGTACCACGATCTGCGAAGGATGTATGCAGCTTTATCGGATTATGCTCCTACTTCCGACGATTCGTGAAAAATTTCGCGCACATAGCGAGGTTGCTTACGCAGCTCCTCAAGAAAGAAGTCCCGTTTTCATGGCGCTCCGAAGAGGCTTCTGCGTTCTCGACTCTCGTCGCTCTTCTCACTGCCCCTCCGATTCTGGCACACTTCAACCTTGCTGCCCCTATGGAAATCCGTACAGATGCAAGTGGGCATAGCATTGGTGCAGTGCTGGCTCAGAAACAACATGGCCATGATTGCGTTATTGCATATGCCAGCAGTCTCCTATCCGCCCCTGAACGAAACTATTCGATAACAGAGCGTGAGTGCTTGGCTCTTGTATGGGCGGTGGCGAAATTTCGACCTTATCTATGCGGACGCCCATTTTCAGTAGTTACCGACCACCACGCACTCTGCTGGCTGAACTCTCTGAACGATCCATCAGGCCGCCTTGGTCGCTGGGCTTTGCGCCTGCAAGAGTTTTCCTATTCGGTGGTCTACAAATCTGGCCACCTACACCGTGATGCCGATTGCCTCTCCCGGTACCCTGTCGACGATCCCGAGGACACTGACGAGCCCACGGAGAACTCTTATCTTGTCAGTGTCCGACTTCCTTAATATTGGGGAAGAACAGAAGCGTGATCCAGAGCTGCTTGACATCATCAGCCGTATAGAATCCTCCACAAATGATGCTTCCGTCCGCTACTTTGTCATTCAAAAGGGTGTGCTATACCGTCGCAATTTCCGACCAGACGGGCCCGACCTTCCCATTGTTGGGCCTAAGCATTTGCGCCGCTGTGTTCTCACCGAACTTCACGAGGCTCCCACGGCTGGACACCTTGGCGTATCTCGCACGTACGAGCGCGTCCGGCACCGTTTTTTCTGGCCAGGCCTTGCTCGTTCGGTACGCCGATACGTCCCCACATGTGACCTATGCCAACGTCGTAAGACACCGTCGCTGCTACCCGCTGGCCATCTTCAACCAATTGACACACCCGCGGAACCATTTTACCGTGTTGGGTTAGACCTGCTGGGTCCTTTTCCCACATCAACATTGGGAAACAAATGGATAGCCGTTATGGCAGACTACGCTACACGCTACGCTATTACACGAGCTCTACCGACCAGCTGTGCAACCGACGTCGCTGACTTCTTGTTACGGGACGTTATATTGATTCACGGTGCCCCGAGACAGCTTCTCACAGACCGTGGCCGTACATTTCTATCCCAAGTCATCGCCGACATTCTGCGTTCTTGTTCCACGCAGCACACACTGACAACCGCTTACCATCCTCAAACAAACGGCCTCACGGAACGATTTAACCGTACTTTAACAAATATGCTCGCTATGTACGTGTCGCCCGACCACCGAGACTGGGACCTTGCCTTACCCTACGCAACTTTCGCGTATAATTCATCCCGCCACGACACAGCGGGCTTTTCGCCGTTCTACTTATTGTACGGAAGAGACCCGACTTTACCACTGGACACAGTCATCTCAGCTCACACCTCGTCCTCCAGCGAGTATGCCCGCGACGCGATTGCGCGAGCCAATCATGCCCGTCAGCTCGCTCGCGCTCAGCTGATGGCGTCGCAAACCAACCAATGCCGTCGGTATGATGCGGGACATAGAGACGTACATTTCGCTCCCGGTACCCTCGTTTTACTCTGGTCCCCTCATCGTCGGCTGGGCCTATCCGAAAAACTTCTGTCTCATTACACGGGACCCTATCGTATATTGCATCAAGTAACACCTGTCACCTACGAGATCAGCCCCATCTGTCCATCATCATCTACTATGCGGCCCAGTGGTATCGTACACGTCTCGCGGATCAAGCCCTACAATAATGCGTCAGATAACGACCTTTAAAGCACCGGGACGGTGCCTCCGCCGCCGGGGGTCATGCTACGTGCCAGTGCATGGAGCCGAAGAAGACGAAGCAGATAGACTGGCACGAGCTAATCTGTGTGGCTGGCGCTGCTCGCCTAACCAACTGTAAATACATCGGTGATCGGTGACTAACCCTCTGAGTCAGTCTCCTTCCCGTAACAATATGTTATAAGGGTTTCGCAGTTGGCAACCGAAAAACTCCTGCTTTGTTTGATCTTTTTTGCAATAACAACCTTATCCTGAATGTCACTGCTTGTATATACGACTTCATTAGGAACACGAGAAGTGCCGAAGAATAACATAACCACTGCTCCCAAATTACACGCAAAAAGGAGAAAAATGTCGAATTGGTAGGGTACAAGAATTTGAATTCGGACAAGTTTCATGGATGTAATGCTACTCTTATAAAATTTGCTTCATACAGAGATAAAGCAAACGCCTTCAAAGTTCGACAAATGCTGATAAATTCTCAGTTCACGAGCAACAAGAACAATTCTGTAGTTCTCTCGCCAGAGCAAGAATTCACCAAAAATGTGACTGAAAGAGAACACACCGCCTTCTACACTCTGAAATATGGAACACACTCACTCAACTCACTAGGATCTACTGGATCATGACGGTTCGACAAATGGTAAACAAATATATTGGTTACTGTAAAGTGTGCAGAAGATAAAGAGCGGTGCCCATGAGTGGACCATTTGCAGCTCCACTAAGACACAGAGTGATAGAATGTGAACCGTTTTTGTGTTGTTGGAATTGTCTTTGCTGGGCCTTTGTGCCACCGCGCAACTTGCTAAAGCTGCATATGGGCATACATTTTTATCTTTAGATGTACTGTCATACGCACAACCGCAGGGCGCGGGTTCGAATCCCGGCTGCGGCGGCTGCATTTCCGATGGAGGCGGAAATGTTGTAGGCCCGTGTGCTCAGATTTGGGTGCACGTTAAAGAACCCCAGGTGGTCTAAATTTCCGGAGCCCTCCACTACGGCGTCTCTCATAATCATAGAGTGGTTTTGGGACGTTAAACCCCACATATCAATCAATCATACGCACAATTCACTCCGAGCTTGTATGCTGCCTCAATAAGACTTTCTTGTAAGATGCCTTCAGGCGTGTTGCAGCAAGATGAAGACTACACAAGACACTGTACACAGCATCCAGAGAACTAAAAATATTGTGGTGTGGTTTTGTGTCAATCAGACACGAACGCGTACTTCAGGGACAATGGAATTAACATAGCAGTTCATAATCGAACGTGAAGCATGTAAGGGTGGGTTTGCGAACTCCTTATTTGTACAGTAAAACACAACGAAAGACCTTAAAGAAAGTCTTCATGAACTGTGTTTATTAAGAAGCCTTTTTGGCAGTAGTTGCACCGGTAGCAAATAAGAGGAGACACTGTGTACACAGGCTCCTTTTCTGACCGGCCGAAAGTCAGTGTCCCATTCAGGCGACGACACCACTTAAAAATACTCTAGTTCAATCAAACATTAACTGCGAAAACTTTCGAGGCGAACACTTGCATGTCTCGATGCGTTCTGAAAAAGAAGATGCCAGGAACATATTTTGCAACTGCCAAAAGCCCACAACGTCAATGTCACTTTTTGTAGTCAAGCAAAAAAAGTAGGAGACGTAGTGCTCATCATAAACGAGAAATATACAAGGCTCTTTTGGCATCTTTCCTCAATAGAAGGGACAAGTTCAAGCTATGACGACTGCGGTCTTCTGTGCCTTTAAAAAAGAAACAGATGTCAAGAACCTACAAAGGGCTTCGAAACACCTCTTCCATTTGGAGGCTTCAAGCTAACTCTGTGGGAAGTTCTTCGACCCTCAAAGCCACGAAGAAAAGCAAGATTTATTGTGGGTTACGGTACATGCCTTCTTTTTTTTTTAATGAGTTTTTGTGCCTCTAATAAAAGCCGTCATTGTGTAGACAGCTCTTCAACTACTGTCATCTCTCGAAGGCCTCACAGATTTGGGTGCACGTTAAAGAACCCCAGGTGGTCTAAATTTCCGGAGCCCTCCACTACGGCGTCTCTCATAATCATATAGTGGTTTTGGGACGTTAAACCCCACATATCAATCAATCAATCAATCTCGAAGGCCTCACGAGGCTTGAAACAGCGAAGCTGGCTGATGCAAGAGAATAGCTTTGCTGGCCCTACGTTTCAGCATAACTTAAGTTAGGTTTTAGCTTCCTAGGATGCTGCTTGCTTTGAAGCTCCACGGAAGGTTAAGTCCACACCGACATTTGGCGTTCCAAGGAAGCGTTCTCGCGACACTTTGTGAGCAACTAACACCTCTAGAAAACTTCAGAACTGACCTTTTTCTTGACAGGTACAGCGCCTTAGCGGCGAAAGCCAAAGCGAATTTGGTGGCTTTCAGGTCAACGCGACATAATGAGAGCTTGTTCGTTCATTCACACCCATTGCCTCCGAGATGGTGCGCCGACAGGTTTCGGAGGCTAAGAGCCACCTAAAATGTTTCGGGGCGGCACTGTTGAAGCGTTTCCGGTGCGCATGCACAGATGGTACCCGTGAAAGAGGCCTACTACGCGGCATTTTCTCCTAAAATATGGATGCGCTCAAGCCTGAAACAATCTACGCGCACTCTGAACTGACGCTTCCAGGCAAACTAACCGGCGTCCCTGCCTTCATTCAGCATTACGTAGTGCATGACTGGGACAATTTTTCACTCGCAAAAGCGTTTACCTGCCACGCTTTCGTCATCTGGGTGCGGCCTCTCTTCAATTACCAAATTGCACTTGGTTATAAATATTTTCTTATCCATGCTTTCCGTGGTTTCATGAACTGTTACCAAATAAGTTGCAGAGAACGAAAAAACTGCCATATATATCCTACTTCTTTTCTAGGCATGTGGGCAGTGTATTGACGAAACAAAACACTCATTTTAATGATATTTACTCGTATTACAAAAAGTGTCTGTTTTCACCTTTGCATCGCCATGAATATTTAGTGGCACCGTGGGCCGAAGAAAATATCTGCCGATGGTCCTGCAGGTTTCGTTTAAATAAGTTGAGCAGTTCGTTGTTGGGCTTTCGTCAACTGCACCGTCTCTAATATACATTTGGCAAGCTAATAGAAAAGAAAGAGTCAGGGAAATAAAAGATTAGTGTTTATATATAGCTTTCTAATACTGCAGTAAAGTGGGGCTCATAGTCATTTGTTTTATACAGTAGTGTTCTGTTTAAAAAGATACAGCGCCGAATCTGATATTCAAGTTTTACTGGCATTTTGGTGCACGTCACAGAACCCAAGGTGGCCGAAATTTTTGTAGCCCACCACAACGGCGTCTCTCAGTCATATGGTAGTTTTCGGACGTTAAACGACTCATATCAATAAATCAAGTTTTACAAGTGTTACATGTCTAAAGCTACCAATATTCTACACTTAATAAATTTGCAACGCAAATTACATGAGCTGACTAATTTATAGTCGTATATATATATATTCGGTGGAAATTGCACCTCAATAATGCTCCTACCTACGAAAGATATGTCTGAACTATTCAATAACATAAGTTTTGTGATGCCTCGTTTGGGACAAATAAAGGCATGCGAACGACAAAAATATACAGGCGCATTTTTAAATGGCCAATGCTCGAATGTAGAGTTAAGTTTGTTGCTAAAATCCCCGGCTTCAATATCAGCGTGAACAAGCTATCACCCAAATGTCTGGTCGAAATCACAATAAAGTATACAAATTTAACGTTCTGGCGCAAAGGGCACTCAGGACAGGAGATTTTCCGAGCGTAGTCGAAATATTTTCCTCTTGCTCATGGCTTTGGCCAATGCGCTAATTGCTACGTGTTGTGCACTTTTTAGTAATGAACCAGTGCTTTGAAACAGCACTCTCGGATAGTCACATAATGTCGCCTGTAAAGCTTCTGTGACTACAAAACAAAATGAGAATTTGCTGGTGTCTGAGTGCGCATTATTCGAGCATAGAATAAATGAATAAGTAAAAGCGTTGTCTTTCGCTGATTGTTTTTCGGTTAGCAGCGTCAGACAACTGTTGTATCCTCAATAGTCACAGTAACGTTCATCTTTGCGTCAAGTTCTTCTACGTGCGCAAGACATACGTGCAAGTGCAGTATAACATAAGATCATGTACTGAAGGCACTTGGGGAAGATGTAGTCACCTTATATGACGATATGGCATTTAGGAAAATTGCCCTGATACGCGTCTTTCATTCTTTCTTGCGCACAGAAACCGATGCCATTCTTTCTGGTGGTGTTAGAAAGGCCTCTATGTGCGCAAGACATACACGCAAGTGAATCATGAGTGAATATCATATACTGAAGGCACTTGAAGACGCAATCACATTGTATGATTGTACGACATCTCAGAAAATCGCCCTCATACGAGACCCTCATCCCTTCATGCCCAAAGAAGCTAAATTCCTTATTCCTGGTGGTACTAGTGCCAAACCGGCTGAGGTACGCCCGTTGACAAAATAAGTCGGGACGTGCGAGCGACGACCGCAATCCAATAAAACTGCATAGCTGCGCATCTGATGTGGAGAGGGTGCACGCACATCCTTTCAATTTCGCAGCCACATTTTTTTTTACTTTTTTGCAGCGTACCAGTGGTTGCATGCAGCGCTTCGTGCTAGGCGTCGCTTTCTTTATCCCGAGACACACTCAATTCAACGGGGGCACGGTGGCGGTGAAGTATATATATGTGACTCGTAGAGCCCTGATTAAAGAGATAGAATATTTTGTCTCAGTGGCAAACCAGTGCCCCAAACATCATTACTTCTCTTCTCTGCACGTTCGTATTAGTTGAAGCGTACCATGTGATAGTGAAACACGAACAAGGGCACTGAAAACGAACAGGCGTAGAGCCTAAAGAATGTTCAGTTAATTCAGGCAGTGTACATATATATACCAATGGCTCCACGAACCGTCAGTGTTCGTCAGAGGATGTAGTTGTCCCAGCAAGAGGTGTTACCATCAGCTTTAGAACTGACCACTCCACGGCATCTACAGTGGCGGAACTAGCTGCTTTGCGCGCTGCACTTTGTGTCGTCAATCGGGAACCACCGCAACAATGGTCGATTTGCAGTGACTCAAGGGCTGCCCTAATATCTGTGCTCTCAGCACTACGTCGCGAGTCGTACCAACAGCTTCTTTTCGAAATTCGATGCCTTCTCCACACTTTACTCGAGAAAGGGCATCATGTGACGCTTCAATGGCTGCCAAGTCATTGCGGCATCATAGGGAACGAACATGCCGATACTGCCACGCGGGCAGCCCTCGAAGAAACGCGAGAAGAAGCCATACCACTTTCGAGGACTGATGCTGCCAGTAATCTTCGACGACTTGCGCGTGAAATCACGTTTTCACTATGGTGCCCACCAAGCATCGATACGAATCGTCAACACCACCTGTCCTCTTTGATGGCTCTCCGCATGCCCACTGGACTCGACCGAAGAGAAGCCACCCTACTTCATCGCTTATGGCTAGGAGTGGCAATTACAAAATCTTACTCCTTTGTCATAGGAATGGCCAACAACGCTCTCTCCGATGCCTGTCATTGCGAAGAGACGCTACACCACATCCTGTGTGACTGTCCATTGTATGAAATCCAGAGACAGTCACTGGCGTCTGCTTTTGCGCGCATCGACAACAGCCAAATGTCTGTGGACACTATTCTGTCAAGTGCCCGAGAGAAGACACTGCAACAGAAGGCGACGAAAGCTCTGCTTGAAATTCCTACGCGAAACCGACTTGAACAAGCGACTGTAACAGCAATGTCACACACCGCGAAAGACAAGTCTGGACTATGACTGAGTGTGCGCGCATGTACTGCCGAATGTGATGTTTCTATCTTCTCTCTCTGCTCTCTTTCATCTCCCCCATCCCTCTCCCATGCGCAGGGTAGCAAACCGGCTGCCTATAGGCTGGTTAACCTCCTTGCCTTTCTTTTCCCTATATTTTCCTTCCTTCCGTCAGTTAATTAACGTAATATAACAAGATGCAGGCAGATCACACCTTGCACTTGCAACGCAAGAGGCGAATTGACTAGGCAAAAAAAAAGAAAAAAAGAGAGTGCTGTATTAGGCGAGGACATGGGTAGGCCTTCAAAGATCTAAAAAGGAAAGCAACTGAGGGTGAGCGAAAAATAGCATAAGCGAAAGTTATCACCTCTGCTCCTTTCAGCTCTTTGTAACAAAAATTTATTTGTGCGTGAAGTGGCCGTTCACAAATATTATTTCTGACATGCTTCTTGGCATACGTTTGCATAACGAGGCAACATAATCGCCGTTCGACAGAAGCGCCTCCCACTCTTTTTGAATTGCGTTCCACAGCGCGTCCGAAGTTGCCCTGGACAAGTTACGCCTGAACACACCTCACTTCATTCGAGCCCACACACTTTCGGTCGGTTTTGCGTCGGCGCCACAGGCAAGGTGCGTGCGCTAAGTTCTTCAAGCATGGCGGTCACCTGACGAGCCATGTGTATGGGGCTTTCGTCCTGCTGGAAGATGAAGCAGCTGTCGGAGAAAGGTCCATTCAGGCCATATGAGAGCATGGTGTCTTGTTGCTGGAAACTCTAGTAGTGCGTTGTGAATTTGCCATCAACATGGAGAAGTGGTCCCATCTCATCTTTGCTTATCGAACACCACACGGACACTGAACACCGGCCACTTGAGAGGACGCTCTGAGTATAATCAGGGTGGTACCTGCCATTTTAAAAGAACCAGAATGGGCAGGTAAAAAGTGTATAAAATTGGTTTGGGAATTGGTTATGAGCGTCTTGCTTGGAACTGTAGTGTTCTTTAAACAGTCGTGCGAAAAACGCGTACAAGACGCTGAGTAAAAAACTTAAAACACGTTTATAAATTTAATGTGCTGCTAACGGGCAATTATTTGTGGACGTTCTGTTAAGTGCAGTGCAGTTGTTTCTATATGAAGATTGTAAAATATTTATATTTGTTTTTAAAGGTTTGAAAAAACTGAAGAATAGTACATGTATGCGAATATTCTGGCATATACAAAGCAGTAAAACATCAACACCGTAAAATGTTTACGCATTGGTTACCTCGAATTCAAGGGCCGCCACACCCTCCTCTCAAAATTCAGCCAGAGGTGCACGGCGCACCTCTGGCTGGCTTCTCATAACTACAGTTTTTAATAGGTGCTTCATGCGAGATAGGTGCACCATGCAATTTTTTCTTGAGAAACATGGTTCGTAAACCGGAAGTTCGCCAACTGAAACACTTGATGCCGTATTAAGTTGTCACTAAATACAGTGAAACTGTTGCATCACGTGCGTGGTCACGCTCAGACACTGATCGCCAAGTTTTTCGCCAGGATACCAAACGATGCAAGTCTTCGGAACTATTAGCTCTAATCACGCTTCTTTGGAGCTTGCGATATTCTCTATAGAGACCATGCAAATCTGAACGCGTGCCGCGTGGCTGGAGAAAGTTACGAAAACACGTGAGAACAGTGATAAACTCAAAAAGGCTGAGTGACAGCTGAAAAGAACAAAGCGTGTTCATGAATCAGTAGACGTTCCCTGCTTCTCCATACTCCAAGTGTGAGCTCTTCAAACCATGATAAAACGAGAAGGACGCTTGAGATTCGCGCGCAAAAGTAGAACACGAGAATCTGATCGAGATTACTTGGCATGGCCTTCTCCATAATAAGCCTCAACGTGCCGGGAGGCAAATAAAGCCGGTGCGCGTAAAATTGAACACTATTTTGCCACGCAGAACGCGCTGATTTTTCGTCCACTACCAACGACGCTTACGTAGACACCAACACCGGAGTTTCTGCGAAAAGAGCTTTTAACACCAGTGCGTTAAACGAAAAGTTCGGCTGCTCTGCGTTGTCTGTGAAGCAAGCTGCGTATACACTTCACTGCCACCATGCCCCCATTGAACTGAGCGCGTCACGGAATGAAGAAAGCGAAGCCCCACGAAACGCTACATGTAATCACTGGTTTTCTGCAAGAGAGTAAGAAGATATGGCTGCAAAATTGAAAGGACGCACACGCACTCTCCACGTCAGAAGGCGCAGCGATGCAGTTTTATAAGATTACAGTCGTTGCTCACAGGTCCCGACCTATTTTGTCAACGGGTGTACGTCAAATGTGCTAGCTACTTAGAGGACAACGTTGCGTTAAAAAGTGATCGGTATAAAGTATATGTGATATTTCCGAGGAATTTACACTCAATTCTACAATAGCCTGAACTGCACCTTGTCGTAAATACAGTACCTGGTAACCTTTCCAAGTCACTAGCTTCGACTTTGATGCACCTGCATTCGCGAAAAATTTAGCCGGCGATCCTTATGTTCATGCTTTTGAAATAGCTCAGTTGGAGCAGTGCATTTGAAAGTCTGCAGTGGCGTGACTTTTAATTAATTTCTAATAATTTTTCTCCTTTCTCGCGCGTCAAGTACAAAGTGCTTTACATTCCAGCATTGCGGCTAGCTGGAATCGAAGTTAATATACCTGCAGATTTTACTAGGCACACTAGCAGAAAATATTTGCATCATGATTCATCAAGCCTTGCGTTGGCCGAGGACAGAGCACAGGATGGCCCCGACCTTTGACGTGTGGGTCAGCCCATGAATGGTTTCGCAAATTCCCATCCAGTGGTCTGACGCTAGCGTAGTCGTATTAGGGGCGAAGCTCCTTAAGGCGTGGGCTGGTCTTCACCTGTATGTATGCATGTATGTAGCAAGCAGCTCACAGCACATCCACGGAGTAAATGATGATGAGCGGTAAAACTTCGGAGGGTTTTATCGGTAAACCGTGAAGCATGCGCTGGCCACGTCTGTCTGTCTGTCTGTCTGTGTCTGTCTGTCTGTTCGACGCACGCACAGATGGACGGATGGATGGATGCACGGACAGATGCACAGACCAACTGAAGCAAGAACGAACGGACGGAAGGAAGCGCAGACGGAGTGCCGGACGCTTCACTCCACTCATCATCATTCACTCCGTGCATAGACTGTGACTTTTTCCTCAATAGAACGCTGTTTGCGCAACCGTGCTTTTTCATGCGCAACGTGGCGAGACCACCTGTACTGGGCCAGAATACGTAACCTACTCATCAAAGTGAGAAGATGCCTATCAGGTTCTGGGTGGTCCAAAGGAACCCGTTGGTTATTGGTGGCTTGTCGCTTCACTGCGCATAGCTGAGATAGCAGATGGTCAATGTCCTTGGCTGGAGGCTGTTGCTGTAGTAAATCACGGTATTTTTTTCAGTGTGTGAAGTGGCTCAACCATGTACTGGCCCGTGACTTATTTTCATATTGGCGTCACCTGTGTGAAATCGCAAGGGTATAGGGAAGAGATCGCTTCCCAGGCAATCACCGAGCATCTTTCAGTGAAATAGCTGTGGGTGGGTGCTCCAGGTGAAGTTTGGTGATGTGTCTGCTTGGTAAACTCTCTGTCCGAGTGTTATAAACCTGTCATAACCTGTTATAAAATCAAAACGTGGCTCGCGCGCGGTGACGTAGATGTTTACCAGCGCCACCGCCACCACCGGTGTCTGTAAACACTATCACAGAAAAAAATGTAAAAAACGTAGTTCCAAGGACCCATTCGGGCTCGAAGCTGGGTCTGCTGCATGCCAGCACTGAATTCTACCACTCACCCACGCTTGTGCTTAGAACTTTTTGCTTGATATTAGGAAAGGATTCGCATTATCATGAGTAATACAGCGTTTTAGAAAAGCAAAAGAAACACCAGCCGCCACACAATGTGATTAGCGTAACGAGAGGGTCATCCAATGTTCCAACGCACTACAAAAGCTCCTGCTTTATCCCCTATCAATGTTGCACATACCCACTTCATGCATATTTCCTTATCGTCGTCAACTCCTGCATAAAAGATTGGCGCATACTTGCAAGTGTTTAGCGGATACTACACTTCTCAAAAGAAGGAGATAGCATAGCGAATTGCGGCATACTACCCAGAAATTGTTAATAATAATGCCATAGTGGGTACCCAGCAAGTGTTCTTGCAGCAGTTACTCAATCAGCAATTAGAAAAGGCTCTGGAAGGCCGCTTTTCCAGCTTTTGCTGGACTGTGCTGCACCTTCCTCGCAAGCCTAGCGTTTTTCCTTGCAGTATGTATGTGAATACATTACAATATCATAGCTGTAACAGAAATACATCCGCGGAGCCATGATGAACTGCGTCATAAAACACTTTCGTGTGGACAGACGACAAAGGCTTTTCCTATTCCGCTCTTTCTCAATAAACTTTATTTTTTGTTTTGAAATTTATTGTTCCTTAGCGCACATACATCGGCAATGCCCCGCGTTACCTAATGGCCCTCTATCCAGCGAAGCCGACTGGGAAGAAGCACTCCGGAACCCATCGCTTCAAGCACAAATCCAGGCAATCCAGAGGGCCCAAGAAAGGGCGGAACATCACGGTGTCCCAGCCCCTACTTGGACGCGGCCAGCGGCTTCCGAGGGTCCCCGATAGGGGTTCCCGCGAAAGCTCCTCAGGATCAAATAAAGTTCATTGTCTGTCTGTCTGTTGCGTTTGCTTATTTCAGCTTTCTCTTCTCGACACGAGGTGGTGCCTCATCACGTAGAAGCCGTCTTAGACGTGTTCCATTTATCGGACAGCATATAGGCTCGGTGTTGTCTTCCAAGCTGTCTGCGTAGACTGTTTACGTGCTAAGAATTGGAACAGAGCCCCGGTATTATAGATAGAATGACCTTCAACCAATCTTATTTGCCGGTGGCCATTTCATTCTTACGCCCATAGAGTTTTCTACAATACACACTAGAAAGAACGCTGGCGGCGCGACGGTCAGCATTCGAATCCTGGGTAGTAAACCTGTTTTAAATGTGGAGCGTTTCTTAGTCGCACGATGTCGCGCTTCGGCGTCGGCGGTGGCGTCGTCCACACGCCCACTGCGCATGCTCACGTCTTGTGCAACCCAGGAAGACACCCGGGAAACTGTCGCTCTCCTCCCCCTCTTTTCCCTCGGAGGGCCGACGCAGGCAGCGTCTGCTAGTAAAAAACGACGGCTCGCGCAGCACAATCGTTCACAGGCCGCCCCGTATAGGCACCGTTCAAGTCGAGTTTTCCAGTCTGACTGCAGCGCCAGAATACTAGCCTAGCGGATAAAAAAAGCAACCTCGAGACGGCGTCGGTGACAATGCAACGCGACACGTGCGTCTCGTGCCCTTCATCTATCGGCGGATTGTGGCCGGGATACATGGGGCATAGAGTTTCCTAAAATTGCCTAGTGGGGACTTGTCGCCACTAGACAATTCAGTGACCGTGGGAATGATTCGGTGACCATGGGAATGATGGGTAGTACACACATTTGCCTAATCTTCGTACTTGCAGCTTCTTTTATTGCCGTGTTTCGGTTATGTTTTGAATGAAAGATTCAACACTTTTGAACTTCGTGACTGGATTTGAAAAGGTAAGTCTAAAAGAATAAGGTGGTGAAGCGCAATCGTTGAACATTTGCTGATTTTTGTTTCGTGAGAAAACAGCTCCAAGCCACATGAACTTACACGGAACCAAAAGCCAACCAGAAGTACAAAGATTAGACAAATGTGTGCACTACCTATCATTCCCATGCTCGCTGAAGCGCCGTGCATTGCAGCTGCCAGGGAAACTAGCGCGAGAGTTCTCTTCAGTGTATAATAGGGAATTCTATGACATGGACGCGAGCAGGCGTCTATTTTCTGCGTGCCCCTACAGGCGAGTGTCAAAGACTGTGAGACGGTGCAGTGGGAGCAACGCAGCTCCCTCTAGTCAGTGTGCGGAGCCTATACGTTCAGTCGAGCTTTCTCATCTGAATGCAGCGCCAGAATACATAGCCTAGCGGTTAAAAAAAGCAACCTTGAGACGAATTCGGTGAAAAGTGAAGCGACGCGCGCGTCCTGCATCTGTCTGTGGATTTATTTATTTATTTATTCATTTATTTATTAATACTGCTGGCCACAATTGGGCCCAAGCAGGAGTTGGGGTGTTACAGAGCCGTTAGATCAACTATAAAATCTTTAGCGAGGTAAAAATAATAAACAGGACAATACACATTATTTTGAAGAACAATGTGAAAAAATAATACAAAATTTACAAGTCAAACATTTCATCGACAGATTTCAGCACATTATCGGATGAAAGAATTTCAGGCGGAACGTTATTCCAGTCGGTTATAGTGCGAGAAAAAAAGGAATACTTAAGATTGTTAGTGCATGCTGTGATAGGCGTGAACTTTGCAGAATGGTGGTTCCTGGTGGGACGCGATGATAACGGAGTCGGGAAGGCTGATGTTTCGAGTCTGATATTCTCGTGTGATAACTGGAAAATAAATTTTACCCAATTCATTTTGCCTCGAGATTCCAAAGATAGTGGCCGAGATACAAGGCGGACGCACGCATGCGTTTATTTTCTGCGTGCCCCTAACGGCGAACGTCAAAGACTTTGAGACGAAGCAGTGTGAGCAACGCAGCTCCCTCTGGTCAGTGTGTGGTGCCAATGTGCATAGGCACTGGATGGCGCGTTCGAAATTCAGTCAAGGGCGTCTTAAATCGGCTTTCGCTTGATGTTCAAGGCAACGCTTCCCCTTCATTCAATAAATAAGAATAATAAAAACGAAATAACAATTAAGCATTCCCTAAGCATACCCAACTACGCAACATTCACGCGATACACCCACCGCTCGGCGACTCACCAAGGCGAGTTTCCCCCGTGGGGAGATGCGGGCGGCAATTTTCTTAGTCGCACGATGTCGCGCATCGGCGCCGTCTGATCGTGTCTGGCGTCTCTTGCCGCATACTCGCGTCTCATCTCGCGGCTCAGGAAGCCCCATCTCTCGCCTTGCAAGGCCGACACAGGCAGCGTCCGCTAATAATAATAAAAAAACGACTGCTCGTGCTGCAAAACCGATCACTGCCACCCCGTATGTGTAGGCAATGCCTCCTCTGTATGCACTGGACCGCGCGTTCGGAATTCAGCTAAGGGCGCCTTTACTTGGCTTTCGCTTGATGAGCGTCAACGTTGCCGCCAGTGTAAGCAGTGATGTTTTTGGCGGTGTGTACGCGCACGGCCCAACCGACACGGTAACGTGTGTGCTTGGGGCTTTGGGCATGCGTAGTGCCGCCACCTCAACGTCTTGCTTACGCAAGCCGCTTGGTTACCCAGCAATAAAACTATGTATTGGACCGTGTGGGCGTCCACACTATGGCATTCCTTGCGGCACTGTTTAGGTCCCACCACAGGAGGATTAAAAGGCTTTGATATGTTGGCGTAAATGCTGCGTTAATTATAAATAAAAGAAGGTTGTTGCCGTAGAAATACCACATTGAGACGAGTATAGGTGACTTATCCTTTAATAAAATTTGCATAGAATTATATTACTAAAGAAAACTAGTAAGACTAGGACACACTTGGAGCACTATATGAACCAAGAAATTTGCCACAATAAAGCCCTTGGGCTTGCGAGGAAAACGCTGTATTGTTAATAGCCGAACTGTGCAGTTCTGTTTTTTGTCGGTGCGGCCTCATCAAGTGTGAAGCCCACGGGACGGCTTTAGGGTCCCACATAAAGTACGAAATACTCTAATTTGTTAAACACTTTTTTTTCCAAAATCACGTTAACAGTTTGCCATGCCTCTAGTAAGATGGAGGCCGCAGCCGCCATCTTTTAGTGGGTACAGCCTCAGTCCTGGGCAGTAATTTCCACTCCAGCAATTTTTAAAGACCTCCTTGGTCTCAAAGGATAAGCGAAGCTAGGCTAGCGATTCGGAAGGTGATACGAACACGGTACGATAGCGCGTTCTACTCATCAAAGCAAAGCTTGAGCATCCTACAAGAAACAATACTGCTCGGAAAGCTTATAATTGAGGAAAGATGATACTAGGGAGTGGCCGTTACGTCGCATTTTGTGAAGCCAAAAGTAGGGGAGAGTATACAGGACTCCTCCTCGCCATGTTGGCCACGCTACGGCAGCTCGCGCATGCGCAGCGGGTGCCCTCTAGAGGGAGGCGAGTCGTGCGAGGCCATTTTGAACGCGTCGTGTTGCAGCGCCGCCGCCATTTGATAGACGAGCTGGAAAAGCGAAACTATTGTGCTGATTATGAGCAAACGTGCTGCGATACTCGCTTGTATAGCGCCTAACTGTGTGCTATTCGCAACCTCATTACGGCTGATATTGCGAATCTACAATACACTCGCAGCTGTAAGCTTCGTGTTTAATCCGCTGAAGGCTAGAGAGCAACGGCGCGAACTGGCCGGATATTCTCCACGACGGTCTGTTTTCTTCTGCAGGTATACGGTAAGTTCGGGGTACCGAACATAATGTAGCAGCGAACTATCATTTAACTTGTCTCGCTATTTAGCCAGCTGAAGACCTCCGAATCATTCTTTGCCACGTGTGTCAAAATACGCGCGCACGAGTACCGTTCGCAGCAGCACGGGTCGGCCGACGGCGACCATGTCAAAAAAAAAAAAAAACTTGGCCGAAGATGGTTACCGCGCGCAAAACGTAAACAGCAAGCGATAATTCAAGCAATGAATCACCTTACTGCGTCAAGCACGTCTTGTACTTTACTCAGCAAGCTTCGGTGAGAACATTGGGCCACGTACTGCTTTCCGATAGTTGTGACCGTCACACTCAATATCTACTCACCGCCGCCTCTCACAATAAGAGCCGCTGCCGTTTTCGTCTGGGAATTCGGGGCTTCCTTCGCTGAGTCACGCAACAGCACAGTGCCGAAGGAAAACGGTGAAGCTGTGGTGCCAACCGTTTTCGGAGCTTGTGGTCGTGAGCTTCGAAGACGAGCTCTTTCTATCTCGAGCGATATAAACTAAATTCGCAACCGTGAAGACCAACGCTCGGTGTAGGCTTCTAACAGATTGCATCATCTTTGAAGTGGAACAGTTGCACAAAAATGGACATTCAGAACTCCAGCCGGCTATCAACAACGTGATCGCACGAGTGGTGATGCAAACGACACGACACGCGGGCCTGCCCAAGCATTCCCACAATCTCTCTGGAAAAGCACGTGACCATACTTTTCGCTCTGCATCTCGCATTGCGAGGACCTCTCCTTAGCCAACGCTATGGTGGCTACTATACCAACGCCTTACCTTTCCCCCCTCCGTACTTCATATACTCGCGCCCTGCCTAGAGATACAGTGTACTAGAAGGGGAAGTGTGCTGTGCGCGGCGTGTTCCAATGAAGGCGAGGGGGGTTCCCGCAGCGATGAAGCAGGTTGAGTACAGCCTGGGGACGCTAGGGACGCTGCGACCAGAGGAGCGTATGTGCCAACACATGTTGCACTGTCAGTTTGGCTGTTATCGCGTGACCAGTTCCTCGTTGCTGGTATTTCTCGCATGGAATAACTCTGCTCCTCGCCAGATTGTGCTGTACGTGACTGAAGAAATTGCGATGGTGTTTGCGCTTGTCTACTGGAATGAGAAAAATGTCGCTGGGAGACGGCGGTACAAGGGAGACGGCTTGTGCTTTGTGCCAAATCGTGACAGCGGCTACAGTTCATGTAAAGAGGCGCACTCCTTATTTCGGGGGCCGTTGAAGCTGGGCGCCGGGAAAAATGGTCGCGGAACATCAAGAGAGGTGATCGGATCTTCAACAAGAGCAGCGCTGTTTAAGAGCGACAGTTCGAAGCAAGGTTCATACAGCAAACTTTCAAGACGACTATGTCGACGCAAAGGTTATTGAGACTCCCAGAGACTTACCACTCTTATCAAAAGATGCCATTCCTACCAATTTCCCTGATGCTCCTAAGTACCCTTCAACATCGCTGCCCGAAAAACGGAAGAATCGCAACCGTGACGATATCAGATTCTCCCCAAACCAAAGCGGAGACGGGAGAGCAAGACGTTGTCAGAAGTCGAGTCGAACGACGTTAACTGATCAAGGCAGTTCAGTCGATGATGTTCCTGAACAGAAATGCCAAAGAATGTTGAATAGTGTAGGCCGAGATGGTGCCACTGATAAAGCTCGTGACCAATAATTTCAAGGGCTGTCATTTTCGAAGCTTACGATTCCTAATGAGTGGTCAGAAATTTTCTTGCCGTGTGTCGGGGACTGATTTCTTTAGGATAAGTTGGAAGCCGACGCTGTTGAACATAGCGAGGTAGCATTGAAAAAACTCATTTAAATCAAGAAGCAAGCTGCTGAAAGTGTTGCAAACGCCGAAGTTCTCATAAGAGGAAAGACGTGGCGCCAAGAACTCGTAGTATGAGAAGAGGCAGAGTTGCCGATTAAGAATGTCAGCAAATTGATTGTGTTCTGGCATGGGAATGGAGCCTTTAGCTGTATATAGTAAATGCCCATCGATCGTTTATAGGGTTGTTCGCTTTAAAGAACTGCACGATTGTTGTAAATGACCTCAGTGCTTGTGTCCACTGCAAATATTAGAAAAAGCTGATACTCAACTAGCTTTCCAGAAGACGATGTCAGAAGATGTTTACGAAACAAAGTCCTTGCAATACACGACGTAACCTTCGGAGAACGACGGTCAAGCTTAGCAGCACAAAAATTAGCTTGAGCTGAATGAAAGCAAAATATGAACACTTATCTGAAGAAGCAGTTGCTGAAAAAATTAGAGGCCTTAGATTGACGCTTCCTGACCATTTAGTATGCGAAGCAATATAAAAGATATAAAACACACAGGACCGGACAGAGATACTTGAATTCAAAAAGTAGATATTTAAGCTCTATAGGTTATTACGATGAAATTCACCCAATACTATTTGAAAGTACATCACTACTATATAAAATTTAGTAACTTCGAGGAGAAACATGTTCAGCTGGTGTAAATGACCTCACCGAATCGTAGTCGGGTGTTTATGTGAACGCTCGTTATAGCGAGAGAACGGCTAGTGCCTATGCGGAATGGCTGAATTTCACCATTAAGTGGCATTTATAGCATAAAATGTCCTGACGATAACTCGGAACAATACACAAATCGGCCACACAGTTTGCTCACAGAGCCATCACGGTAGCGAGCGTAGCGCTTCTTTAGCCAGCAGCGCCCTCTAGTCTCGCGCGGAGCTATCATCGCTAGAAGGACCCTTTTTCCGGCACCGAACGACACACTTCACCTTCTACTACACTGTACTAGAGAAGTTGGCGTTTACCCTTCCTCAGTGGCGTTTACACATGGAGTTTCCTTCCTCCGTGGCGTTTACATTATTGTTGCCAGTGTTCACTTCTCGAATCGCTGGTCAAGGTCACCACTCTGGTAATTTCAACATTGCTCACTAGATGGTGCGCGCCGCCATCCAAAATTAAAGTCCCTGAAAATTAAACTAAAGTAGCGCCATTCATGTCAATGTGCAGACTCCTCTCCCCCCGCGTGCATTGCAGATAGTAAACGACACTAATTGAGGGGCTGTGTGGCTCCTGGCCGCAAAGATTGTGCTCATGTTTCCGTTAAAGCGCATCTGGGCGCTGCGGTTCTAGGCGATGCACCAAAAAAGTGATTGAGAAAAAAAAGTATAAAAAGTAACGTTAAATACTACAATGTGACGTGTATATAAGCAAGTGGCATGCAGTGGCAAAAGACATCACCGCAAGCACGCAATACTCAACGCGATAGCCCACCGTTTGAATGCAGACGCGCTCAGCGGTGACGCTCTCGATGGCAGCGCCACTGCTGTCCGTGTAATAAACTCGGCGGTGCTAAGAATCTGCAGCATGACGCACTAGCCTTTGTGAAGGTATTGCAAACGCCATTTTGTTTGTAAACTTTCGCGGTGTTTGTTTGTCGCTAGGCGTGCGCGCTTGGTTTTGTTGTGCAGCCGGAGTTCGACCGCCCGTGAGTGTGCGCACGGTAATCCTGCACGTTTCGGGATGCCGACCTGCTGTGCCAGCGGTTGCAAAAGCAGGTACAGCAGAGGAAAGAAGCTATTTTCGCTTCCGCGAGGAAAAGACAATGCCGCTCGGCAAGAAGTGTGGCTCCAGCGTATCGGAAGGACTGACTTGGACCCTGTATTGTCGCGGCTTTGTGAGGTGAGCACCGGCGAGCTAAACTCTATCGTTTCGCTTGTACTCGTGTTTACAGTGTTGCGGTGCTGTCAAGCTCGAGCATCACACAAAGAGAGTAACCGCGTCGATGGTAAACGTGCATGCCAGTTGAAACGCGTGCCGCATTTATTGCCGTGTAAACGTTGCGTCTCTGGCTTGATCCATGCCGACCGCGGCGGCTGGATTTTCGATTGAGGCGGAAATGTTGGGGCCTGTGTGCTTAGCATTATATGCACGTTATTGAATACCAGGTGTTCGAAATTTTCGTAGCCCTCCAAAAGGGCGTCCCTCATAATCAAATTGTGGTTTTGGAACGTTAAACGCCAGATATTATTTTTATTACTCGTTTGATCCAGAAATAATCGTTGACTATGTTACAAAGTAAATGTAATGGATATATTCAAGTGCTAAACTAAACTTTGTTTATTGGCCGACGTATAGTTAAATGACCCCGCAGAGGCGTCTGCATGAGCAGGCGTTTGGTGTGTAGCGACACCACAGACCCGAGCTAACGGGGGAGTTTCTACTCCCTCCCACGCCTAGCCGTGCGTGGCTTTGCCGTGTCCGGGGAAAAGGGGATCCTGGGGGTTGAGCCGTCGCTGGGCGATTTGACCATTAAGGCCCCCCGGTAGAGGCAACACGCCCCTTTGGCCCCGGCTTCACGTAGACGGCACCCCTGGGCTGACCCACCCAGGGGAAATCGGCAGTCGCCTTTTCCTATCTCTCTTTCCCTACATCTTCGTCTTACTTACTTTTTTAGCTTTCCTGTCTACTTCTCTCTTCTGCTTACTTCCAATTTTCTCGGAGGCAAGGGTTAACCCTGTGCAAATAGCCTACCTTGGCCTAGGCGCATTGGGTTATAGCAGAGTTGTACGGCTGACGTCTGCAAGCTTTCAGCATCCGCAAACTTGCAGCGTCCCCTCGTTGGGCTCCATGGTGGGTGGCCGCCAACGCTGCTGAACAACATACAATTAGCATGCACAAAGCATTCCCTTTACTTAGTGATCGTGCCTCCTCAAAGCGGGTACGCACCGAAGATATCAATTTTTTCATCCGGCCAAGACAGATCTTTCCTCACTTCCACGTTATACACTGCAAAAAATTGCCCGCAGCTTCCCTCGGGGGAACACTGAGGAGGATGCGGAGCATATAATTGGTTAACGGGGTGTTAAAGTGCGACTTACTTGGGTCGATGGCTAAATTGGTTAACGTGGTTGTGAAATGGGGTGTTAAATTGCGACTTACTTGGGTCGATGGCTAAATTGGTTAACGTGGTTGTAGGAGGGGGTGTTAAATGAGTGAACACGTACACACGTATGCGAAAGGACGGCGCTGGTCGATGGGACGTCGATCATTGTGTTTGTGGATTCGTTGGAATTCATTTCACCGCGACCTTGGACGTCGACGCGCCGTACAAACCAACCGACGAGCGGCAACTGAGCGAGCGAGCGCCGACCTTGAGTATATATACAGCGCGACGGCGCATGCACTGTCAGCTGTTGAATGTTCTCGAAGGAGAAGCGCGCGCGCGGCACAGATGGCGACGGCGCATGCGCTGTCAGCTGTCGAATGTTCTCGAAGGAGAAGCGCGCGCGGCACAGATGGTGGGCGACGGCGCGACGGCGCATGCGCGCGCGTCAGCTGTCGAATGTTCGAGAGGCGGTGCGGACGGCGCACTACAAGGCGCGAGTATAAGATGCTTCCGCATCTAAAAATCTAACAAGCAAGCCAGAACTGTGTCCCCCTTCGTAGTGGCTACGTGCTTAACCGAAACTCTCGGTGCCGGGTACAAGGTTACCAAAGTGGCCAGCGGAGATCTACTCCTTGAGATACGTGACAAAGACCAATTCGATAAACTGAACACCCTCAAAACGTTTGGAGACACACCCATCAGTATTACGCCACACAGGTCTATGAACTCATCTCGCGGAGTCGTATCGGACGTAGATTTGCTTGACCTGACCGAAGCTGAACTTTCGGAAGGATGGAAGAGCCAGAGCGTGACAAACGTACAGCGTATTAAGATCAGAAGAGATCAAAAGGAAATTCCAACCAAACACTTAGTACTGACCTTTGCTTCGAGCGATTTGCCGGAAACCATTCAGACTGGGTACACAAAGACAACCGTGAGGCCATATATTCCCAACCCCCGTCGTTGCTTCCAATGTCAGAGATAGGGCCACGGCTCGCAAAGCTGTCGTGGCCGGAAAACTTGTGCTCTGTGAGGAGTCGTGGGCCATGCGTCCGACAACTGCGAAGCACCTGCACACTGTGTGAACTGTGGCGGTAATCATGCCGCGTACTCACGTTCCTGTTCTTTCTGGAAAAAAGAAAAAGAGATCATCACTTTAAAGATAAAAGAAAACATTACATTTAAAGAAGCAAGAAAAAGAGTCTCGCCATTTTATGGCCCCACATATGCTGATGCGGCGCGCGAGGGGGAAGGGTCGCACCAGCCCCCGCCACTCCTTCGGCCTGCACAGAGCGAGCCATTGGCTGTGGCGCCTGCCCCCAAGGCGGCAGTAGTTGAGTCTACTCCGCCTACTATTGAACAGAGACCAGAGACTCCAGGGTCCTCGGGTCTCAAGGCCTCCCCTCGCTAGGTGAGGCCCTAGCTTCGAAAAACCAGCTCGCATGAGCGGGCATCAAGTGCCTCCGAGGAGGCAATGGATACGGCGGCACCCCTGGTGCCAAAAGAGCGGCACGGCTCTCTGGAGCGCGCCAAGAGAACTAAAAAGCTCATGACAGGGCCTGATAATAGCCCTGTTACTTGAGCTCGACCTTTCAGCTTGAACAAGTCACTCCCTTAACGTACACACAGCACTACTTTACTTCCAATATGGAAACAGAAATTATACATTGGAACGTCAGAGGCCTGCTTAAAAACCTCGACGACGTCCAAGAGCTTTTATACAAACACTCAGCTCAAGTGCTGTGTGTACAGGAAACACACCTAAAATCCTCTAATAAAAATTTTTTACGTGTTTACCTGATATGTACCGAAAGGACCGAGATGATGCTGTAGCGTCATCCAGTGGCATAGCCATTATTATTAACCAAGGAGTAGCGTGTACACATTTACCACTCCAGACATCCCTTGAGGCGGTGGCTGTTCGAGCGGTACTTTTAAACAAACTCGTCACCATCTGATTTTTGTATGTACTTCCCCACCACCGTCTTGAAAGACGTGAATTCCAGTCTTTAATATACGAACTGCCCGAACCTTATTTGCTTCTTGGGGACCTAAACGCACATAGTGGACTGTGGGGCGATTCTCGCTGTGATGCACGAGGTCGTCTCATTGAACAATTTCGCTTCTCTTCCGGTGCCTGTTTGTTGAATAGAAAAGAGCCAACATACTATAATGTTGCCAACAAAACTTACTCGTCTATAGACCTCAGCATCGTATCACCTTCACTCCTACCCCTACTGAAATGGAAAATCATAAATAATCTATATGAAAGTGACCATTTTCCTGTAGTGTTGAGTTCACAAACAACATATGAATGTCCTCTACAAGTTCCCAAATGGCTGATGAACAAAGCAGACTGGGAACAGTTCCAAACACCACATTTGAGTTGGACAGACATATGTAGGTTAAACATAGATGAAGCTGTGCAGTACTTCACAGCTTTTCTAACTGACGCAGCAGCCAAAAGCATACCGCAAACATCTGGAATGCCCGGCAAACGACACGTCCCACGGTGGAACACAGAGTGTCGTAATGCGCGAAAGGAACGGAACAGGGCATGGAGGTTGCTTCGGAACTCGCCAACAGCCGAAAATCTTGACACCTTCAAGAAAATAAAGTTTCAAGGCAGAAGAACGCGTCGGCAGGCCAGAAGAGAAAGCTGGCAGAAGCTTTTGTCAGGGATCAATTCATACACACAGGAGGCTAAAGTCTGGAACATGGTCGGTAGGATAGCATGAAAACAAGCACACACACTTCCACTCGTAAACACTCAGGGTGATACCTTGGAAGATCAGGCAAACTTCCTCGGTGCACACTTTGAACGGGTATCCAGCTCGTCCCACTATACTGACACTTTCCAAAAATACAGAACAAGAATAGAAAAGCAGAAACTCAAACACAAGTCCACTAGATACGAGGCGTATAACCAAGCTTTCAGTCTAGCTGAGCTCCGAACATCTCTAAACTCCTGCAGTACTTCTGCCCCAGGTTCTGACCATGTGGTGCATGAAATGTTAAAAAAACCTACCAGCCGAAACACGAAAAACCTTACTTTGTTTGTACAATGCTATCTGGTCTTCTGGCACTATCCCTACCTCCTGGAAAGAGGCTATTATTATTTCCATTTTGAAAGAGGGCAAGGACCCTTCTTTAGCTTCAAGTTATAGGCCTATTGCACTTACAAGCTGCTTGTGGAAAGTCTTCGAAAAAATGATAATCTGCCGACTTGTACATATCCTTGAAACAAACAATTTGCTCGATCCATTTCAGTGCGGGTTTCGAGAAAGTAGATCCACTACAGACCACCTTGTTCGTATCGAGGCACAGATCAGAGATGCCTTCGTCCATAAACAATATTTTCTCTCTGTGTTCCTCGATATCGAAAATGCTTATGATACAACATGGCGTTTTGGAATTCTAAGAGACTTGTCCCACCTTGGCGTGCGCGGAAGAATGTTTCACATAATCGAAAGTTACCTGTCAAACCGGACATTCCGTGCCCGAGTGGGCACGGTTCTTTCCCAAACATTTGTCCAGGAAACAGGCGTGTCACAAGGTGGTGTACTTAGCTGCACACTTTTTCTCATCAAAATGAATTCCTTGCACTTGTCCATCCCCCGCAATATGTTCTATTGTACACATGTCGACGACGTCCAGCTTGGCTTCAAGTCATGCAACTTGGCAATGTGTGAGCGGCAGGTTCAGCTGGGTTTAAACAAGGTCTCCAAATGGGCAGATGAAAACGGATTCCGACTTAACCCACAAAAAAGCATGTGTGTCTTGTTCTCATGAAAGAGAGGCATGCACTCGGAACATGACATTCGACTGAATGGGCAACGTCTGTCTGTCAAAGCCGAGCATAAATTCTTAGGCTTAATCTTGGACAACAAGTTGACCTTCGTACCGCACATCAAGTATTTAAAAACAAAATGTTTAAAAGCCATGAATGTTATAAAAGTGTTGTCACGTACTACTTGGGGTAGTGATAGGCAATGCCTCATGAATCTATATCGAAGCCTCATTCGCACCCGCTTAGATTATGGGGCTGTTGTTTATCAGTCTGCAACTCAAAGTGCTTCGAAGATGCTGGACCCTGCGCACCATTTGGGCATTCGCCTTTCTACGGGTGCTTTTCGCACCAGCCCTGTAGAAAGCCTTTACGTTGAGTCAAATGAATGGTCGCTTCATCTACAGAGAACTTACATGTTCTTTGTATATTTTTTTAAGGTGAAAGCAGACAAGAAGCACCCCTCATACTCTACTATTAATGATCTGTCGAGCTACATTCTGTCTCAAAACAGGCCTTCGATGAGGCAGCCCTTCTCAGTTCGCCTGAAGGGTCTAGCTGAAAAAACTGGAGTGTCACTTGAACACAGTTTAACGGCTCCTGTAGCATACCCGTTACCGTGGCAGTGGCAGACTATAGACTGCGATGTGCCTTTCCTAGAAGTTACAAAACATGAACCTATTGCCCATATCTGAACATACTTCCTGGAACTTCAACACAAATACACACGTGCTGAGCTCTTTACAGATGCCTCCAAGTCTAACTCACCTGTGTCCTACGCGGCTGTCGGCCCATCCTTTTCGGATGCTGGCCCTCTACATCCAGGCACAAGTATCTTCACAGCAGAAGCTTACGCGATACTTGTGGCAGCTAAACACATCAAACAATTACAAATACAAAAAGCAGTAATTTTTACAGACTCCCTCATTGTGGTAACGGCTCTGCACAGCCTTAAAAAACAAAAAAACCCGGTCCTTGTCTCACTTTACTCCATTTTGTGCACACTCTACACACTCAAACAACATGTTGTAGTGTGCTGGGTGCCAGAGCACCGTGAGATCCAAGGCAACGTGAGGACGGATCAGCTCGCTGCATCCGTCCACAAAAGCAATGCCCCTACACCCATACTAATCCCGGCCCTTGATCTTAAGCAATCTCTCAAACGAAACCTCAGGGACTACTGGCAGAGCAAGTGGGATACACACACACAAAACAAACTACACATTATTAAGCCACACCTTGGTCATTGGCTGCCAGTATCAAAATCGCATCATACACAGGTAACATTAACGAGACTCAGGATAGGACACACGACACATACACATCTTTTGTCCGATGGCGATCCATCATTGTGTGACAAATGTGGTGAGGCATCAACAGTCCTTCACGTTTTAATCCAATGTAAACAATTAGAAACTCTAAGAAAACAGCATTTTCCATTACCCTACCGACAACATATCCCTTTACACCCTGCAATGTTTGCTGGTAGGGAACCGCTTTTTAGTCATAAATCATTGTTAGCGTTTTTAAAAGAAATTCATAATTTTCATATCATATACCCGGGCATCCCGTAGCACGACCTCTCCAGGGAGGTTTTTGCTGCGGTGGCTACACAGGAAAGCACTTGCCTCACGGCCCTTGGATGCAAGGGTATGAACAAGTGAGGTACTTGTGCTAATGCCATACATGTCCACCATCGTTTTACATTATCACCAACTTTTGTCACCTATTCACACCACACACACATTTCACGGCATGGTCATGATTTTATTATTTGTATGTTTTTATCCACCCTACTGCCAGGAATTTTATGGCCCTTATACAGCCGCTAATCACAATCATTATCCACATTCCTTGTCCCATGAACTGGCGCTCTTTGGCCATCAAATGGCCCTTGCGCCAAAAAACACCATATATCATCATCATTATAGTTAAATGACTCCCGCGTGTATGTGTGTATGGGTGTAAGGACTTTATGTATAAAGGCGTGGGCAGCGACCTGAATGTCGCATCATTTCGTTTAAGCATGTGCTCCAGCGCGCTCAGTATTCAGAAGCTCTGTGGTGGAAATAAGGACACGCAAGGCTAAATGGTGCATATTTCTACACACTGTACGCACTGAGTGCTAGTCTGGTGGGAAGAGAATGTGGCAAACAGTGCGTAGTCGTGTACGTGTTTACACTAAAGGTTATTTTAGGTTCTTTGAGAGCGTGCTGTTTCATTGTGTAACAGTAGCCGCGAATATTTCCTTACCTAGGACCACTTCACTGCGGACCAATTCGAGCCGATACTGCTGCGCAAGTTTGGTACTAAAAAGTTGAAGAGAGACGCGGCGCCTACGATTTTCAGTCTAGAGCATTTGCAAACGTCAGGTAAGCCAATCGCGTTAAAAAACTGGAGAATGTTTAGTCCGTCTTCATTGTTTTCTGCATCACCCATAATTACTTCTCAGCCTTTCACTAACCTGAAACATGTCGTCTTGCATATAGGTGCTGTGCACTGTTTGTGTATAGCTAATGGCTTTTCTTTGGTATAATTAATGCATTTTTTTTTCATTCTCCAGAATGCAATGATTCAGCCCGCTCATCTTGTGGCCTTAATCTACTACTAACAGCAGCTGCTCTTGTTGATGGTGAGTTGACGTTTAAGCACATCTCACGCCTTTTCTCTCTTCGTTATCATTAATACATGTTTGGATTATGCAGAAGCCAAATAGACACACTGCCCATCAGCTACGAATGTGCTTCTGACTCCAACTGCTGTTGATGGTGAGTTCGTACTGCATTTATTACTTATCGTAATTACAAACGTGTTTTATGCTTTCATTGATGTTTTATAATTTGCAGGCTATGGAGCCAACAGTGATGCCAATCAAGCAGTGTTAGGTTCTTCACAAGGTAACGTAGCTAACACACATGCTGCATGTAGTCCAAGCATTGTAACGGCTTGTAACTTGTATCCATTGGTTTATACATTTTACAACTATGTCTATAGGGGTGTGCTGCAGATCCACAACACTTTGCTCCGCAGTATGGTGTTCAGCACATTGCAAGCATTGAAAGCATTGTCGCTTGGGTTTTGGCATGCATTCTTATTACTGAAATATTGTAATGCACCTGTGCGTATTGTAAATTCTTCAATTAGTGTTGATGCTTGTTTGCCAAAATGCGATGTAACAGAGATGATGGTCTTTTTCAATTTGTCTTTATCTTTTTTAGGTCACACTGCCACTGATTCAGCACCATTGGATTTTCCAGAAGGTAATGGCAGTGACATGTTGCTTTGAAATTTCACATAATTTATTGTTGATCTCATGTTGCAGATGCACCTTCAAGTTCCGAATGTGACGCACTGCAAGCTTGTTCAACAGCTTGTACAGCAGGTGAGTGCTACTTTTTATGATTTGTATAGGCATGTGGCTGCCAGATGGTTTTGTTGGTTCCAACTATCATATGTGCACAGGTGTGGAAACCACCCATGAATCGAGCTGCCAGCCATTTCAAGCTTTGACGGTGCCTGTTGAGTGTGAGTGAAATTTCTGTTCAGTATCATATACATTTTTTAATTTTAGTCGCTGGCCATCCCTCATTGCCTGTGCTGCAGCTGTGCTAATTTAAAGCTTTGGTGACTGTACCAGTCTTCAAACTAATAAAATTATCCGTCATTTACAGCTCAGAAGAACTTTTGTGCTGCCTGTGGAGGATTTCTGTCTGCTGAGGGCACAGCTGATGTCACCGGTAAGTGTTCAGTGCTACTGTTCTCACACACTATGCAATATACACTTGAGTGTGACACATCGCCGCCTACAGGAAATTACGTGCACACTCATAACAGATTGATATATTGGTGCATTTAATAGTGTGGATGCGCTCCAAGTACTGGTGCCCTGTTTTGTTTCTTTTGCTGGTATGCTCATTCTTGTAAAGCGAGAGTAGTCGCACGCAACGTAAGTTTATTGGAGGAACATGTAAGCTGTGTATTGGGTACAGAAATGCATAGCACACTGCGCAACATCATCACACTATCACTTGTGACACGCAATGAGCTGCCGTCTTGTAGCAACTCTGTCAAAAAAAGCTACAACAGTGGAACCATAGCACTCTCCCCACTTTGTTTGATATAGCCACCGCCATTGATAACCCTACGTCATAACCGAGAGTACGTGCCGTATATTCATGTCTTTACTGATTACTAACTATTGGCATAGCTAGGAGGTGGTACACCGGACACTTGCTGCTCCCAAAATGTCTTTCTGCCTTCACAGGCAGAGTACAAAGTGAGACGTGACCACACTTGACTGTCCTGCCCCCATTTCGGATCAAGTACACGCTCCCACCAAAAAAATAGTTCAGCTGCATGCATTGCGGGTTCTGCGCAGCTCCATTTGTCCCTCTTCATTGAGCAACAGTGTCAGGTTATGCTGTTTGTTAAGACCACTGTTGTGTTCTCAAAAAGTTACGCTTACACTTTTCTGCTGAATAATATGGAGTGGCACTAATTTTTTTTTTCTTTCAATCCTTATAGTTCTTCCTTACATGCTAGTCTGGGTTAAATAGTGAAATTTTCAAACTCTTGTCACTTCCTGCTCAATCTGTGCTTTGCAGGCTCCAGTTCAAGTAGTTGGGATGCTGATCAAGCAGTAGTAATTGCCCTTCACAAAAGAATAGCTACATTGGAAGGGTGCTTGAACAACATGAAGCGGAAAGTTGCTACAGTGCAACAACAGAAAAGCAGAGCAAATCATAGAAACCATGAACTCACGCGAAACATCAAGAAGTACGTCACCAGATCAACTGCAAGGCATGTGGACTTTCAGTATGCGATGGAAGCAATGGTCTACAGAGACTATACAGAAAGGCCTCCAGCTCCGTTTGGCATGTGGTTCCAGAGGCTACAATGCGGTCAGGGAGCTTGCTGTACCCCTTCCGAGTGAAAGAACTTTACAATGTCGTGTTGAAAACTACAAGTTCTCACCAGGAATTCTACATGAGGTTCTGAAGTCCCTTGCTTTAAAGGTGAAAGGATGGTGTAGCTGAATATATTTGTTACACTTATTCTCGTGAGCATCTCTTTCAGCAGTACACCTTGAGCAAAAGGTGAAACCTTTTCCAGAGCCTTCCACTATGGCATGTCTCATGATCGTATCATGGTTTTTGCACGTAAACTCTAATATTTATCAAGCTTTCATGTGTTGCTAGTGCCAGTGTTAGTGCCTGTCACTGCGCCCTTTGTCGTGCACGTTTTAGCTGCCATTCATAAAATTTCCGCAACATATTCTCACCTTTCTTAAACTTATGACTTCAGGTCCTCTAACTAGGCACAATTCCACATAAATTTCAATAGGTGATAATCTTCTTGCATGCAAACATCGAAATACAGCTTGCACTGTGCACTGCCTGTTTATTCTTGAAAAGCATTGTATTTTAAATGTCTTTATTAATGCTTTTGTTGCCTAATGCATGTTGCATATTTCAGATAACCACCATGAAGGAGCATGAGAGGCATGCAGTTCTGATGCTCGATGAAATTAAGTTGAGCTCAGGGCTTGCATTTGACCAAACGACTGGCACTGTTATTGGAAGGCCAACTTTACCTTTGGCCGACGGTTCTCTGCCACATGCTGCAGTGGCAACGCATGGACTTGTTTTCATGCTGGGTGGGGTTACACAAAGATGGAAGCAGACAGTTGCTTATCATCTTACTGGAAACTCGTTCAGCAGTGCTGCAGTTCAAGAACAGTTGATTGAAATTATTCAGGAATGTTATTTGACGTAACATTCCTGAAGTTGTAAAAGACTATGAAGTTGTAAAAGACTATGAAGTTGTATGAAGTTCATTGAAGTTGTAAAAGACTATGTCTACTTAAGGCAGGTAATAACCGCAGAGCCAAAACACGAGATTGAAGTAACTAGAAGAATAAGAATGGGGTGGAGCACATTCGGCAAGCACTCTCAAATTATGACAGGTAGATTGCCACTATCCCTCAAGAGGAAGGTATATAACAGCTGTATCTTGCCGGTACTTAGCTATGGAGCAGAAACCTGGAGACTTACAAAGAGGGTTCAGCTTAAATTGAGGACGACGCAGCGAGCAATGGAAAGAAAAATGGTAGGTGTAACCTTAAGAGACAAGAAGAGAGCAGAGTGGATTAGGGAACAAACGGGGGTTAAGGATATCATAGCTGAAATCAAGAAGAAGAAATGGACATGGGCAGGGCATGTAGCGCGTAGACAGGATAACCGCTGGTCATTAAGGGTAACTGACTGGATTCCCAGAGAAGGGAAGCGGGTTAGGGGGAGACAGAAGGTTAGGTGGGCAGATGAGATTAAGAAGTTTGCGGGTATATATTGGCAGCAGCAAGCACAGGACCGGGTTAACTGGCGGAACATGGGAGAGGCTTTTGTCCTGCAGTGGACGTAGTCAGGCTGATGATGATGATGATTCAGGAATGTGAAACAACCGGGGTTGGTATAGATGCAGTCGTTAGCGACATGGGTGGTGGGAATATGGCGCTCTGGAGAGAATTTGGCATAGTTGTGGGAAAGCATTCTGTGTCAAGAGTTTCTTGTTGTCATCCTGTTGACCTAAATCGCAAGCTTTATTTTATGGCAGACACCGCACATTTGCTAAAGAACTTGAGGAACCACCTCACACGTGGTCAATCGATTTTCATTCCCGAAAATGTGGTCGAAAAGCACAAGCTGCTTTCGAATGAGTTTAACCTTGTGCCGATTCAGAAGCTGGTAGAAATAGACTCTGAACTGCAATTAAACATAGCACCGCACTTGAAACCATCCTTCTTAGACCCAGGACACTATGAGAAAATGAAAGTGGGGCCTGCATTTTTGTTGCTAAATCACGATACTGCAGCTGCACTACGTTTCCTGGTCTCAAGGGGAGATTTGCCCCAAGAAGCGTTGACAACAGCATGGTTCATAGAAACCATTTATAGGTGGTTCAAAGTACTGACATCACGTACAACGAAGCTTGGCATCAGCAAGTTAAATAATCAGAAATATGAGGACTCACTTATTTTTTTAAAGGATATGGTAACTCTTTTTACAGATCTGAAGATAGGCTCTCCATCAAAACACGTGGAAGCCTGCGCAGACGGGCATAATTTTGGTGTGTAGAGTTGCATTGGAACTGCACCATTATTATCTTAATGAGAAGGACTTCTTTTTTGTTTTGCTCAGCCAATTTGCCCAAGATGCTCTTGAGAATTTGTTTTCCACTCTGAGGGCGAAGAATGCAGTACCAAAAGCTCTTCAATTTCGTAGTGCTATTCGAGCTGCTACTTTGGCACAGTTCTTTCGGCCCAGTAGAAGTGGAAGCTATGCTATCGACGATGCTCCTTTCCTAGTTGGCATCGAAAATTGCCACGCAAGAGCTCCTAACAGCAATGATACAGAAGCTGTCGATTATCCCCGTGATCTTCTGGACATAAGCATGATGGAGCCTGAGTCTTTTATTTACCTTGCTGGGTTTGTGGTAAAGAGTGTTGCAAAGCACACAGGGATTTGTGAGCAGTGCAAAACTGCCACAGTGTCGAACGAAGCTAGTGTGCTCACAATGTTAAAATCCTACACTGATGACAGCAAGCTCGTATCATCAGGGCCAGCAGTACTTCATTTGCTCGAAACAGCTGAGAATATGTTTAGAGTGAATAGCACCAAGCTTCTGTGCAATAAAGTTACGATTGGTCAACTTGTGGCCACCACTAATGACAGTGTGCAAGCTGTGAATTGTTTTCCACCTTGCCACAACATTCAGGAGAGGTTGCTGAGAGCATTTTTTAAAACCAAAATTAACGTTCTTCTGCGGAAAGAGAATATGCGTTTGGCAGCTGATGAAGCTAAAGATGCAAAAAGTGGTAGTCGTAGCATTGGAAAGCAGGCTGCTACAACCAATGTAAAATAGTGTTTATGCCTCATTTCTTTCGTGTTTTCCTTCCGTTTTTCTATTATGCATATGTGGTATGGTCTCTTAACCTAGTCTGTAGGTACAGTACTCACGGATTGAAATGCAGGAATTATGGTCTCAGTAATGCACATTTTTTTGTTGACACTGCGTTAGGTTCGGGTCATATTGACGTAATTTCGACTAGAACGTGTATATCAGAGCCAAAATTATTCTTAGAGACTATATTTATCACGACATAATGTGGTTATTTCGAGCAGGTGTGCATACCAGTTATCCCGAAAAAATTGATGTTGCGTTTGAATCCCCAAGTACCGTTCATGAGGAACTCCAGTGTTTTGTCCTATTGTGATTTCATTTCAACAGTAATTACTTATCTTTGATTTGTACAATTCAGAGCAGATGTTTTCAGTTGCCATCATAATGTCATTGAAATTTCTAACACGTTTGCCCTGTTTGTTTCAGTGTGTACATTTTGGTCCTTTATAAGCAGTTCCCTTTAAGTAGCTTGGGTGGTGTCTCGATCTCATTTACGTATTTACGTTGTAGTTCTGTGTGACTAGAGTTCTTGATGAGAACCTTTGTTAACTTAGCTAAGCCTATTTTTAATATTCTGTGTCAAGTGTCCCTGTTTTTCATTATGTTTCTCGTCACTCGGGAAATTTCGCTTACTTTCTGCCTTCGTGGTTTACCGCCTTAAATTTCTGCTTCAGATGTCAGTGTAGTAATGGTTTTGTTCATTGCCTCTGTGTCTGTTTTCTCGTTTTTTCTCTCTTTGCTTTGCATTTATTTCCAAACGCAATTCTATGCTCGTGTATTTTTATTTTGACTTCTGCTAGGTTGGCCTGTGGCTGATTTTCCTCTTGTTGTCTTGAGGCTGAAGCTATTGTTACCCTATGATTTTACAGCTTTGCACTTGTTGTTGAGGGCAATTATAAGTTCGTGTGTTTTTATTCCAAGTACATCTGGGTTGGCCTCTATTTTAGTGGCTAATTTCGCTCTTCTTCTCTTCAGATAAAGCTGTTGTTACCCTCACTAGTCTATGATTAGGTCCGTGGTTTTGCTGTGCCTATTACATCTGTTTTATTATGTCTTTTACGTGTATGTCCTGTTTCATGCCTACATATCTGCATAATATGTTTTGCATGTCCCCAGTAGGGGCTGTCCATGTCTACTTCCTATTCCTGTGCTTTCAAAAGTTCAATATGTGTACTTCATTTCATTCGCTAAATTCCTCATGTGGAGTGTTAATCTTGATAAAGGTGTTTGGCACAAATTGCGTCTACTTGTCACTAGTTGTGAGTGCACCGTGAATGCCATCGCTTTTCTTTACTCTTGTCATTGTGATGTGCACGTATAGCAACAAGTCACCATTAACACATATTTCATGTCATTTATTGTGTACACTGCATAATTATCATGTATGATTGAGGCAGTCCTGCATTTTCATGAAATGTTGAATAAATGTCATGTTTTGTGCCCTTCATTCAGTTTTTGCATAGAATCAACTGTACTTGAGCTTTGGTGTTTATCAATAAAGTGACATTATGGAATGGGGTTTCCTAATGAATACCAGGCCCTTTTGTTTGCTCGACATATTGCATGCTATTATGATGGCATATGCATAAACATGTCGTGCCATGAACATCCCAAGTATACGTGTGTACTCAATGCTGCCTTCCCAGACGCAGTCATTCTTATGTATTCATGCCAGGGAAGACCGAGGTGTGATGGCTGTTGAGTGGCCTAGGGCCGGTATGTAAGTGTAAAACATTATTCTAAGAGAGATGTATTCTGCTTAAACAATGGGGACAATCATATGTGCAAAGAAGGAACTTCATGTAACACTGGACACAAACGGTATGGACCTCGCCAGAACACAGAGGAAAAACATTATGCACATTATCGCACTACCCCAACCTCTGTCCTTGTGAAATGCGAGCTGTTTGTACCTCATAATAATAACCAAGTAGCTTAAGATGCGTTATTCTTTATGGAGCAAGCTATGCTTACTCATTTTTATTGATTGTATTTTAACACACCTATTAAAAGAATAGAGGCATGGACGAGAACATAGGTAGAAAATTTCATTGGAAACATACTGGACTAACAACTGCAAGTCTCCAATTGGAATATGTTTTACAGCAATCGCAAGTGTTAGTATGGTCGGGCTGCATGCACCCCTTGTATGCAGATTTTTAGTTCCTGTCGAGAAGGTTAAACTCTCAAACACGTTGGCAGACAGAAGATAAATGCAGGGAAAAAGGACAAAGTTCAGTCTTCATATATGTTTTATTTGTTGGGTTGCGCATTCAGCTGCTGGAGAGAGATGCTAAAAAGCACTACGCATGCGCGAACGCTATATTTTTTTTGTATTCTTCAGAAAGTATTTCGTTTGTTTACCACCTGTCTTACGTAATACTTCTACGGGCTCTATTGCCTCCTCAGCTGCGCTTTCTTTTTCTTTCAATATGAGCGAACTCGCCCAGTTTTACACTAGTTTACATATCAATATACCTTCTATGCTGACTGTAACAAGCCACGTCTGTCAATATACGCGCACGATGTGCAGTAGTTGTTTAAATTACTGTACATCGAATAATGCGAGCAGCATATAACCTCACAGACCGGAGAAAGAATCAGCATGACCATGTGACCTGATTTTGTCAGCACTTGCCAGTAGTATCACATGGCCTAACTCGCCCACGCAGTCGCTTCATGCAATTGACGGTGAACTCGAACTGGTCGGCCCCGCGCCGACAACGTATATCTGAGTCTTTCCTTCGGCTGCGCACGGCGCTGTATTAAATATTGCTGCCGCGACCTTTTGAAGCTTTCGGTACCGGCGGTCCAAGAAGAGCGTGCCAAAGTCATAGTTGCTTTCGTAGTTTTTTCTACAGTAGAAAGGTTGGCTTCTTCGCACAAAACGCTTGCTTTGAAAACGTAAAACGATCAATTGCCTGTTTTGCGAGGGGTAGCTAGCTTTCTATTACTTCGAATCGACCAACGAACGAACGAGTAATGTCACCACACTAACGATACAAAGAACTGTTCAGCGACGAATGAAATGCACAGGAAGTGTACCGAATACGAAATACTGGCAACGCCGCACACACGCTGGGGCAGCGATGAAGAATCTCGGAACGATGGCCGCCGTAGACTTTGCTTCTGTAAAGCGAGCGCGCGCTCCCCGAACAGACGCCACCGGCGTACCTTTTCAGCATACCCGAGGCACGGCCGCTCGATGAAAAACGCACGGTGCAGCAGTGCCCTAGCTGCCCAAGCGTCTGGCACATCCAGTGCGCCCGCGTGCTTTCGCATTCGTAGTTTCCTGGTGGCCACTCTAGAGGCACTGCTGGGAGAGGAGGTAGAGGCGAAGGGGTGCGGTTGCCGCTACTTTAGTTTATTTTTCAGGGACTTTACCCAAGGTGACATAAACTAAAAACGTCCTGCCTACGAATCCCACATGATTAGTTGGGTGGCTAACCGACGACGAGGGATGAAAAAACACGACATAATGCGACTCATTCAGGCATTTGTTATCAGCCGCATAACCTATAGCTTTCCTTACCTGAGGGTCTTGAAAGCAGACGAGCACAAAATAGACAGAGTCATACGTGTGACTCTCAAGAAGGCTCTGAACCTTCCCCCGTGGACCCTCACGGAACGTCTGCTTCAAATGGGGCTCCACTATACCGTATCAGAACTCTTCCATGCACACCACACGAATCAAGTCATGCGCCTCGTCATCACTAAAACGGGACGGAAAACACTATCAGAACTTGGCATAGAAGCCCCCATTAAGAGAAGGGGAAAACAACGTATCCCACATGAATGGAGGCAGGACTTCATCATCAAACCGCTTCCACGCAACATGCATCCTCAGTTCCACGAACATCGACGTCGGGCACGGGCAAGAGTTCAAAACAACTACTCAGATACTGAGGGCGCCTTCATTGTCGATGCAGCTGGACCAGTGAACGGCAAATATACAGCAAGCGGCTTTCATTGTGAAAAACAGGTTGATTGTATATCAGCCCAGGGCACTGACGCAACTATAACGTGGAAAATATGACATGCATTTCATGCAAGTCGTAAGTACGCACCACGCTTATTCGCGGTCGTTTCCCTAGCTTCACATATACCAATTTTAGTATCAAGGGACGTGATTGGATGACGAAGGTATATGACTAGTGCACACATGATAATCATGACATGCCTGTCATGTAAGAACAAGAATACATGCCACGCTCATGATGCGCTCGCGACCGTTTCGCCAGCTTCAGATCTACCAAATTGGTATTACGTGCCGTGAATGCATGACGAAGGTTAATGAAACGACCGAACTTGATAATCATGATATGCGTGTCATGTAAATCAGGACTACATGCTGCGCTCATAGCGCGCTCGCGGCTGATTCGCAAGCTCCATATATACAAAACTGGGTATCACGTGACGTGAATAGAAGACGAAGGTAAATGACACGTCTAAACATGATGGTCCTGGCATGCGCGCCATGCAAAACATCACTACAAGCTATGGTCATAGCGTGCTCGCGGCCGTTTCGCTATAGCTTGACAAATACCATATTTGGTATTACGTGACGGGAATGGACGACGAACACAAATGCTAGGCACAAACATGATATTCATGGCATGAAATTCATGTACGGCATAATTTACGGCCGCCTCGTAAGTGGCATAAAATCCTTCCTCATTCGTGGTTCGCATATCATTGATTCCCACTGTATACGTTTCATCTGCCATTTCTTTTTCTCTGAAATAAATGTCAACGCTACAGAGAAGCTTCGTGTTCTTTTCTTCAAAAAATGAACATTTATTTATTTGCTCCCAAATAAATGTAAGATTCATTGCATGGTGGTCATGCGAAAAAGCTCATGTTGGATGCGCTTGCAAAACTGAAATCACACGAAACGAATTGCTTGCGTAGTAATTAACACATGTGCCTACGCTCCGGGGAGACGCTCTAGGTGCCGACCAGTGCGGACGCGCGAAGATCGGCTCCTGCTTTGAAGAATGCTTTCCTGTGGTATTCACGAATTTGTCGCCGAGTTTTTACTCTCATCGGCTGCCTAAGTTCTCAAGAAATCAGCAGATACCACCTTTGTGCCGGTGAGTGGACTTTTAAACCGTTTTTTGGGACATTTTTACACGGCAACGCCACCGGGGGATTTAGGCCTAACTAAGGAGGCGATTGTCGCCGATGCGCCGGCCCGGCGCCAACGCGACTCAACGCTCTGCGCGTTCCAGTATCTGCAACTGAGAATGGAATACCAAGTAGATGGAGAGGACATCTCTCCAGAGGATCGCATGGAAAAAATTGCACTTGGCAGCAGCGGTTGCGGCGGAAAGAACGGCGTAAACGAACACGGTCTCTTCTTCTGTTTCGCAGGCTGTTGGCATTCGTCAGACACCGTGCGCATTTTTCGTCGTCCATATGCACATCGCCGTTGGTGCGAAGGAGAAGTAACAAGCTCCGCTGCGCCTGCGCCCAACTACCCTGCGATGAATTCTACCGCACCTGCGCCGTATAGCCACTGGGCTTCTTAAAGGGAGGACCAAGCCATCACCGAGACCACTTGGCAGCAGCGGTTGCGGCGGAAAAAACGGTGTAAACGAACACGGTCTCTTCTTCTGTTTCGCAGGTTGGTGCTGTTTCTATGCCCGCTGTAAATTTGGTTGTGCCGCAACTACTGCTGCTACTGCTGGTGCTGCTGTGTAAACTACTGTTCTCATTTGTCGCTTTGTGCAACTATGCCCCGAGATGCAACATGCTCTGTGTGCGATAAGCCGTTCACTGGGGACGTCGTATGGATTGAATGTAGCGACTGCTGTCAAGCATTTCACGCCGGCAAATGTGCTGGAATTTCTGAAGCAACTATCAAGTCCAAAGGGCAGGCATACTGCGATGCATGGCGCTGCCCTACCTGTAGACGGTCGAGGTTGCGAGCAGCATCAGCTGAATCAAAAGAACTGGGCAGTGAGGCCGACATGCAAGATGTCCGAATTTGGATGAAAGCTATTACCGACAAGCTGGATAAACTAGTACTGCTCAAAGAGACAGTTGAGAGCATTGACGACGCGGTGCAATACTTGAGTGAGAAATACGACGAAATACTCAAAAAAAACGGAACAAAACTAGCGTGACGTCAAGGACCTTAAGCGCAGATTGGAAAAGGTTGAGATGCGGGACCGAGAAGTAGCTGAAGTGCAGGCAGAAGTAGATAATCTTGAGTGGAGGAGCCGCAGACTCAACCTAGAATTCCATGGAATACAGGAAACGGAAGGTGAAAACTTGCTAGAAGCGATCAATGCAATGACAATTAAACACCAGTTCCCGCCACTCGCAGAAAGTGATGTGGTCGCCATTCATCGGCTTCCGCCCAGAAAAGATAAGACGCCAGTCGTTATCTGTCGTTTTGCGAAGCAAGCGGACCGAGATTTCTGGTGGAAAAACAGAAAGAAACTGAGCAGCCTAAATGAGCACTTCTTCTTGACGGAAAACCTGACCAAAAGAGCGCGTGCGCTGTTGTTTGAGGCAAAGAACTGGGCTAAAGAAGCGAACTTCAAGTATGCATGGCACTCAAACGGGAAAGCTCTAGTGCGTAAAGCTGATGGGGAGAAAGCCATACGCATCGCAAATGCTAGTGATCTAAACAAACTAAGCTAAAGAAGGAAGAAATGATCGGCTCAACATGGCTTGCGTAGGAAACGATTCTTATGTGCTTCCGGAAGCGTTTTCGCGGAGCTTAGGAAATTTCTATTTAAACTCGTTTAAATGTTTTCACTTGAATGTGCAATCGGTAAATAATAAACAGTCCGACCTTAGCCTTTTTTTTTCGAACAATTAAATCATGTATTCGACGTCATAAAGTTAACTGAAACATGGTCAACAGATGAAGCCAGCGTGTTTCGCTTGCCTTCGTACAATACGTTCTACCTTAATCGAATTTCTGGTCGTGGCGGTGGCGTATGTATTCTAGTGAAAAAGGTCCTTGACTGTGACCTAATTCAAAATTTCACCCACTCTTGCAATGACTTCGAATTTCTATCAGTTAAACTACAAAATGTGGTTCTTGCCGTTTGTTATAGACCACCAAATGGCGAAACGGCATCCTTTCTGGATTACCTGGACACGTTTTTTGCGTTCACTAACACAAATCGCTTAGACGTTGTGTGTGGCGGTGACATGAACATAAATATGCTCAAACAGGAAGCTATAGTACAAAAACTTGATAATTTACTGAAATCTCATTGCTTTTCAAATATGATCACTGTCCCTACGAGAATCACACAAATGTATTCGTCCTTGATTGATTTGTTCTTAACAAATATACCGACAGAAAACCTCAAGGCTGGTGTTATTACTGTAGATTTGAGTGATCATTTGCCAATATACATTTGTTGTAGGAAACACTTATGTGACAAAAAAAAACGAACACATTTTTCACCCAGCGTATAAACGAACAAACTCTGAAAATATTTTCGGAGAAGATTTTGAGGGCTCCTTGGACGAATATACTTAAAATGAATGAGCCAAACAAGGCGTACGAAGAATTTTTGAACATACTACAGCCAATTTATACTGCTTCGTTTCCTCTGGTTAAAACAAAGCAGAACAGGAAAGTTCGTAAACTCTGGATCAACGCGGAACTTCGGAAAAGAATACAAGAAAAAAATATGTTATTTAGCCGCTATCTTAAAACGAAAGACCCTAAATTGTTTAAAGAATTCAAGGTTAAACGAAATCGCCTAAATAAAGATCTCAAAAAGGCAAAACAAGAATATTATAACAATATGTTTAGTTCAGTTTCTGGGTGTTCAGATATAATGTGAAAAAGGCTAAATTCTCTCTTAAATCGCAATGTGTCCTCTGGTTCAGTACATAGCATGAATCTTAATGGCGAGGTCATATCAGGAAAACCCTTGGCTGGCACTTTCAATAAATATTTTGTAAATGTCGCAGAAGAATGTGATGTGAGTAGTAACCTTGGAAGTGTCCCATTTATCGACAGTACCATTTTTCTTAATCCGACAAGTGAGAATGAAGTGAAAGAATTAGTTTTGAATTTGAAAAACAGTACAGCACTTGATATTGACGGGATACAAGTTCAACCTATAAAGCATGTCATTATATTCCTTCTTCCTTATATAACGCATATATTCAATTTGTGCCTTGGCCGGGCTGTTTTCCCACTAAAATGCAAGTTGCACGCGTTACCGTCCTCTTCAAGAAAGGCGATAGAAATAACATGTCGAATTACCGGCCTGTGTCCATTCTGCCAGTCCTATCGAAGGCATTAGAAAAACTAATATTAAAACGGCTGACTAATTTTGAAAGGAAGTTTCAGTTGCTTCATGACTCGCAGTATGGTTTCCGCAAAGGCTTCAGTACAGAATATGCTCTCATGGCACAGAAAGAGTACATTTATCAGCAATTCGAACAGGGAAACATTGTGTTGGGGTTGTTCGTAGATTTTACGAAAGCGTTTGACCACATTAACCACAAATTACTTATAGAAAAACTGGAACGGTACGGTATTCGGTGAACGGCGGGATTAATACAGTCTTATTTGCAACACCGTAATCAGATTGTTAGCCTGGGTGGTTGCAATTCCGATTATTTGTCAATCGTTGCAGGAGCTCCACAGGGAAGCATTCTGGGACCTTTCCTCTTCAATATTTACATTAATGATATCGTGAACATCTCCTCTAACGTAAAATTTATAATATATGCAGATGATAAGAATATATTTTTAACAGGAAAATCAGTGAACGAATTAATAACACATGCAAATCTACTGCTGATTAGATTAGAAAAATGTACAAGAGAAAACGGTCTAAAAATATGTTGCAAAGACTAAGGCTATGGTATTTCATGCTAAAAATAAAGCGGAAATTGTAAAACAAACGATCTTTTTAAATTCCACCCCTGTCGAGATAGTCCCTTCTCTTAAAATATTAGGAGTAATATTTCAAGAAACATTATCATGGGATCACCACATACACTTCTTAGCTACGAAGGTCTCTCAGGTAGTCGGCCTTGTGTACCGAAACAAGCACTTGCTTCCTCGGAATATTTTGTTGTTAATTTACAATACCTTATTTTTATCAAGAATCAATTACTGCCATCTCGTTTGGGCTCTAGTTTCTAAAGAAAACATAAACAAACTTCATATGTTGCAAAAAAGGTTTGTACGGGCGGTAGAGAACGTGCCACGTACTTATCATACTCGTTCCTTATTTGAAAAATACAACCTAATGCCAGTAATAAAAATGTATGATTTTCTTCTGTCCAAGAAATATAAGCAAGACATAAAAAAACTCTAACCCGTTTCTAAAGCAGTTGGCAGATTTAATACTCAACCAGCCTAAGTATAATACCCAGGAAAATGAAGTGTGGACTGTTCGAACCTTTAGAACCACATACGGTCTTCAATCGTTGGGAAATAAACTTCCAAGGTTACTAAATGAACTTAGGGATAACGAAATTGACTTAGAAAAAATCACCTTTAAACGACTGCGGAATCATTTCCTCCAGACATCATGATCACTCGTTTCTGTTACTTGAAATTTTCTAAAGAATGTATTTTTGTATTTTGTTTTTGTTGACGTGTATTTTGTATACTGCTTTGTGTTTTTTTTTCACGATATGTTTCTTGGTGTCTTGTTTGTTTTTTCTGTTTTAGGAAATGAGTATGCATTTGTGGTGTTGCCAAAGCAATAAATTAGGCATATTCTTTTACGATGCTTTTTTCTGTGTTTTGCAAGGCAAATGCGCCTGTATTTCACATTGCGAAATTATTTGTTTATAGCATTATATGTACCATTATGTTACACCTGTACAGTGTTGATTGCTCATTTTTGTCGTATACATGTTTGTATGCTTCGCTCGGATGTATTACGCAAATGTTTCCTTTTTTAAAGGCAAATACGCCAACATTTTTTGCATCTTTTGAAATAGATTTTTTGTTGTTGTTGTTTAAGCATTAGACGTTTCGTTTTATCACACATGTACAGTGATGATTTCTTTCTTGTCATAGACCTGTTTATTTTACGCGTATGATCCCGAATGTTTTTATGAAAGTGTTACCGCTGCTGCGATGTGTTCGGGGAGGGGGAAGGGGGGCCTGCGGCCTTGTCAAGCTGGCATCACGCCCGCTTTTTCTGCAGGTCTCCTGCATCATGTATCCTTGATGCGAAATAAAGCCATTATTATTATTATTATTATTATTATTATTATTATTATTATTATTATTATTATTATTATTATTAAATGGGTTGGAAGGAAGCCGAAACGAGACGCTCAAGGAATAAGCAAGCCGCGGTTAGCGTTCCTGCTGCCAAGGGTTCGACCGAGGCCGGCGTTGCGGGAGGCGCTCGAGCCAGTCGTAGTAGGTATGGCACCAAGCATACAATCGTGCGAGCTGGACGCATGCCGCCACTACCTAAGGACTTCAGCAAAATTGTGCTACGACCACGTGGAGGATTAAATATCTCGAGAATTGGCACTGGAGCCGTGGCAGACGCGATAGTACTGGCGGCCAGCGTCAAAGAGGAAGAGGCCATGCAGGACATCATCTGTTCCAACTTGCAGCAGAACATTATGGTGGCAAGCACTCCGGACCAAGACAGAGCTTCAAGATATCTCAAGGTCAAGCAAATTGACATTGGAGGCAAAGTTTTCGAGGTTAGCGCGTACGCCACGGCACCCCACGACACTTGTAAAGGAGTGATTCGCGGGATCCCCGTAAGCGATACTCAGGACATTTTGACCCGAAAGATTGTGAACGCGAACAACCCGCTCGCGCTGCAGGCCAAGAGAATCAAGGACACCGGGACAATCATCATAGCGTTCGAAGGACACAAGGTGCCCAGATTCGTGAGATATGGACCTTCACTTTTGCAGTGCTCTCTTTACCGCAAGAACATCGATATTTGTTACGTCTGTGGAAAGCTGGGACATCGGTCTGACGTCTGTCCGAACCCAACTGAAACAATCTGCAGAGGCTGCGAGATCAAGAACCCAGATAGCCTGCACCAGTGCAATCCAAGATGCAGGCTGTGCGACGGTCACCATCCCACGGCAGACAAGGAGTGCAAGAACAGGTTCTTAGTGCCATACGTCGTCAGACGCAGACGTTGAGAAAGATCGCGAGCAGCCGCAGAAGCCCGGGACGCATCAATCACATCGAGTCCAGACATCAATGACAAGCAGCTTATTCCAGCCTACGGGACCCAGAGCATCTAGACTACACAAGAACAAGAAAGGCGGCCCCACTCCAGGGGGAGGTCGCGTTCCAGAAGAGGTTCTAGACCCAAGGCCCGCTCCCAATCACGGGGGCGCTCGAGTTCTCAAGGTCACCATCAGGGTCGGGATCAGCCTGGGCGGCACCCGAATGGCCAGCTGCCTGGCGTTCAGTTCGAGATCACGGCTTCACACCCGGGGAGGACGCCTGCAGTTACATCGAAAGGCAGCTGGGCTGAGCGAGTGCGCAACGGCGGGGCAGAGGTGATGACAGGTAAGCTGCCAGAGCGTGATAGAATTGCACAGCTAGAGCAAGAAAACGCGAGGCTTACAAAATCGAATGAGAGGCTATCAGCTGAGTTAAAGGAAATAAAAGTTCTTCTCACTAAGGTAACCAGCGCACAATCTTCACAGCCAATGCCTCAGCCAGTTGATGTCCCTGTGGCTGAAAACGTGGGGGACTCGAGAACCGCGAAAAAGAGGGCAGTCATGGCAGAACACGTGGAAGCTAACCAAACGACCATGTCAGATATGAAACAGGTGTTTGACACGCTCAGCAAAGTAGTAGCCAATCTTAGCGAGCAGATGGGTAGGCTACAATCAAGCGTGGCGGCACTGGAAGAGCATGTGACTTTGTTCATTACAAAGGTCGAAGCATATCTGCACAACACAGCAAGGCCTCCTGTCACACCCAGGTCCCGTTAATTAGAGAGGCGATCGCCGGGCTAATTCCAAGGGCCGAAGTATTGGCCCCCCGAACCGCACCACGAAAGCGTGGACAATTTAGAAGTGGTCCTTTATGGCGCGCCAGCGGACGCCGGCTGTGGCCCAAAGAACAACTCAGAGCCGAGAGTTGATAAACAAACAAAATTATATTCTCGATAACGGCAGATCGAAAACAATACACAAGAATGCACTCTCCACGATAATTACATACAATACGTCACCAATCAAACAACGTACTACACAGTACAATCAGCCACACTCAAAACAACGGACACAGACAACGATACGCCCTACAATGCAGTCGCATGCATTGAACAACCAAGACACTTAAAGACTAAAGAGATAGAAAACCTATTCAGTCCAAAGTCTTTGGAACAAAAGTCTGAATGATACTCTTCCGAGAATCACTCACTCAAAGTCCAGCGTTGTTGCTGTTCCGCTGCCCCGAAGTTTCTCTTCCAGGAAACCTCGTGTCTTCAATTGGCCACTCTCCAAGCTTCAAACTTCTTCGCCGGAAACACGTCGGCTTCACACACGCAGCTGTTGCCACGCGTCTTCGCTCGATAGCGGCAAACTCACGCTCTTGCCTGTAGCTCGAGCCTTCACCCCTCAGGTGGAAATCCTCTTCATCTCCTGCTTCGTCCCTACGGACAAAACCTTCGCCGACTACACGGCGGAATCCCTACGCACTCTGGCGCTAACTTCCGTCTCCTCCTGATTTCTCGTCTCGGCCGCTCGATTAAATACCTTCCGCGCCACCTTCCAGAAAGTTCTCGTCATTTCGTCGGCGCGATACGCAGCGAAGGCTGGGGAGAGGCGCGAGACTGTACGGGGGCCGTCCCCGACAGATGACTCACCCCGGCATACACGCCCCTTTCCTTCTGGAAATTTCTAGCGCTTGCCCGGCCGCCGCTGTGGGATGAGGAGGTTCATCGACGAAGCCACGCTTCCGAGAGGAGAGGCGTCGCGCGCCCGGGGAGCCTTGGATGCTTGTTTTCTCTTTTCTTTTTTTTTTCGTTGACCTCGCCGCGTTTTTCCGGCGCGTTATCGCAAGAATTTGGCGGCGCGCCCATTTTTAGCGCTCGTTCTGTGACACCTCCTCATGCACCAAGCTCACCCCTTCGGCCACCAATACTAGTGGTATCAAACCTGTCGACAGGTGCAGCATCAGGCTCTGGCCGCCCATGTAATAACCATGATGGCAGCGCTACGTGAAGCATTTCGTATCTGGCAATGGAACTGTAGAGGTTACCTTAAAAAGAAGGCAACCCTGCAGCAGTATATCAGGAGCAGCCAAGAAAAGCCTCATATTATATAATTACAAGAGACCCTTTCACCGCAAGCAACGTTGCCTGGATTCCGGCCTGTAATAGGGGATACTGAAGGGAGGGGAGTCTGCACCTTCGTATGCAACAAACTCATGCACGTAACCCACGACCTCAAGATAGAAGCAGGCTGGTTGGAACACGTCTTGGTAGAGATCGTGCCGGGTACCAGCAACCGTCAGAGCATTTTCATTCTTAATATACACAGCAGTCCAAAGGAACAAAAGCAAGGGTTCAAGACGGTTCTAAAGAAAGCTGTTAATATCGCCGGGGAATGTCCACTCGTCATAGCAGGTGATTTCAACACCCCTCATCATACATGGTGTTACAAGTACAACACTGGGAAAAGAAATCGACTTTGGCAAAGTGCCAGTGAACTTGATCTCACCGTAATCACAGACCCCAGCCTACCAACAAGGCTTGGTACATCTTGCTGCAGGGATTCCACCCCGGACCTTACATTTCTAAGGAACATCAAGAAGGCCCAGTGGATGAACCTTGATGTAGACCTAGGGAGTGACCACTGCATTCTTGCCACTACCTTCTCCGTGGAGCGTGAAAAGCAGAGAGAATTTCACTTCACAGACTGGGATAAGTTCAGGAAGATAAGGATGGAAAGGGAACAAGATGGCCACACACAAGGCTTGGAGCAGTGGGTCAAACAGATTAAAGATGACATCAAATCCGTCTCCTCCACCATTACCACAGATTTTCCGGTTGAAAGAATGGATAGCCGGCTCGCTCATCTTCTTGAGGCAAAGCAAGCACTACTGAACCGTTGGAAGGGTCAGCTCCTGAACCGAAGACTGAGGAAGAAGATAGCTGAGGTAAACAGATCAGTCGAGGAACATTGTCGCGCACTATCGAGGCAGCAATGGGACGAAATCTGCAACTCCGTCGATGGTCAGATGCGCAATGGTCATTTCACGGGCAGTCCAGGCAGCAAGAGAGCCGTAGCATTTACAAGAACGCAGCGCCCGTAAGAGAACGCTGGTGGTGGAAACGCTGGTGGTGGCAGCGAGGATCAGCCGTCATTTCACGGGCAGTCCAGGCAGCAAGAGAGCCGTAGCATTTACAAGAACGCAGCGCCCGTAAGAGAACGCTGGTGGTGGAAGCGGGCAAGGTGTCTTCGGAAGCGGTCAGCGCTACTAGGAATCAAGTGGGCAGAACCGGGAACAACGCCCCCTGAAATACGTCACAGCTCTGCTATAAAACCACCGCTCCAGCGAGGGTCAGCCGTCATTTCACGGGCAGTCCAGGCAGCAACGAGGCTGAACGACAGCTAAAAATTTACCTTGCTTTACGCAGGTACGTGAACGACTTGTACTTTGGCTTCTTAGTTCCTGGACTGCTCAGTGAATGACGGGTATTATGGGTGATAAGCCGCCCACTACTGTGAAGGAACTAGTTAAGGCCTTGTCAGATTTTTCTGCTAGAATTGATACCAAACATGATGAGCTAAAGAAAGACATCACAAAGGTTATTGAAAGCGAACTACAAACTCTTAGACAGTCAATCAACTTCATGAATGAGCAATTTGAGCAATTCAGGGTGGAACTTGGCGAAACAAAGAAAGAACTTGCTGCGGTGCGAGCAGAAAACCACGCGATTAAAAGCGAAAACAGTCGCCTCGTCAAGAATATTAAGGAAATAAAACAGGAACTCACTGCTCAGCAACAATATAGTAGACAGAATAACCTAGAAATAAAGGGAGTTCCTGTGATGGAGGGGGAAAACTTGGTCTCCACAATGCAACAGCTTGCCAGCTACCTGAAAGTTGAAATCAAAGAAACAGATATAGACGTCGTGCACCGAGTGCCATCAAGGAACGCGTCAACACCTAACATCATAGTTAGGTTTCTTTCGAGAGCTGTGAAAGATAATGTTCTGAAGACTGCTAAGAAGCAACGACTTAACACGACAGCTTTAGGTTTTCAGGGCATCGCATCTCCAGTGTACATAAATGAGCACTTGTGTCCGGCAAACAAGGAATTGCTAACAGCCGCTCTAAAGACAAAGCGGGAAAAAAAGTGGAAGTACACCTGGGTAACTGGTGGAAAGATTTTGATGCGGAAGGCGGATAATTCACGTGTGCTTCACGTCACATGTGCTGAGGATCTTTCCAAAGTTGTTTGAGGATTGCCTGCTTGTTTCTGTAACCTGGAGTTTCCTATACTTTTAAATGGCGTTTTCTTTTTCTGAGGTTGAAAACATATGGCTGCAGCAGGATCATTTCGCAGTATTACATTGTAATATTCGCAGCATAAAAAAGAACTTCGATCATCTGCTTTCGTACTTATCACAGCACTCGTTTAAATATGATGTCATCGCTATAACTGAAACTTGGCTTCGAGAAAGCGAATCAGTTCATTTACCCGGCTACGTCATGCTTTCGCAACCTAGAAACAGTGCTACACGAGGAGGGGGTGTGGCGCTATTTATCAAAGACTGCTTTAGTTTCGTTCACCTTAGCAATAGCTCATGCTGCAGTTCATCGGCAGAGACTCTTTTTATTCATCTTCAGAATGGTGTCATCATCGGTGTAATATATCGTCCACCAATTTCCAGTGTGGCTGACTTCATTACTGTGATGGAAAGTACCATGATACCCATTGTGGCCTCTAAAGCACCTATTATTGTCTGCGGTGATATTAACATAGACGTGTCTGGAGATACATGTGATGATTACGTGTTTTTGCTACAATCAGTTAATCTGAGAAATGTTATTTCATCACCCACTCGCATAACAGACCACTCGGAGTCGATTATTGATCACGTGTTGTGTAACGCTGACCTGGATGTATCGGCAGGCGTATACGCTGTTGCTATTGCGGATCACAATCCCACCTTTCTATTTTTACCCCAGAAATACATTTGTGCTCCTGCCATACCTGCCATTAAACGAACAACACGTGTCGACTATAATTCCGTGCAAAAACTACTACAAGGAACGAATTTTGATGCCCTCTATGATGAAGACGTGGACGTCGAGTGTGATAACATTGTAAAATGCATTATGGATGTCATTGAACGATCAACGCGTAGCTGTTCGCGCCGAAATTATGACCATGCCATATGTCCATGGATGAATAGAAATATACTTGAGGTTTTGAAGCTGAAAGATTTTTACTACGACAAATGGAAAAATAACAGGAGCAATGAATACTACCATCAAAATTTTAAGCTTTACAGAAACAAGTCAGTAGCAATGATAAGAAAATCCAAGAAGTGCTACTATACCAACCTAGTGAAAAAAAATGATGGTAACACGAAGAAAATATGGCAGATTGTTAAAGACGTCACTGGCATGGGTAGCAAAGAACGCATTACACCTGATAATCCAACTCGTGAGGTGGCCGACAACTTTAACGATTACTTTACTAATATTGGTCTCAGCCTTGCGAGGAAGTTCCCTACTCATATGCAGAATTTAAATGCACCCTGTACTGTTACCAATAATTTTGATTTATGTGATGTAACTGAGGATGACATCCGACAAGTAATTAATAAGTTACCAGGGAACAAGGCAGCTGGCCATGACGCCATATCATCAAGGATTTTAAAGGAGAATATTGATGTATTGTGTGGTCCCTTATGCCATATATTTAATCATGCATTTTCCTCTAAAACTTATCCTAGTATACTTAAGACCGCCAAAGTAATACCAGTGTACAAATCTGGTGATCGGAATCTTCCGGACAGCTACAGACCAATATCTGTTCTGAGTAGTATTAACACTACGCTTGAAAAACTAATTTCGTCGCAATTAAGGCGCTTCCTGGGTGAACAGAATGTACTTTGTCCCCAGCAACACGGCTTTGTTGCAAACAGGTCCACTTCAACTGCTGTTTCGATGCTTACGCAATATATTAATTCCGCGCTACATGAAAACAACATAGCAATAGCAGTATTTTTAGACATACGAAAGGCATTTGATGCTATTAGTCATTCCATTTTACTGGAAAAAATGCATTCTTATGGGATAAAAGGTAACTCGCTTGATTTTTTTTCTAGTTATCTATCGGCACGCAAACAAAAGGTAGTCATTGGTGACATCAAATCATCCTACGGTTATATTAAATGCGGGGTGCCACAGGGTTCAGTTTTGGGCCCTATATTGTTCTCTCTTTATATTAATGATGTCCCGCGATCCCTACAGAGGTCAAGGGCACTGATGTACGCGGACGACACTGTTTTAGTTTTCACAGGACACTCCTTAGCAGATTTACAAAATGACGCGATGACCGATTTATCGAACATTTCGGAATGGTTTGCCAGGAATCAGCTGACTGTTAACTGTACTAAAACAAAGTATATGGTGTTTCACTCTCGTAGGAAACATATTGACGCTGAATATCTTAATTTAACAATAAACAACACTCCTATTCAACAAGTTCCTTGTTTTAAATATTTAGGCGTCACTTTTGATGAACACTTACACTGGCATGAGCAAGTACAAAGTGTGTGCGCAAAGCTAGCCTATGGCTGCTATTCTCTAATAAAAGCTCGCCAATATTTTCCACAAGCTATACTCCGCACACTCTACTTTTCATTGTGTCATTGTCACATAGGTTACTGTCTGGAATCGTGGGGTGTGACGTACAACAGTTATCTAAAAACTCTTGAACGACTTCAAAAGCGTACACTGAAAATCATAAGCCAAGGTGAATCAGTAAGTAATGTTTTCCAATCACAACGCATTCTCTCGGTTCCTATGTTGCGTGACTACAAAATTGCTGTTTCAGTAAATAACATAATTAATAGAAATTCACCTTTGCCTGCTGATCTTTTTTCAATTCCTAAACGCAATACGCGACATGCTTCGAATGGTAATTTCAATCTGCCCAAATGTTTTAATGTTTACGGAGAAAGACTGATACAGTTTAGTGGAACAAAAATATGGAACACGGTCCCCCTAGAGATTAAAACGGCACGTAATTTCAGCATGGCATGTAAATCATTTTTTCTGTGGAGTCAAGACATGTAGGCATGTGTGTGTGCTTCGATTTTCATTGTATTTTTTTAATAAGTGCCTATGTATAGAAACTAGCTGCAAGCTAATAAGTATGCATATCTGCAAGAAAAAATGTATTACTGTGTTATCTGTATCACATGATTGTTTTTTTTTTATGTTGTTACCTCAGAGCTGACCTGAACACTTTTTTCTGTTGCACATTGTATTGGACCGTCCACTAGCCACTTTAGGCTATCGGTCCAAATAATCCCTGTAATTGCATATATCTATTTATGAAAATAAAGCTTCATTGATTGATTGATTGATTGATAAAATGGCAAGACATAGAATATGTTAAAGCATCTCCTCAACGAAAACACCACCAAAACAAATCAAAAGCATGTTATCGCTCGAATTTTGCATAAAGAGATAGGGCGCACTACAGAACAGCAAGTTGTCCAGCAGCTCGTGCATAAGTACCTCCCAATCAAAAGAGGATTGCACCACCAAGTAGACAGTACCAGGGCACGCCAAATTCAGGTCTTGAGGGCGACTTTAACATCTAGGAGATCAGAAGAGCCTTGCATGATCTCAACGGCAGGTCGGCCCCTGGCCCGGACGGTATATCAAACAAGGCCCTGCGTAATCTTGATGACGATTCAATTGAAACCCTGAGGAATATGATCAATTCAGCATGGAAAGAAGGCAGGGTGCCAGAGCAGTGGAAGCTGGCCAGCATGATCCTTATTCCTAAGCCAAGAAAGCCCCCTAACTTGGACAACATGAGGCCAATATCCTTGACATCATGTATCGGCAAGGTCGCAGAACATGCCATACTGCACAGGATAAACAAGTACTTGGAAGATAACAACATATATACACACAATATGGTTGGATTCAGGGCAGGGCTATCCACACAAGATGCATTGAAGCTTATCAAACACCAGGTCTTTGGCAATGAAACCAGAGACGCGAGAGCCATTCTGTGCCTAGATCTCGAAAAAGCGTTTGACAACATCCACCACTCATTCATACTCGAAGCAATTTCCAAGCTTGGTCTAGGGAAAGCCTTCTATGACTACGTATGGTCCTTTCTTACAGATCGGAAAGCCGTGATGAAGATTGCAGATATCGAGACCGCAGCAATCGAACTAGAAGCAAGGGGCACGCCACAAGGGGCAGTGATTTCACCAATGCTGTTCAACATTGCCATGATTGGACTGTCAAAGAAATTATCGAGCATTGAAGGATTGAAGCACAGCATCTACGCAGATGACATTACCATCTGGTGCACAGGTGGAAGCGAGGGGCAGATTGAGAGCGCTCTGCAAGAGGCGATTGACACCGTAGAAGACTACCTTCGCCCTTCCGGGCTCAAGTGCTCCTCGAGTAAGTCAGAACTTTTGCTTTATCGGACTGCACGCCGGGGACCGAAGCCCAGGGGATGGAAGCCGTTAAACCAGATAGACATCCATCTCCGTACAAATCAAGGGGATGCCATCCAGAGGGTCGACTCCATCAAAGTCCTGGGAATGCTGATAGAGTCTACCGGCGCCAACAGAAAATCTATAGCCAAGTTAACTCGGAAAACAGACAGTGCGGTGCACCTCATACGCAGAGTGGCCAACAAAAGAAATGGGATCAAGGAAGACAACCTCATCAGGTTGATGCATGCGTTTGTTCTAAGTCACTTCACATACGAGGCAGCAATGCACAACTGGTCAAGAGCAGAGTCCGAGACACTGAATGTGCTCCTCAGGAAAGTTATCAAGAAGGTCCTGGGCCTACCCATACATACGAGCACTGAGCGTCTGCTTGAGCTTGGCATACACAACACGCTCGAAGAAATAGCAGAAGCCCAAGAGAGAGCACAGTTTGCAAGGTTATCTACTACAAGGTCGGGGAGAATGATCCTGCAGGAGCTGGGCCAACACCCAATAACAATCAGACGCAATTACAATGATATCGCTGACAACATCAGGGAGACTATCACGGTATCTCCTATACCAAGAAACATGCATCCAGAGCAGAACACAACGTCGGAAGAAGAGTAGCGAGGGCCAGGACTATACTTCAAGTCTCAAACGAGGAACGAGGGGTCGTATTTGTTGACGCGGCTTCCTACGCCAATGGGAAAGCGTTTGTGGCAGTGGTAGTCGATGGGGCTGGCCATGTCGTCAACTCAGCGACGGTCAAGACGAAAGACCCAATCATTGCGGAACAAGTGGCCATCGCCTTAGCACTCAAGATGGATAACATTGAAGTCGTCTACAGTGATTCCATGGCAGCACTACGGGCGTTCGCCAAGGGGACGGTCTGTGAACAAACGCTGAAAATACTGCAAGGCAAGAACATAACACATCATCTTCTGAGTTGGTTCCCAGCTCACCTTGGACAAATCAACGATTCCCGCCCCCCAATCTCAACGAAGCAGCACACGAGGCGGCGCGAGAACTCTCCAACCGCGCCTCTCCAGGGATGCGTTCTACCGGTGAAGGGGATAACCGGGAAATTCTTACAACATATAACGAGCTCACTAAACATTTCTACCTGTCTAGAAGGATTTTCCCTCCACCTCACAAAAATCTAACCCGGCCCCAAGCACTTACATTAAGGCTTTTGCAAACGCGGATGTACCCTACTTTGAAAATGTTACACATCATGTACCCTGACCTATACCCAAGTAATCTTTGTCCACATTGTGGGGAAATAGCTTCATTAGAACACATGCTCTAGCAGTGCACCAAATTCGCTCATTTATCCCACATCACCTCTGCCAGATGGGAGGCGGCAATCCGCAGCTCGTCCGTGGCAGATCAGCTCTGGGCTGTCCACCAAGCCCGCGAGGCGGCTGAGGAGCTTGGCATCTCAGTCCCCACGTGGGAGCTGCCCGCAACACAGTGATCTGTGTTTTGGAGGACCAAATAAAAGTTTATCCAATCCGATCCTACGCTCCGCCTACGTAGCTTTGGCTCTGCTGCCACAAAAAGTTGTCGCCGAGTATAGTTTTGTACGTCTCGCGTACAAAGTACTGACGCAGTTGTGGAACTAAATTCATTGGTGGTAAGACACGCGTATAAGGCTTTGTCGCGAGCATAGGTAGCTTGCCGCGATTCCTTAGCAGAGTAGTCTATAGTGTCGCAAATAATGGGAGGGCAGGGGTTCTTGACCTCCATCCCACCCCCAAGTGTTTAGGCTTCGGGGAGGCACCCATTGCAACTGCCCCCCCCCCCTCCTTTTGAGGTTAGATGTATCTTCTAAAATGCCACATGTGCATTTCTTGACAGTCAAGGACTGCGCATTTTCTGTATATAAAAAAACTTAAATATGAAACGCCTCCAATAAACAGAAATGAACTTTACTTCAAGCCGGTGCGCACAATAAGGCATACCAGTAGCGTAACCATATATTATTTGTGGTGTGCGTGTGTGTGTGTGAGGGAAAGGGGGGGGGCTGTTTGCGTGTATATTGCATATACGCAAGCAAATGTTCAAAATTTTGACATGATTTTGATCCCCCCCCATTCGCTACGGCCATGGGGCATACATCAAACGTTAGCACAAAGACTGCTGCCATTGTTGTTGCATACTTTAATCTTGAATGTCGCAGCCGCAAAGATGCTATGGAGTCTGCCGACGAGTTGCTATTACAACCTTCGCCCTTGATGTCGCTTCTGTACTTTTGGCTTCAATGTTATATTTTTTGAACACGTGCTGACGTTCATGCTTGTTTGTTATTATATAGTTATTATTATTAATAATATAAATAATATTATTATTACTTAGTGCAAAACGTACAAATTTAGGCTTAGGTCATTACAAATGAAGCATGTTTATAACAAAAAACTGACCACCATTTCAAAATGAATGCCCGTCTCTCCTGCCCCCTCGCGTTTTTTTTTTTTTTTGATATGCACACTGAAGCTTACTCCAAGTTGTGGAATGTTTGTTCTAAACGCATTTGCGTATCGGGACAGCTTATATGTCCCCTCTCCACGCCAAGTTCACAGGAGGTGTTTGACTATCGCTCTTTCATTGTAAAGTGCTTCGATATAGTGATCCGACATCAAACGAGCTTTGCAATGGATGCAGGAAGTGAAACTATGACGTCTTACTTGCGATAGCCTGCAATTGGTTCCCGTCTTTCGAGGACCTAAAGGCCTGTAAGCTGTCCTTAGCAATATTGCAACATCATGGGTGTCCTACCACCATCGCGAGATATCTGCAAGGTTATCGTAACCCGGCGCGTCAAAGGAACGCTATAACGAAAGAACGAATCGATTTATATTCATAAATTGTACTTGGAGCATAAGCGGCGGCTGCGTTTCCGGTGGAGGCGGAAATGTTGTAGGCCCGTGTGCTCAGATTTGGGTGCACGTTAAAGAACCCCAGGTGGTCTGAATTGCTGGAGACCTTCACTACGACGTTTCTCATATACATATATGGTGGTTTTGGGACATTAAAACCTATCTATCTATCTATCTATCTATCTATCTATCTATCTATCTATCTACTGGGAGCATAAGCGTGTGCAGGGTTGATTGATGATTGATTGATAAGCAGGGTTTAACGTCCCGAAACTACCATACATGATTGCGGGAGACGCTGTTAACGTGCACACAAATCTGAGCACACTTGCCTACAACATTTTTCGTCTCCATCAAAAATGCAGCCGCCGCAGCCGGGATTCAATCCCGCAACGTGTGCAGGGTACCCCTTGAGGTGGGGCGTGGTCGAGGGTGGGGGGGGGGGTTAGGGGATTTTCACAGATGTTCAATGTTCATGGAACAAGTTGCTAGAGGAAGCTCTGGCGCTAGTGTCTATGGGAGCTGCAGCGCATGACGCTTCATAGATCATGGTAATCGTGGGTAGTACATGGATTTGTATAATCTCCGTATTTCGGCTCCGTTTGATTTCGCGAGTCTTGGAGCTGCTTCGTCACGAGACGACAATCGGCAAAAGGTTTAGCAGTTGCGCTTCGCCACCTTAACCATTTAGACTCACCGTTTCGAATCGGATCACGAAGTTGAAAACGGTTTGTACTTGTATTCGAGACAAAAACCAGAACTCTGCAATAAACAGAACCGCTAGTGCGTTCCAAGCCCGCGAGCCTGAAGACCATGCAAATCCGTGCACTTCCATAATTTTCGGGGTAACTCTAGTCGCTGAACGATCGCAGTGCTAGAGTACCCTCTAATTAGCGTGACCTAGAATACTCTGGGGTACGTTTATCGCTGTGCCCCGTCCCTATTAAGTCAATGCATGGGGCAGACATATGGCGGCCGCGCCTCTGGGAAAAGTGGGGACACACACACACACACACACACCTGCCCCGACGCCCGTGCATGCACCTATCACTCTGAAAGTTCTAATGTCGTTAATTTCACCATCTGTCTCTCTATAGAGGATAAAAACAAGGTTAAAACTATGTTATTTCAAGGTTAAAACTTCGTTAATAAATCTGCGTCACTTACTACAGGGATTTCTAGGTGCGTATTTTTTTTTGCATCGGCAATATCGACTCGACGAAGTTATGTCCAACTTGGCATGCCAAGTCCGTAGCCCCTTCAGAGACATGTGCAAGTTTTTTATTTATTTGTAAACGTTTGTTCTGCAAATAATTTTTCTTGTTTTTAACGAGTGGTCACTTATGCAAGATATGCTAGATAAAGATAAACGTAGGTTTCGCTACCCATTTTACTTATACCGGGAACAATATTGGAAAGCATTCCTAATTTCTTGGTTTTTCTACGTGCACTCGATAATTCCCGCCCCGAGTTTTTGTGCAGTGCAGTAAGATCAGATGTGATAAAGTCCTAATTGCCACAGACAAATCGGGCGGCTAGGTTCTGCGTTCGAGCACGTCGGACAGGACTCGTTTGCGGATCCCAGGCTATGCAGGTGTGCCGTGATATGGGTCGTGCTTTTCGAACGTGTGTTTAGCAAAATATATGACTGTCTGAATTCAGGGGTGCCAATTTAAATTGCCATTACTACGACTCAGTTGACCTCTCCCTGTTTGCAAACAGTGTGACGTCACTGCGGGCACCCCGTCCACCATACCCTCTCTCGGAGCAGGTGCCGGTTGGCAAGAAAGTTCCACCGGCGGCATCTTTCTGCATTCCTTCGACAGAAATTTCTACATTGCTATGTTCTAAAGTCACAGCTTTTGAAGGAAGGGGGTCGCGGAATGGCTCATAGTGGGGAAATTTTCTAATTGTATAGCTGGATGGAGGTAGGAACTTTATTTAGGTACTGAGAGACGCAACTAGCGCGTCGTGGGCTTCACCTACGTAGATGGAAGCTATAAAAAAGTGATCTTTTTCGAAAGCGAACGTCTTGAATGTATAAGGTGACTGGAACTTTGAGAAATATTTGCATGGCATGGGTGTAAACTTATTCAATTTCCGTCGTGGCATGTGCAATTCAGTTTTCAACGAGGTACGGCGTTGGCGGCACCGTGGTTTTGAAGTGCTGTACGTGACGTCACAGATAAGATTCTCACTCATTGCGCAGAAGTTTGATCGGAGACGAATGAAAAAAAAAAAGAAAGATGAAACACTTCTTGCCGTGCGTTAGGCTGAGGTTAACATATCCTCGTGAAAAATGAAGTGAAATTCTGCCACTGCGTTTCTCAATAACCCAGAGAAAATTCATGTGGGGTAAAACCGGACAACTAATTAATATAGAATATTATCTGGCACAATTAGCTTGCTGCATTTGACACCTATAACGTGTTGTCGTACCTATATTGCTCCTTCCTTCAAATGCGCATTGTCACTTCATAAGATCGAGCCGTGAAAGTACAAAGTAGATAAGAAACGGAAATCTCCACTGGTTCCATTAACGCGTATCGGGTATCCGATAATACGAGCTATAGCCGTGGTGAAGCGTATATGCAGATTCGGCAACGCTACAACATGCTTCTAGCTCACGCGTAGTCGTATATATCACCCGGAGGTCATGCACTTTCATTTTTCTGCACACCGCGCATACGCTGAGATGTATCCAATCGCAGATGATCGCGTCAAATTGAACAATCTCCGTGAACCACTCTAAAGAGCCCGCGAGGACTGATTGAATACCGTCTCATTTCTCCAAGATCTCTAGATCGGGGAATAGATCTGTACGGCACTGTCCAATAACATGTCCCGCAGCACACACGAGTGTCATTATGCCGCCACCGTCGCCTACAAACACACGTACACAAACCAATCACGTGCGTGGTCCCGGCGATTCTGCCTCCTCCGGCGAATCTTGCTTCTTCCAGCGAGCGGGGTGAAACGTGTTTCTCATCTCGCCGCTGGCGCCCACCACCCAAGCTTTGTCGAACGGCGATAGCGGTCTAGATGCCTCCGAGGGGCGATACCTGGACATCTGGTGCTGATTTGAGCGTCGGCGGCTCATCAGTCAGAGATGCACAGCACGGTGGTCCGACGCCCGTAATCGGCGGAAGTTCGGCATTGTGGCTTTCACCGGGGCACGAAGACGCCACGTGTCGCATCTCTGCGCGGACCCGAAGGACAGCGCTGCTCCGTAGAGTAATTACAGCCGGGCAGCGCCCAGCACGTGGAAACGGCAGGGCGTCTTGGCGCTGCTCCTTATCTCCACAAAATGAGGCGGCCGACTTTCTTCCGTTCTGGCGGGCCGCGGCAAAAGGGTGGCCCGCCAAACGCAACGATGCAGACAAGTGAACACACCACCGGATGCGTCATCGGGTGTCTCTTTGATTGCGTGATAAAAAATCAAAAGTTAAGTGTTCGGCGCAGCCTATAAAGCTGCATCAAGTACGTAAAATACGCTTCCAGGGTAAAAATGGTTGTGTCTAAGCACAAACAGTCTACCTGCGGGTATTTCCTGTCCTACCAGTAGATTGACCACACATTAGACGGGAACAGTGTTATCCATAGGTCCGGCATCTTCCTGGTTGCCGATCGACAGTCGACCCATCGATGACCCATCGCCAGTCGACGTGGCGGGCGTCTCAACGACCGGCGAAAAAATAAGGAACACCTGTTTTTGCGACGGGAGTTCACAAGTATTTTTTTTAAATTTGTCCCGTAACGCAAAGCGCAAAGGTTGTGCTTAATAATATGCACTGCTACTGCCGCATGGTCAAGTTGCGCCAGCTATGGAAGAACAACAATTCACAAACACGAAATGCATAGGCCCTCCAAGATTCAAAGAGCGCCCCCACTAAGCCTGCAGTATTGATCATTTCAGTATGAATTTCGAAAATGGTGCTGAATCCGCGCGAATAATTTGCTGTCGAAGCTTAAGGACATGAATCTAAAACGAGTAGTAGCACCGTGTTTGTAGCTTACGAGCTGCAGACCGCACGACGGTCACTTGATGGATTCCAGGTGGACAGCGACTGCTTTCGGCGGTGCGGCCTGTGCACCAGCTTCTCCGCAGCGCATGGTTACTAGTGGCGTTGGAAAACAAAGGCTCTAATCTGCTACCTAAAGGTGGCATATACAGTGACCCTAGACCACATCGTTGTTCGGTGATGCCTAGCGCTCATTTTTTGTGGACTTTCAACATCAGTTAAAGTAAAACTATAATTCTTTATTTATGGGACAAAACCAAGCTCGTTGCCGCCGATGTTATGAACGATCTTCACATTTGCGCCACAATCAGAAAAAAAAATGTTTTCCGAGCGGTGAACAGTCCCTTAACGCAGCTTCACCACACAAAATAATAATTTATTTATTTTATTTAGAAAATACTGCGGTCACTGAAGACCAAGCAGGTGGGGAACATTACAATAAACAAATATGCAAACATCGAGAAAAAAAATTAAAGGAATAATCAAATTTGCAAGAATACAAAATGGATGATACAATGAATTTAGGAAAAAATATAACAGACCATATAAAAATAAATAATGGCAAAAAAGGAGTGATGTCTTAAAGCACAAGAAAAAGAATATAGACATACGTACAGACAAATTTATACACATGGAAACGCGTCAATTATTACAAATACTGAGCACCAACAATCCGAAAAAAGTGATATTGCATGAATACAGAGTATAAACATTATATTGTCACGTTAAAAAGACAGGAGACGTTTTTAAGGCGTCCTCACAAAAGTCCGAAGAGCGGTCGGCTCAGCGCAGCCAAAAAAACAGAACAATGGCACGAGGGGAACTGCCACTTCGTCTGCCTCTTTTGCGCTGGCAGATCAAGCGCGCGGCACTGCCCCTCCTCCCTGAAGAGCATCGCCTCGATGCTAAACGAAGCGTGTATCGTAAAAAAAAAAAAAGACATTGTCACAGTGTGTGGTACGGTTTTAACCGCACCACGTGCACAATCTCGGGTCGTAGCTGTCGGCGTCGGGGTGGTTGGCTTCCGTCCGGAAGGACTTCGTAATTGACGTCGCTCACTTGTCGTAGCACTTTGTACGGGCCAAAATACCGACTGAGAAGCTTCTCAGAGAGACCTTTGCAGCGCACAGGGGTCCAAACTAACACCTGGTCACCTGGTTTATAATCGACTTGTCTGTGGCAGCGGTTGTAGCGCTGTGCATCGACGCCTTGTTGTTTCTTGATGTTTACGCGGGCTAGTTGACGTGCTTCCTCGGCTCGTTGCACGAAACACTCAGCATCTTCGTCGAGATCCTCGATGTTGTCAATGTCGCATGGGAGCATTGCGTCCAACATCGTCTGAACATCCCGACCGTATAGAAGACGAAACGGAGTGAATCGTGTGGTCTCTTGCGTAGCGGTATTATACGCGAATGTTACGTAAGGCAGTATTTCATCCCACGTCTTGTGCTGTACGTCTATGTACATAGACAGCATATCAGTCATCGTTTTGTTAAACCGCTCGGTCAGTCCATTTGTCTGAGGGTGATACGCTGTTGTCTTGCGATGCGTGGAGTAACTTAACTGAAAAACTTGTTCAAGGAGCCTTGCTGTAAACGCTGTTCCTCGGTCTGTGATGACACAGGATGGAGCACCGTGGCGTAATACAATTCTCTCGATGAAAAACTGAGCAACTTCACAAGCCGTGCTTTTAGGAAGCGCCTTAGTTTCAGCATAGCGGGTTAAATAATCTGTAGCGACGATTATCCACTTGTTGCCGGAAGATGACAAGGGAAACGGACCCAGGAGGTCCATGCCGACTTGATCGAAGGGTGTTCTGGGTGGCTCGATAGGGTGAAGTAATCCCGCAGGCTTAACAGATGGGGATTTTCGGCGCTGGCATTCGCGGCAGGCTTGAACGTACTGTTTAACGCAAGCGGCAAGTTTCGGCCAGTAGTAAGACTTTCGTACCCTAGCGATGGTTCGGGTGATGCCCAGATGGCCCGATGGAGGCTCGTTGTGGCAGGCAAATAGAATTTCCTCACGCAGCTCTGCGGGGACGACCAACAGGTAAGTTTTGTTGCTGGCGGCTGCGTTCTTCTTGTACAACACGCCCTGTCGTAAGCAGAAGGATGACAATCCGCGAGTTATATGCTGGGGCAGTGATACGTTGCGGCCCTCTAGATGTTCAATGATAGGTCGCAATTGAGCATCTGCTCGCTGCCGTAAAGCCAAGTCTGTTACGCTTACGGAGCCAAGGAAAGGGCAGTCCTCTTCGAAGCTCTGAGCGGCAGGCTCAACTGGCGCGCGTGACAACGTGTCCGCATCTTCGTGTGCACGACCGGACTTGTACACGATAGTGACGTCGTACTCCTGCAGACGTAGGCTCCACCTTGCCAGTCGTCCGGAGGGGTCTCTGAGGTTCGCAAGCCAGCACAGCGAGTGATGATCCGTCACTACTCTGAATGGACGGCCGTAAAGGTAAGGTCGAAACTTAGCAATTGCCCACACGACAGCAAGGCACTCCTTCTCCGTGGTACTGTAGTTTGACTCCGGGCGTGTTAGGGTTCGGCTTGCGTAGGCGATAACCTTTTCAATTCCCTCCTGCCGTTGGACGAGTACCGCGCCCAGACCGACGTTACTGGCGTCGGTATGAATTTCTGTTTCGGCTTCCTCGTCGAAATGTCCAAGAACAGGTGGTGATGCCAGGCGAAGCCGAAGCTCTGTGAATGCTGATTCTTGTTCAGCACTCCAAACGAACGGCGTATCGTCTCTAGTGAGTCTAGTTAATGGTTCGGCAATTTTCGAAAAATTGCCTATAAAGCGCCGGTAGTACGCGCATAGACCAAGAAACCGCCGCACACTTTTCTTATCGGCAGGAGTCGGGAAGGCTGCGACAGCGGCGGTTTTCTCAGGGTCAGGACGGACGCCTTCTGCGCTTACGACATGTCCAAGGAACTTTAGTTCTTCGTAACCGAAATGGCATTTTTGCGGCTTTAACGTAAGGTTAGCCGTCCGAATCGCCTCAAGTACCTGTCGTAGTCGCTTCAGATGTTCGGAGAAGCTGGTTGAAAACACGACCACATCATCCAAGTACACAAGGCAGCTTTGCCATTTTAGGTCAGTCAACACAGTGTCCATCATGCGTTGGAAGGTAGCTGGCGCAGAGCAGAGTCCGAACGGTAGCACCCGAAATTCGTAGAGGCCATCCGGCGTGACAAAGGCGGTTTTTTCACGGTCGCGCTCATCAACCTCAATTTGCCAGTAGCCACTCTTTAAATCCAGGGAAGAAAATACTTCGCTCGTCGTAGTCGGTCAAGCGAGTCATCAATACGCGGCAGCGGATAAACATCTTTTTTTGTGACGTTGTTGAGCTTTCTGTAATCTACACAGAAGCGAAGCGTACCGTCCTTCTTCTTAACCAGAACGACCGGTGAGGACCAGGGACTGTTCGAAGGCTGGATAACGCCGTCGTCGATCATTTCTTTCACTTGCTGCTTGATAGCTGCGCGTTCTGTCGGCGAGACGCGGTATGGCTGTTGGTGAATAGGTCTTGCGTCGTCGTAAGTGATTATCCTGTGCTGTGTAATTGGCGTCTGACTCACTTTAGACGACTGAGCAAAGCACGCCCTGAATTCAAACAATAGCTCTCGCAAGGCCCTCTGGTTCTCTTCCGGCAGTGCACTGTTCATGTCAACATCTATTACGGTTTGTCCATCGCGGCTACTGTCTTCACAGGCAAAACACTCAATGACGTCCTCCAAGGCTTCAGCGTAGGCGACCGCAGTGCCCCGGAAAAGGTGACGATGCTCATTGGTGAAATTTGTAATCATGACCTCGGCTGTACCGTTCCGAATGTCAATGATGCCTCGTGCCACAGAAATTCCAAGCGCCAGCAGCAGGGAGACGTTGCACTCTGCCACTGTTTCACCGTCACTGGTTCCTTCGGAAGTCACCTGAATTAGGATACTTGCACGAGGTGGTATTGTGACACTGTCGTCGGAAACACGGAGGGCGGTTGTACGGCGGTTGGAGTCCCTTGACGTAGCGTTGACTGTCGAAAAGGAAATGCAGCGTCGCCGTAGGTCGATTACGGCGCCATATTCCCGAAGAAAATCGAGGCCGAGAATTAATTCGCGGGAGCAGTCACGTAGCACGATGGAGCTGACCAAAAACGTGCAGCCTCGTATTTGTAGCCTGGACGTGCACAAACCAACCGGCGTCACAACATGTCCGCCAGCTGTACGTACATGCGATCCTGTCCAAGGCATTATCACTTTCTTCAAGGTACGTGCCAATTGTCCGCTAATAATCGAGTAGTCAGCACCAGTGTCTATTAAGGCAGTTAAATTGCGACCGTCGAGCATCACAGGTATGTCCATTGAAAAGTCGCTCAGCTGGGATACAGGCGCCGGCGTAGTCGAATTTCCGTTGGTCCGATGTCGCGTCGATTGGAGGGCGAGGTCTTCATCACGTCGAGAATCAGCGGCCTCGCCTCGAAAGGTCGCTGGCGTTAGTTTTCCAGGCGGGGGCTCGGAGACCGTCCTTGCGGCCTTCGATTTCCGTTGCCTGAATAAGACGACGACCGCGGTGACGGTGAACGCGACTGACGCCTGAGTGGGACGTTCTGCCGAGCGATAAAATCTTCAATTTCTGGTGGTCTCTGTCCAAACCGGGGGCGGGGTGAATTGGCAGGAAAACCCTGCAGCCCAAGTCGGCGGTACTGGCAGTCTCGGTAGAGGTGACCCGCTTCACCGCAGTGGTAGCAAAGCGGTCGTCGGTCGGGCATGCGCCATATGTCGGATTTACGCATGACGGGTCGAGTGTCTGCAAAATAAGGGACCACCTGTGCGGACTGCAGTGTGGCGTACGGGGTTGCGGCTGGTAGTGGGACTGGTGCAGGTGCGTTGTGTTCGAACGTGTCGGTATAAGTGGTGCGCTGGAAACCACTCACTGGGGATGGTGTCGTGGACGACGGAACGGTGCGTCTCAATACGTCTGCGTAGGTCACCCCTAGAGGTTCACTTGAAGTTGCGAACGCCTGAAGTGGTGCAGCAACCTGCGTTGGTGTCTCGCGACGAGGTGTGCCGAGCGCATGCTGAACTTCGTCACGTATGATGGTGGCGATGCAATTCGTGGAAGGCTGCTGCTGCGCCTGGTTCAGCTGTTGCAGCTGTTGCAGCTCGTCGCGAACAACCGAACGTATCAGCTCGCGAAGCGCTCCCACGTCGGTCGGGAACGAGCCTAGCCCGGTGGTATAGGTAGCATTCACTTGCCGATCGTACTGGTTCCGCTGCTGCAGCGCCTTTTCCATGGCGACGGCTTCAGTGAGGAACTCCGCAACCGTTCTAGGCGGACTACGAATGAGTCCAGCGAAGAGCTGCTCTTTCACACCTCGCATCAAGTGTCGCAGCTTCTTGTCTTCCGGCATGGTTGGATCGGCGCGAGTGAACAGATGAACCATATCCTCCACGTATGCAGCCACACCTTCATTAGGCATCTGCATGCGGGACTGGAGGGCCCTTTCAGCGCGCTCTCGACGATCGAGACTCGAGTACGTTTCGCGGAGCCTGTGACAGAACTCATGCCACGACGTTAGGAGGCCCTTGCGGTTCTGGAACCATGTGCGAGCACCATCCAGAAGACTAAAGTACACATTCTTGAGCTTCGCTACTTCGTCCCACCCGTTGAAATCCGCTACGTACTCGTACTCAGCCAGCCAATCTTCCACATCTTCATAGAGGCCACCACGGAAGGGACTCGGAACACGTGGTTTTTGCAGCGTGTAATGAGTGGGTGCAGCTGCGGGTGTAGCGGTTGGAGCAGCGGCGGCTCCAGCGGCAGGGGAAGCGGTGACAGCAACAGTATTCTCCATACCAGTCGACGTACTTGTACTGTGAGGCACAAACTCGGGGGACAGTCCTCGAATCCTCCGACTGAAACGGTGTACCGGCGTAAGCTCTGGGTTTTGGGTCACGTTCCGGCTGCTAGAAGGAGTCTGTTGCATAGGTGAGGTTACCCAGCACCTCCACCATTAAAATGTCACGTTAAAAAGACAGGAGACGTTTTTAAGGCGTCCTCACAAAAGTCCGAAGAGCGGTCGGCTCAGCGCAGCCAAAAAAACAGAACAATGGCACGAGGGGAACTGCCACTTCGTCTGCCTCTTTTGCGCTGGCAGATCAAGCGCGCGGCACTATATTAAGCACTAGCGGTACAGAGAAGGCGCGCTTATGTCACGGTTGAGATGCTCCGAGCAACGCTTTCTCGAAGTCATCAGATGAAATGACATCAGGTGGTAAGCTATTCCACTGAATAATTGTTCGGGGAAGAAAGAATTTTTAAAGGTGTTAGTCCGCGTGGTGTATGGGAGCAGGTTATGCATATGACGATGCCTAGATGCGCGAGGAGAGAATGGTTGTATGTATTTATGGGCAGGGATATTCAGCTTACCATTATAAATGGAATGCAAGAATTTCAGGCGTAATTTCAGGCGTCATTTCAGGCGTAAAAGTAATAATACAATAAGATACAAATAAATAAAACTGCAATAATGACAATATTTTTGGTGTACCGCGGTTAAGTGAGATTAATAAGATAACAGCATGAATAGCGAACCGACTTGGTCCATCAGCGAGAACAGCAGATTTGCTTGTTTCTTTCGTTGTTTTTTTTTTCAGAATCCCGGCGGCAACGTATTCGTATAGAAGTGCTCGCGCGTTTTATTTTCAATTTCGTTTAAATGTCAGAAGTATCTAAATTTCGTTAATTGACTGTTCCCTCGCTGTGGTCACCGGGCGCCCCATCGATCCTATCTCATATCTTTCACTTTACACGTACAACACATGCACCCCTTTCTGAATCATTCAGAGCGGTGAGAAAACCATCGCGCGTGAAAAGGTCACCGTGTGATGCTGGCAGCACTAAATTTAGAAAGGAACTTTTCAAATGAGCGAAACGTAAGGTTCCGCAGAAAGCTCTCTGTTTCCAATCGGCATGACAGGTGCGTGGTTTAGTGTGAAACATATGCCCGGGCCGGTAATCATGGCCAACGGGTTTGGAACTCCATGCCTGGCTCAGCGCGCCGCTATTGCAGGAGTAGAACATAGAGTACAGAGTAGACCCTAGAAACTCTGGCTCACACACATACACTGGGGGACTGGCCAAGAGCCGATTAGTTTATAAAAATTTTGAGATTAAAGTTCAAATTCTGAGTAATTAAGACATAATATGTACAATTGAACAAGAACTAAGAATAGAATAAAAATAGAGCCAAATTGAAGCAATGTGTCCCCAGAATTTGGAGGAAAAAAGCAATTCTATAAAGTATAATTTAAACTAAACCTTTTTGAGCCTTCCGGTCATTCAACGATGACGTAGCTAGAGCACCTGCAATATAATTTATACGCAGGCCCTCGTGCCCTGGAACCCAATTTAATGTCATTAAATTTATGGGCATTGGAACCAATGATTTGAAAGTATTGACAACGTACGTCTCTTAATTTGTACCGACAGCAAATCCCTCAAAATTATTGTGGAGCTTATACTGATGCTGATAATTAACGCAGAGCTAAAATGACCGCTGAGAATTCTGCTGCAAAGATAGGCTGAAAATGGGGAAGACGAAGGGAAAAACGGCCATTCTATAGTAGGAGAGAAAATCGCAATTCCACATTTTTCTTTACTTTGTGAATCCAGGTGGTCTAAATTTCCGGAGCCCTCCACTACGGCGTCTCTCATAATCATATGGTGGTTTTGGGACGTTAAACCCCACATATCAATCAATCACTTTGTGAATCATCCGTCTATACATATGACGTACTGTCTCTATTGCCAAAAATCTATAGCGTTAAAGTGGTGCTACGTTAGTTTTACATCGTTTTTTTTAATGTGATGAAACTGTATTCTGACGGAATCGTTGCAATTATACTTATTATACACATCTCATTAATTTGAAAGCGTTACTTCGTCGCTTGTATCACAACATCTTGCAGAACCTAGCGACCATGAGTGCGAAAAAAAATTAATAAATGCAGCCATCGCAGGTATGCCGGTCGATGCGTAATTGTAGGCGCCGTTCTCCGAGATATGACGCTCTGTCGACCGTAGGCTTGGACAAACCGCCCCAGAAATGCTGATCTGATCTATCTGTCCAGGTGATTTGTCATTCCGCGTTTGCGCATTGCATCGTCGCCTGGATATGAACCCACGACAGTCGTTGTTGCCTGTAAAGTGATGCGCTTGTTGTGCGCTAGGGTAAATAGATGGGAGAGAGCATTGTGCAGTGTGAGAGAAAGAAAAGTGCTGTACGTCAAGCACGCAAATGCAAGCACACCATCGCTATGGCCCCCGCAATTCTCGTGATAGGGCTCGGTGGCTTTTAAAAGTATGTCATGATCGTTGAAAACGACTCTTCCGTGTTACTCTCAAGTGACGCGTTGCTAAAAAAAGTTCACTAATGTTTGTGCGTAATTACCTGCCACTTATTTGCTCTCGCCGTGCTCTTACTTGAAATCAATAGTTTCGCGAAGGATCCGTTGTTTGAAGCAAATAAAGTTGTTGAATCAACACAAAAGGGCAGCAATATGGCTGTTGGCTGGATTCGATGAAGTTTGTCCTCGCGCCCAGCACGATCCAGATAGACATCTAATTATCTTCTACACATGTACAGTGTTGCTTCCGTAGTCGTAAGCTTTGGCGTGTATTCGTGCAGTGCCATTGTTGTTTACTGCTGCCAGTGAAATATTAGTGCCGCCCAGCTGAATGAGGGCAGCGGATGATTAATACAAACGAAAAATGCTTCGTCGGGCTACCATTCCTCGGCGGTCCCGCCAAGGAAACCACTTTATTCGAACGTTTGAATCCCCTTCGCTGCTTTTTCTCGTGTTTCCGTTTACTTCTTCCTTCTTTTTGCGCGGTTATTTGAATCCTCGCCACCCGGGACCGTCAGTCTCCGCGACACGTCGCGCCTTCTACATTGTTTTTCATTAGCATTTTTTGTCCGATCAAAGCCGCAAAGCCGTAGAGCGGTAAAAGGTCGCGTGTCAACAACCTCGAAAGATGTAGGAATGTGGCGGCTCCTATTGCTCATATTTTGAAGCAATTGGCGCTGCCCGATGCGGCGCATTCGATTCTAACGTGACATTGAAACTTTGCACTGACGTCACAAAAAGGCTCTAGGTGCAGGTTTCTTTCCACGTTGTTCTCTTATTCGAAAGCAGCGTAGCGTCAGAAAAAAATCAAATCGAACGCGCCGGTTATCAGTTGTGAAACGGGATTGGCTCGCGCCCTCTAGTTGGTTGTGCCATCGTTCAGTTGCCCGTAGGCCTAGCTACAGTCGTTCACGTTTTTCCCGGCGTCTCTGTGACTTGCGCGTTTCGCCATAACGCGCTTCTTTCTTTCTTTTGTTCGACGAGTTTTCAACGGTCGCAAGCTATCCTTCGTTTCTCGGATGCATTTGGTGTGCATGGGGCGCGGATTGGATTATTAGCGCCTACCTGAAGCCGTCGTCTTCACAGCGACGTTTTGACTCGCGCTTGGCGCGCAACACTACACACTCAACAGGGCGTCCCCCACCACCCAATGGAACAAACCGGCAAGAGGACCGACAAGAAGAGAACCCACAAAGACGGCACCCCGGGGGAACCTGAGGAGTACATCGTTGAAAAGATACTCGACCGGCGCGTGAGGCAGGGCAAAGTCGAATACCTGCTTAAGTGGAAGGGATACGGTGACAGCGAGAACACTTGGGAACCTGAGGAGAACCTCGACTGCCCGGGTCTCATATCGCAGTTCGAAGAGAAGCGCAAGCGAAAGGCCGAGTCACAGTCGACCAAGATGAAAGACGACGCCCCGAGCCGCAAGAAGAAAAAACCGGACGGCTACGCCAAGCCACGTTGGTTCGACCGCGGCTTGGACCCGGACCGAATCATTGGAGCCACCAAATCGTCCGGTGAACTGATGTTCGTGATCAAGTGGAAGGATTGTGACGAGGCTGACCTAGTGCCCGCTCGAGTCGCAAACGTCCGCTGCCCGCAGGTGGTGATTCGTTTCTATGAAGAGCGTATCGCTTGGGGCACTAGCGGCGGGCGAGGCGAAGACACCTCCGACAAGGCGGCCAAGGCTTAGCACGCTGGAACGGAGGGGAAAACAAAATGCCCGCCGTTGACCATCCACCGGCTGCAAATTAGCTCGTCCAGCGTTTCGCTCTTGTTCGAAATGGGTGGACTGGGCTAACTCTTCCAAAACCACTGCGTAGCTCCTGTTTTTATTTGTGTTCCCCTTGTGGTATTTTTTTTTCTCTTTGCTTCGAGTTCTTTTCAGCCATTCGTTCCTCTGTGAGTTCTTCAATGCTGTTTTTATCCGGACTCCCTGCATCGGACACTGTGCGGTGACAAAACCAACTGACTTTTTTTTTTTTACGGTGCCGTAAACGTCCAAGCTAGGACTTTTTTCCGTGCCTACGTATTGGTTTTATTAAAAATATGTAACCTCATAGGAGCGGGAACTTCACAGCGCCCGCAAAGCTTGTTGGCCGATGTTTACGATGTTGAAAAACAAAAAAACAAAATCCATAGCTTTCTGGTAACGAAATGTGATCCACTGTTTGAGATGTTTGTCTTGACTAGGTTGCGGCCTGTTAGCGTATGATCCCCCCTTTTCTTTCTTTTTTGTTCATTATATTTTTCTCGCTACTCGTTCACATTTCTGGTTTCAATCGTTCGTTGTGTTGTTTGCTATTGTACAAAACAGGAGCTCTCATTAAAGAACTTTTTTTGAACCCTTGACAAATTTATTTGGCGGGAAACATCATTTCTTTGCCTATCGTGGTCTTTTTTTTTTTTTAACGGGTCACTGCTGCTGTCAGCCGTGTGCTGTATTTGTAGAACTGTTGGGACGGTTGCATATCTCTTTTGGGCCGCTGTTTGACATAACGGTGCGCCTTGGCACGGCATGTCGTATCGTAGGTCACTGTTTTTAAGCAACTCTCGGCTGTGTCATGCACTATCTATGCCTTTCAGAAGTAGAAGTTTTCGATTTGTAAACATATTTCACTGTGCCCCGTGCACACTTAAAACAGTGATATGAAGAATGCCTGCGGATTCTTGATGCAGTGCTCTCTTTGGCACTAGGTCGTAAATTTAGGATCCCGGTTCGCCACTATGAAGAAAGAAAAAGGTTGCACAGTTGTAATGAATATGTCAGCTAGCTTTGTTGTGTCTAGCTTCTGAGGAAGTGTCGCGTTTCTTTTGTATATTCAGCAATAAATTCGCGCTTTCGGAACAGTGCAGTCTTGTGTAAGTAGGAATCTTGCACGACAGAGTGCAAGATTCCTGCCTAGACAAGACTGCACTGCTATACTACTGTAAGCATGTGAAAGATATGCAGTTTGTCCAATAATGCCATGCAGAATAGCTAGGAATCTGTCCCAGATTATGAACACTGAAGTGATATCGTATAACTAAGGATGGGTTGCAAGTGCAACTGTATTTGCAGTTTGTCACATAATGTCACACAGCACAGGCAGGACTTGCTGTTGCGGTATATGAACAGGGAAGTGGCATCTTGTTTGTCAAGTACGATTACTTCTCCATGACTTCACTGCGGGCATTGTAGCTGCATGCAATCTCAGCCGCACTTTAAGTTCTCGATTGTCTCAGCTTGCACGGGGGAGCATGTTTTCACGCTCTATAGGTGTTTTGTTGTCGGGATTACCTGTCTTTCGATTCTGTCTGATTACCTGTCTGTCGGGATTACCGAGTACCTGTCTGCAGGCACCTTAAAGTTTGCCCATTTGCTTTACTCAGCTCCTTTGCAGGAGCCTGGAAAAGGCGGTGAGCATCACGATAATAAAACATAATTTCTTTGAACTGCAGCAGTGGTGTACTGGTCGGTAGTCATAAGCGCTGGGGGGGGGGGGGGAGGAGCCCCGTGGGTAAGTGATCAGGCGGCCGCGTCAGCAGCCTCATTACCTTGTAAACCCCGATGGCCAGGAGCCCATATTACGCATTTCAAGGTTCCATCAGCAACAGCCCGTCTTAGAATATGGCTAGCTAAGGGGGATATCTCCGCGGCTAGGTAGTGAGCACACACTTTTTTGGAATCCGTTATCATCGTTGTGTAAATACAGCAAACAAAAATGACAATGAACGTCTTTAGAAAAACGTACAATGTAAACTGCCTATGCCGAGTGCATTTCTTATTGGAGCTTGCCCCAAGTGGTCACCTTGCAAGTAAAGTTTCGTACTGCAGAGCTCTGTGGGTCGTGTTTGACTTGTGACGACATCAGCAGGCATTTTGACGCGGGTCAAATGGTCTACCATAAGGGAGCAGTGGTTAGAGTGCCCGGCTGCTGAACCGAAGGTCGCCGGTTAAATCCCCGCTGTGGCGGTTGCATTTATGGGGAGGCGAAACGGTAGAGACCTGTCCACTGCGTCTTGTTAGTGAAAGTTAAAGGACACTAGGTGGCCAAAATTTCTTGAGCCCTCTACAACGCCTTCTCGTATAATCGTAGCTTGGTTTTGAGACGCAAGACCCCAGATATTATTACCATGCATGTAAAATGCATGAACGCCTGGGTAAATACAAACAGGTGCACATTGAGGAACCCGATGCATTAAAAATCGACCCAGTGCCACCCTTCATGGCATGCCTGTCAATATTTGTTCTGGCACGTAAAACTCTTAGACGTTGTCACTCATTGTAGCTCCTCTGGGCTCTCACTGAAACTTCGGCAGGCTCTCACTAAACTTGTATTCTTTCTTTGTTCTGGTGGTTTTCCAAGCTTGCGGCTACAACATGCATCCAAGAAATATTTGTTCATACTTACTTACTGCTAGCACAAAGCACGGATCTCTTTCTACTCCAGATGGAATGGACAGCTCGCACATAACGCCATGCACACATCTTTGGACATGCTCGTACTACAAAACTGCAACTACAACGGCGTCCAAGCAGCATGTTTGCTGGCGTGGTTAAAAGTTTACATCTGATAAGGACGTCGCTGGAATGTTGCTGGCATCTCTGCCTGAAAAACCACCACTTGCCTAAACAACTCGGAAGTTCTGAGACCACGAAGTGGCTTTTTTTTTTTGCTTCCAATATCCTTCCTAAAAACGCTGTCTCAATCTTGTCATCTATTTTATCGCGCAACATGGGGACAGTGTCGGCACTGAGCTTATTAAAACTTCGCGATTTTCATCTATATGCCGTTATTTCTGCTAGCACAGTGAAAAACGCACGAAACAAAGTGCGATGTGTTGATTGTGCATGATAGTTTTGTGACTGCACTGCAGAGCACGGTAGGAGACCATTCGCAGCTATTATATCTCAAATACAAACCAATCGAGAGCCAATTTCCTGGTGGATGTGACGCGAACAGACCACTGGCACAAACAATCGTGACAGACCACTGGCACAAGCAACTAACGCATGGAGAGAACGACGTGCTCATTCTCTAATTGTAGGGGTTGCTTAGGGGCCATCGAGCTATCATGTACAGACAACGTGTCATTGTGATGCTAAATCTGGCTTCCTGCAGCACTGGTAGTACAACACGTTGGCTTCAGGGACGTCCTGTGCTTGTCCCAGGCAAGGTTACTCCTGCGGTTGTGACACATATTGAGACACACGACAGAAGTTAAAGAAAACGTGGAGGCATGACACGAGAAATCGTCAAAATAGAAAATCTGCCTGAAGCGGTACTGCTCCCTTGATAACTTCTGGTCATGTTAGAGCTGTGCAAGTTTCAAGTCAATTTATTTCAGTTTGTATTTTATTACTCAGAAATGCATTCAACAAAGATACATTGATACGGGAGGAGGTCTCAGTCTGCACACATCGTGTTAGTACACCACAATGTGGACAAGCTTTGACGAGTCAACTAGACCATCAACTACTCACCCAAAGAACGCAGGATCGAACCCTGCCGTAATTGCTGCTTTTCAATGGTGATGAAATGCTGTAAGCCAGTATACTTAGATGCAGGTGCACCTTAAATAATCCCAGGTGGTGAAATGTACTGGACTATGGCCGTCTCACAATGACATCATGGTTTTTGAGACTTAACGCCCCAAAAATCATTATTACTGAGTAAATGCAACATCATAAGTCAATAAAGTTTTCACAAAGTGGCACTGTGTCAAATATAAATTTAAACACTGCTTAAAGGAATCAATGGAACCCTCCATAGTAGCTACAGCTAGTAGATTCCATGAGGAAGCTGATGAAATACTTGCTGTAAACTTGGCACACTTACCTCTGGACTTGGGTGACTATAGCTACTAAATGCAGGGAAGCAATTGTGCAAAACACTGCCTGCTAGTATTTTACCTCTCTATCAACTGACATCGATGTTTGAAGCTTAGGCGGGCTGTGGGGATTGCTCAGTGTGCTTGGCAAACCTGTAATACTGTATTTGGTTCATACTTCATTTGATTTTAAAGGGGCAAGGCCACCACATTAGTGGCTTGTGCGTTCTTTCCTGCCAGTGTTTCATATAGCTCCAGGAAGCAAGATTCTTTCATTCTCGCTAAATAATTTAATATTGAATTTTTTATGCGGACAATTTTCAGTTTCTGGGCGCAGAGTTGGGCTCTGATGTAGCAGTGCACGTAGCTTGGTCATGTGTGCCAGAGCATCGGGGCTGCAGCAGCTGCGGTGCTCTGCCGGTATGTACGTGGTGGAGTTGCGGCATGAGCATTTGGTGGCTGGGGGGTGCAAAGTCAGAGAGGGTGGTCGCCCACACATGCCTGCCCCAATAGGGGAGACCCGCTCAAGTTTGCCCGGCGACGCCAGCGCTTGCCTTTCCCCTGCCAGAAAAAGCGCACAACAATAGTCTTCCGACTCCTCCGCTCCCTTTGGCTTCCACGCATTTGCGAAGCGCGCGCTGCACGCGAAACGTCCCTCGTTCCGCGATGTCACCCCAACAGAAAAGGGGGTGACACCGCTGCTTCGTCAACTGTCACAATCACCATGCAAACACGAAGAGGTCCACTCCACCAGTGAAATCCTAACGATTCCCAAACCGATGGTACGAAACAAGCAGACGACTGAAATGAATTAAAGCAGTGCGCCGAAAAAAGTATGTAAACATTTTTTTTTCATAAAAATTAGCACGCGCACAATGCATTCAAAATTACGGGTGTTAATGCCTGCGTCACCATTCCTCTAATCTATCGAGTTAGTGGGAGATGCACGTCCCCATCTTAAAAGTATAAATTTTCAACGCCCGTCTTTAGAGCACTGTTAAAAAATAGCGAAGAAATATTTTATGCTGCTACTATTATTCGATATTGTTGGGGACGTAGTAGTTGAAGCTGTGTGCACATGTGGTATTGGTAATGTGTTGTTATGTATTTTTAAATTTACGCAGCGCCGACGGAAGTGTGTGGTTGCCAAAAGCTTAGACAACTATGAAAAAAGAAAAAAAAAATGCATTAGCCGTTGTTGCACGTCCGTTGGCAGATACAGTGAACTAGTTGTTACTGAGTGTGCAGGGGTAGCCCGAACAACATGGTGCATTTTTGATACGTGACGAAGATAAAATGCCTTTATAGCAATGCGCTCTTCCCCTGCAGATTAGACACACACACAAAAGTTTCTCTGAAAGTTGGGCGCTCATCATGATGGTACGCACGCTGTTCGTGAACTCAAGGTACGCGCGATGAGAACGGTGATAATGCAAGGAAAGACACGCGCGATAGATGTCAATTATTGTTGTGGGTCAGAAAGAAGCCCCAAATAGACCATTTATTTTTGAAGTGTGTATACACCGCACGATAACTTGGGTAGGTGCTAGTAAATTAAGGTATCCCAACTAATAGCAGTCACAGCGCAAGAACCGCTTAACCTAAAGCACAAGAAGCAGCCTTACCCATCCATCCAGGAACAAACATAGTGCATAGTACACAGAGTAAACCAAATAAAACAAGTATATAATAATGAACGTACAGAAAGTTTTATTCACCTCTAACGTCGTAAACAGCGTCGTCTTTCACTTGCGAAACGCACTTCGCTCTGACGAGGACGGCGTCGTCTGCTACAACTTGCTTCGCTGCCCTTTTACTAAATTGCTGCCACGAAAAAAAATCCTCAATTGCGGCATCCTAATAAATGCGGACAGAGCGCACCGCACGCGACGCGAAACTCTCAAAAACACGTGCAGCGCGCGAGCAAAGAAACGCGTTTTCAAGGCAGGTTGAATGGGACAGCGGAGGGGCGAAGACTCGAGTAACCAGTTTTCTCCCCGCATTGACTGACAGCGCCACGCTCCACAGCGCCTCCCTCGGCGTGGGTCTCCCCTATAGGCTCGTGTACATAGACGCGACGGGGGCGGGCTGAGTTGAGTGGCGGGTTCAGCTTAAGGTCCCTAGATGAAACAAGTTTCTAGGGACCTTAGTTCAGCTTACCTCGACGCGCCGGAGTTTATATGAACTCGCACGGACGAGTTGAGGTGAGCGGTGATCGCAGCGACGCTTTGCGTCGAGGCGAGCCGAAAGCCCGTTTTCCGGTACCGGTTTCCGCTCCTCCAAGCCTGCGGTCTCGCCGCTGTGGGCTGCGGTTGTTTACGCAGTTGTCGCTCCGCCACCGCGATGGCTGTCTTGGTATTTTTTCTCAGTTTGCACCAGCTGCACTTTATGGTTGTGTTGGTGTCTTAGCTAACACTGCACAACGCGATGGCAGCAGTGGTTCTGTTGCGGCACAGCGCTCGCCGCAGGCGTATCCGCAGCCTGACGCACCGTCCCGTTCACCCCTGGCTGGTCTCTCCAGGAATTCGCCGTGATTCATGGTTTGTAACGCCTTTCATTTGTGTACCTGATGCTGTGGAAAATCCTTTGAAGCCCTACACGCGAGTCATTTTTTGCAATAGTTGTGGCTTGTCGCTAATACTAATTAAGCGGCGCCCTGAACCTCGTTGAAAATTTTAAATTGAAAACAATAAGCAGTTTTTAAATGAAAATGACCAAAGACCCTCATCAATTGTTGGAACAAAGTGTACAGTTCCACCACAATTAAGTGCACCGTGTTCCTCTTGCCTCATACGCTCACCCTGTTTGGCTAATCTGATTTCTGTGGCTTTTGGACTGGACAGTGAGATCCTTACACGATGAATTTTTAATCTGAGAGCTTGTAATTTCAATTAGAATGCAATATACATTTTTGAGTAAAATTTCTATCGGCTTACGTTAAAATTCATACGGCCGCATACCATTTTGCCATAATTTTACACCTCTATTTCTATTGTGCCTCGTTTATGTTTAAAAATGAAAGTAATTTGCTATTTTTTTATATTTCCTTGCAGGATTGGAGCAAATCACTCAGTTTTTTCTCATTGACTAAAGCTAGCAACGTCGTTATTTCATCATCTGTCCACATGGTGCGTGGAGCCCGCGAGGATGTCATCGTGCCTAGCGCGCGCGTACCGGCCGACAGAGAAAGAGCAACGTCAGAGTGATGGGGAAGCGGAGACCGCGACGGGCGGTCACGAGCCGTCAACTCAGCGCGACCGGTTATACATGCCCTTTCTGAGCGCGGCGAGTTCAGTGAACCTACCCCCTGTCTCCGGGTCGATGGGACTCGCCGCGACGACTCTCCGCCCCGACGCGTCCGCTTATACATGGGGAGGGTGAGTCCAGGAAACTTGTTCATTTCGACTCAATGCGCCCTCGTCGGGTCAATGTAAACGGGCCTAATGACCATGCTCTCCGGACTGAGGGCGTATGCAAGACGGTTGTTAAAACTGCTGTTGGAGATGACGCGCGAGCAGGACTTTTACTGTGGAATCTCTTACAAGACCACAACGACGGCCGATTTTGATGGGATAGTCCAGCACGGCCGGTGCTGGTGTCCATAGCATGCATCGGGTACAGTGACAAAAACGAGAGCACAGTTCCAGCAGATTTCGAACCCAGCAACTCTTCGTGGCACTTGGCTCTTGTACTGCAGAGTCACGCCAGCACTTGAAATTCCTAAAAAAAAAGACCCTTCGCAGGTGTTATGTTGGACGAGAAATCCTGTTTACAGAGGTAATATAGCGCGTTAGAGGAGTTAAGCATCAGGCGTCACAGCCTGCGTGTTGCTTTACAAGCGTGTGGTTTAATGCTTCCTCCTAATTACAAAGAGCATAGCCATAGTTCTCTGTCATCAGCCACATCATCAACAAAGCGTACAGAATGCCTTGCAGAAGCTTACCGGGTAGCTTACCTTTGTACAAAATGATGAATAATGGCCTAGTGGGTGCTTCCAAAAATTATAATTTATGGTGTAGTGGGTACCTTGCGACTGTACTTGTAGTATTAGCATCAAAGAAGTTTACATTAGGCTGTTAAAATGCTTCCCTGGCTTTCGATGTGACCTTGCTGTATAGAAAGGGATGGAGTAGATAACCAGACAAGAACTGCAGGTGAAAAGCTTATGCATGTAACAGTGAACACTGTGAATAAATTCCTATGAGCACGAGTGAGTAGAGAGCCTATAAATGAATTGGGAGCTCGAGTAATGTAGCAAATTGGGCTAGTCAGAACCTAGTCATGACGATCTGCATATATAGGACACAAAAAACAAGAAAGCTAGACAAGACCGCTGTAGTGATGAGGCACAAGGACTGAAGCGGGCGTGAAATCGCAGAAGCGTTGCAAACAATAAAAGTAAAGGACAAGGGCGCGAACCAGCCTGCAATCTCTCTCACAGAGGCTGACGTTTTATATCAGCAGCATATGTGATTAGATGCTTTGTGTGGGGGTAGGTAATGTTTTGTTAGTGCCTTTATTTCTGTTCATATATGCCACGTTTTTTTTTTCCTGCAAGATTTTCAATTGTTAGACAGCACTTGAGTCGTCTACATTCTTGCTTTTCGTGCCCTACCTGTGCTGACCATCACGACATTGGGAGCTCAGTATATAAGAAATATGTGCATTTACAGTTTGAGAGCAGACCGAGCGCACACTGCTGTTTATTGGCGAATGAAAAAGTCGCTACCAATGTACTCGTACTGAGTGCAAGCAGTAGATTCTCAGTAAATGGGGAATCTCTTAAACAGAAATGCTGCTTCACTGAAACAATCCCCTCTACTATGATTGGTTTTGTACTCTAATTCCGCTCCCCTATTAATCTCTCAATAAGTGCAATTCCTGCTAAGCGGAACATTACTAGTTACCACTGGCAAGGGTCTCGTTCTGGAAAACATGGTGCCTCCAGGTAGTATTCGAGAGATTATCAGTCAGCTGCCAGCTTGTAATAGGTTCAGGTGCTACGTGACACCAAATAGGCTGGTAATAAGTGTTCCACCCTCGCCATCATGGCTACTGGTGGCGCTCACATATGCTCGCACATTTAATGCACGTATATATCCCATGTAGTAGACGGGGGGATAGCCGCCTTGGTAGCTCATTTGGTAGAGCATTGCAGGCGTTACTCGAATGTGCCAGGTTCAAACTCTGACCACAGCAAGTAAACTTTTTGTCCACCTTTCCGTCTTCACATTTATATTAGAACTGTTTCTAATAACATCCCCAATAGTTTCCTCTGCATGGTTGTCTGTTAGATCTGATCAATAGTTTGTAACAATGTGAAATGACTGGCTGGGAGCATGTCCACGCTTTCTCGACCGCACTGTGGTTTTCGGCCGTCTGGCCATGGCTCCCAATGAGTAAAGGTGTTTTTCTTGTTTTGTCAAGGTGTCTTGTTCTGAAGGCTCCTGCTGATGCCTGGCCCTGAGCCCATAATGTTTTCCTGTACCCTTCAGTGGGCCAGAAGCAGCTGCTCTCACTCTAATGAAATTGAGCTCCTTCGTCATAGAACATAATTGTTGGGCCTTAACGTCCCAAAACCGCACTATGATTATAAGGGACGCTGTAGTGGAGTGCCACAGAAGTTGTTACCACCTGGGGTTCGTTAATGTAAAACGTAAGTACATGGGTATCTAGCATTTTAACATTCGTCGAAAATGTGCTCGCCACAGCCCAGGATTTGATCTCTGAACTTTCGAGTCAGCAGTTGAGCACGATGACCACTAGATCATTGTGGCAGGTTCAGTTTCCTTATCGGTGTATTAACTCCAAGCACAGATTTTCGTTGGTTCGCCCTCTATTTATTAATGTAGGTTTCCCCACAATTGCTTCAGAAGAAGAACGCTTTATTTTTAATGCAATGATTTATAAAAAAATTTCTGCTAAAACATCCGTAGCCAATATGGCTAGTCAGGAATCCGTTACAGACAAGGCATTTTGTGGTTTAATTAGCGAGTGTAATCTTTACACTCAGAATTCTATCACAAATCACATATTCAAATGTAAGAAAAGATAAATATAGAAATATTGTGACCTGTACACACATTTCAATGGCATTAATATGATAAGTGGTGCAGTCACCATGTTAATGTTTGTCTTGGAGTTTTGTTACAGACACTCGCTTCTGAGTACCTGTTCGCCAAAATTTTGGAGATGCTGTTTCCTGAAGTCTTGTGGCTTCTGTTCTTGGCAGGGCTTCGAGCCCCGGGGCACAGTGCTAGCTCAGCGGCTGGCAGCCTGGAAGAACCTGCAGGACGCGTCCACTTGGGACGGTATGCTGTCCATGTACCCGGAGCCGCAGGACGTCACCAAGAAACCGAAGACTGCCACGACAGCGCCACCTGTTGTCGGAGCTTCTTCTCCCACCCCGCCCTCGGTGCTGCCCTCTGGCAATGAGGAAGAGGTGAGCATTTAGCATAACTTCATAACTTTAACCAGGAAGCTTTCCTTTTTGATCAATCCGTGCAGATTTCTGTGTGGCTTTATGCTATAGGAACAGGTGGTTGTCGGGTATCCCTTTCGTAACCTTTGCACCACATTTTTGGATTCTGTAGAACTCATTTGCAACATTCAGTATCTGGGGGCATCAAGTTGTCGATGAATTTTCCTTCACACTTGCAGTTGCAAGCTTCCTGGCTGGCCTAATTGGAAGGACAACTGCTCAAGAAGAGTGTTTGTCTTGATCCTCGGAACAGGCCAAATTGTTCATCAACTAAGCAGCTTTTTTTTTTTTTTGAGAAAGCTAGATAAATTTTTCTGTGGTTTCGTACTATACACGGGTACTGCTTGTCAGTTATCCCTTTTATTATAAAGTCTGAAACAGCTACAGTTTGCAGATTGTGCAAATTCGTGACAGGTGCTCAACAAAAGCATTGTTTTTGGCAAAAGGCAATTGGCAAGACATTATGGGAGCCATGCTAAAACAGCAAGATATGTGAGCATGTGTCCTGTAGTCTCTCACTCAGTCCTAGTGAAATAAGCAATTGCCCTGGTGCTGAAGTGTTTATTACAAACTCGTAGAACATGTGTGGGTGAGGGTGTACTTGCATTCTTATAATACTTGATCTGCAGTGTTTCATACCTTGATTTCTTGTGCGTGGCTGCAACTGCCCTTGTTAATGTGTTTGTTCTTCAGAAAATTCTTGATGCTTTTCCTGTAAACAGGAGTACCTCTGCAGAACATGTGTCTAAAGCTACTACAATCTTGATAGTCCGGACAAAGTGCCGAAATGCCTGATTAATGACTGTGAATGGAGAGACTGGAGTATGTCACCTTCTGAAGCCTCATAAAAAACGAAAAAAAAAAAAGTTGAGACCATTTCACTTGTTAAAGGTGGGCAACCAGTGGAGCCGACAGACAGAAGATCTTCTTGGGCAGTTGTCTAAAAATGCATAGGCGTAGAATTTAGTTGTAATGCCTGGTCTTCCCTAGGATACCATGTACGGGTGGCATCGGCATTACGTCTTGTAGTGTTTGTGAGCATCTTGAGCAGCGCCCTAAAGAGCGGGTGTTCAAATGCATGTTTGAGCGTCGCAATTCCCGTGGAGGGCTTTTTCCTTGCCACCAGTACATCACTGTATGACAAACCATGATGGGTGCACCGTCACCATAGACTGTCTGGAGACAGCAGTTGCTGTTGTTCTTAGTAGTAGTAGTAGTAGTAATTTATTTTATTTCTTGAAAGGCAAGAAAAAGGATACAGAAGCAAAAGGCGTTTCATACGCCTGACAAAGGCCTCTGCACCTGTAGTTCGTCACAGATGCACTTTTTTTTTTTTTTTTTTTTTTTTTGCAGATACAAACAAGCAACAAAAACTCTAACATGTCATGTACCACATGAGCGCTAACAAAAGAAATACAGGAATAAAAAACAAGCAACACATAATACACTTAGCATAATACAGATGCAGGAACAAAAAATGGATGCATCGTATGCCACAATGAACTACTTACTTTCTTAACATTAACATTCTACCTACTTTTTTTACACAATATAGATTAGTGATGATAAGTTATTTCTTTTTTGATCAAAATTTCTTTAACTTGTTTTTTAAATGTCCCTAGACTGACGTCAAACTGCAAGCCATTTTGGAATTCATTTACTATTCGCGTTGATTGGTAATGCAGTGTTTGCTTTCCGTAATTTGTCCTGGTTCTCGGTAAACGCTGCAAGTTTCTTCTTGCAGGATAACGTTGGTCATTTTCTTTTTGTTTATACCACTTATTTTTGTGTACCTCTTGAAGCAGTTTAAAATAATATATTTGGTTTGCCTTTAAGATTTCATGTTTATCAAAGAGCACTGAAGTGCGCAAACGGTCTATTCTACCCTGGTAATTTTCATAACAGCGAAGTATTTTCTTTTGTAGCATTATAAGTTTGTTATAATTTTTCGCTGTTGTGGTACCCCATACTAGTACGCCGTAACAAAGTCTCGAATAGAATAGGGCACTGTACAAATTTTTCTTCAGCCACTGAGGAATGAGGGAACCAATTCTGTACAGGCATCCTACCGTTCCCGCAAGTTGCCTAACTAAATGATTAACGTGGACATTCCACGTTAAATCTTCACTGAACCATACCCCAAGAAATTTTTGATGTTTTTCTCGTTTTATGATGTTCCCGTCAAAGCTTATCTTTATGTCATATTTAACATGTTTATTTATTGGGCGAAATATGATATATGTCGTCTTCTTGGCATTTAACTGTAGCTTGTTTTGTTTAAGCCAGTTTGAGAGTGACGTCATATATTCATTTACATTTTTTTCTAGTATTTCTAAGTGATCTGATGTGAAAAATACATTTGTGTCGTCTGCATACATAATAAGCTGTGGTGAGGCGGGTATACATACAATATCATTAACATAAAGCAAAAAGAGCAAAGGACCCAGTATAGAACCCTGCGGAACTCCTTGGGTCAACTGAAGCCGACTTGATGTAGCTGTCTTCATTTGTACTAGTTGATACCGGTTATGCAAATAGTTTTGTAATAGCTTAAGGGTGACCCCACGTATGCCGTACCGTGATAGTTTCCGTAACAATATATCATAATGTATTGAATCAAAGGCTTTTTTTAAGTCCAAAAATAAACCAAGCGTAAATTTCTTATTTTCCATATTTGTAATTATTTGATCTTTAATAATCGTTAACGCTTGTTCAGTAGACTTATTTTTCTGAAAACCATACTGACATGTTGTGATGATGCCATACTTATTGAAAAAGGATAACAACCTGACGTGAATAACGCCTTCAAAAACCTTTGATAATGTCGAAAGTACTGAAACGGGTCTATAATTTGACATATTATTAATGCCACCTCCTTTGTAAATTGGGGTTACCCTTGCAACTTTTAACTGTGCCGGAAACACGCCTGTTTTTAGTACAAGATTTACTATGTAAGCAAGCGCCTCGGATATTAGCGGACATATCAACTTTAGTTCAGCTGCAGTGATTTCGTCTATACCTGGCGTCACATTGCTCTTAAGTTTTTTTATTAGGTTAGCTATCTCAGCACTGTCAGTAGGAAGCATAAAGATTGAATTCTGCATAGCTGTTGTTTCTTCGAAACACGAGTCATCTTCGCTTTCAGAAAAGCCACTGTACGCGCCCGCATTGACGAAATGACGATTTATAGCATTGGCTAGGTTCTCGCCACGCAGCACCACGTTTCCCTCTTGCATTTCTGTGATGTCATATCTTGCTTTCTTTCTCCCAGTAAGGGCATCCACTGTTTCCCAGACCCTTCTTGGGTTATCACATATGTTCTGAAATTTTTTCTGATAATATTCTCGTTTAGCCTTTTTTAAGTCTGATGTAAGTGCGTTGCGGTATTTTTTGTACTCGGCAAATGCTTCGGGTTCTCGTAGGCTTAAAAAATTTTTAAAAAGGCCATTTTTTATTTGAATACGTTTATAAAGCGAGCAGTCTATCCAAGGTTTCCGGCAAGTTTTTCTCTTTCGGAAAGAGACTTCTTTCCTAGGAAATGCCGTGTTGTAACAGTGACGTAATGCATTCAAAAAACCATTGTAGGCCTCATCAACATCTTTTATCTTATATATATCATTCCAATCTACTGCTTTGACGAGCTGAAAGAATAAGTTCTTACTTTCACTATTTATGTTGCGTCGGACGAAGGTTTCCTTCTGTTGCTTTTGGTGTTTCAATGACAAGGGTATGAAACAAAAAACTGGCAAATGATCGCTAAGATCACTTGACACGATACCGCTTATGGTCTCCGCTGGGTTCGAATTTGTATCGCATATATCGAGTAATGTTGCACTGTCCCTGGTCACTCTGGTAGGGGAGCATACATGATTTGCACAACCAAACGCAGAAAGCAGTGTCTCAAAATGTACGGCGGGCGTATCGTTTGCAGCAAGATTGATATTAATGTCCCCCATGATAACATAAGAAGTGTTGTGAAGTAATGGGGAAGATAGGAGTGTGTCTATAAACTCTAAAAAACGTGTTTTGTGCCCTTGAGGCGGCCTATAAATGACAATCGCTACAAGTTTATCAACCTTTATAGCCAGACATTCAAAATCTGTTGTGATTACCGACAGTTCTAGTTTTTCATGGGTATATTTTTCTTTTAAATAAATTGCGACTCCACCTCCTTTTCTGTCCGCGCGGCAAAGATGCTCAGATCGATATCCAGGAAAACTTGGGACATTATTATCATCGGTTAACCACGTTTCAGTGAACATAAGCATATCAAAGTTTATTGCCGCGGTGTCTAGAAAAATGCTTATGTCGTCTATTTTACTTCTAATACTCCTGGCATTCACATGTAAAGCAGAAAGGAAATTCTTATTTTGTGGATAACACGATTTTAAATCAAGAACATTGTAATACTTATGAGTTTCACTGAAAACACTCATAGTGAACAACGAAAAACAACATTGGTACACGCAAGATACACTCAACAAACTCAGCACATTTTTTCTATGTCATCTTGACAGGTCACATTAACCACAGCAGAAGATTCATCCTTACGGGCAAGCACTCTACCACCAGAAGTCCAGACAAACTTCCATTGTTTTTCCTTTTTTCTTTGGATGGCGGCTGAAAGCAGCGCCTTGTTAGCTTGAGTTAGGTGCTCATTTACAAAAATAGCAGCCCCTGGTCTAAGACCAAGCATTGAAGTGTCTAATCTCCTCTTTCTACATTTAGCCAGAAAATCATTCCTCTTTCCACGCCTGACGAACCGAGCAAGAATGTTCTGAATTGTAGGTTTTGGCGTGCGAACCCAGTGACAAATGTCAATATCTGACGTGTCAACGGTCTCACCCACGCTATCCCCAATCTTTTGAAGAATACTGAAAGCATCACTACCAGGTGGTACGCCTTTAATCTCCAGGTTATTTGAACGCTGATACTGTTCTAGCTCATCACACTTCTTCGACAGGCGCTCATTCTCTGTCTTTAGTTTCCTGTTTTCACTAAGCAGTTTCTTCATTTCCTGCCTTATTGTCCTGATATCTTCTGCGACGTCTTTAACATCATTGCATACATCAGAACAAAAGACACTCCCTCTTTCAGTTCCTTCATTTCTACCCGGAAATCACGTTTGAAGTTCTCAAACGCCCTGAACAGGTCACGTAACTCTTTAGAATCTGCCGTATCTTTTCCAGAGCCCTTACTTCCCATTTCCAAAATGTCATGCACAACAACAGCAAAGACGCTATGTTCGGCAGCAGTGCACTCCTATGCCAGAGAAACAAATGGGACTAGCCTCACCTGCAAAAGCAGTAGATTGAGCGTCAGAGGTACGCCTTTCTTGTGCACTGCTGCCGAACTAAGCGAGCCGCAGGATTCCGCCGTCTTTTCTACTGTTCGCCGTCACTCCCTCCGTGTCAGCTGACTTGATAGGCTCATGCGCCGAAATGGCTGCGCAGAAACGCCGAAGCGATGTCCGGGGGCCAGCGTGTCTTGCTTGTTCGTTGAAGAAACGGCAGTATTTCCACGAGGCTCGGTAGGCCGACTTGGCAGGGAAATCTGCAAAAGCAGTAGATTGAGCGTCAGAGGTACGCCTTTCTTGTGCACTGCTGCCGAACTAAGCGAGCCGCAGGATTCCGCCGTCTTTTCTACTGTTCGCCGTCACTCCCTCCGTGTCAGCTGACTTGATAGGCTCATGCGCCGAAATGGCTGCGCAGAAACGCCGAAGCGATGTCCGGGGGCCAGCGTGTCTTGCTTGTTCGTTGAAGAAACGGCAGTATTTCCACGAGGCTCGGTAGGCCGACTTGGCAGGGAAATCTGCAAAAGCAGTAGATTGAGCGTCAGAGGTACGCCTTTCTTGTGCACTGCTGCCGAACTAACCGAACTGGTTCATGCACTCAGTGAGTCGCTTGAAAGTAGCATATAATAGCTCCCACATTAACCAACTAGCTCTGCTCGTCATATCTTGTTGCCTTCTGGAGGAGCACCGGCATGAATTTTAAATACTTTCCGATTGTCGCTCTAAAGAAAATCACTGGTGTCCAGAGCCCTTATACGGGTATTGTGGTGTCTGGGAATAAATTGGATATATTTTCTTAATACTGCTCCCATTATTTGTTTGTTCAGATCTATTTATTCAGATACCTACAGCACCCAATGGGCATTATTGTCTGGCAGAAAACAAAGATGAATACTTTACAGGTAGCATAAAACATTAAAAGGTAACATCACAAGAACAGCAATACGTTTGAAATTATAGATGACAAAAGAAACATTCCCTTTCAATATCGAAGGGGCAGCTTCTCGGTGATGTCATTGAGATGTGACATCAAGGGAAGACAGCAACTTGTGACGTACTACAGGGAGATCTCTCACCTTCTCGTGACACACGTGAACAGTGATGAGTTGATTACCTCGACAGTGATTTTCGCAGTTTAGGTCGCCTTCAGCACGCAGAGTTCACGAAATCTGTAGAGCTCTGTTGACTCGTTGGGATAACCTCTGTTGCGGCGGGGCTGCCCTGTCGTTTCTCAGCAATGAAAACTTAAAAATTACAGTAAAATATCTTATACGTGTTGTCTGGCTCTGATGTGTGGTGAACATTAATACTGGATTCCAAAGACACAAAAAAAAATTCCTTTCGCCAAATCCCAAAACCTTGTCAATACTCCTTGAACGTGTCTTCTTCTCTCTTTTAATTTCTGATTCTCCTTTCAGCAGGAAACTCCATCAAACGGGAGTCAGCCAGAAGTGCCCCCTGCAGACGAAGAGGAGGGCTCATACGGTCGGCTCGGCCAGAGTCCGCCGGCGTCCAAAGGCCGCAAACGCAAGAAAGACCCTCAGGACGCCCGGTCGGAGCCGGGGAGGTCGCGGCGGAAGTTCGGCCCCATGTGGAAGCGTCGGGGAGAAGGCGCGCCGAGGAATCGTCAGCGGTCACGCTATTTCTGCAGCGAGCCATGTAAGATATTTTATATTCTGTTTACTTTATGCAGGGTGTTTTAGCTAACTTGCGCATAGTACAGCTGAACCCCTCTATAAGAGACATGCACCAGGCACCAATGTTTTTTATATGACATGTCTCTCATAATCATGGCACAACATATGCATTTTCCTATGGCCTGTAGTTTTTTGTAGGCACGCTGGTGTCTCTTATACCTAATTGTCTCTTACATCAGTGTCTCTTATAAAGGGGTTCGACTACATTACAAAAACAAACACCTATTACACGCATCCAGTTGGGCCTGTATTGTTTTAAGCCGTTAGCAGGTTGTCTGGATCTGTTCTCTTGATGTCCCAATCTGTGTAATTAACAAAAAAGAACATTGCTTAATTAACCTTTAGGGGCCAATGAACGGGCTCTGACACGTGCAAAACTTGCTCGCCACTTCATGCAGAAGGCCGTGGCAACCGCACTCCGCAAATATCACAATGCAGTGCATCGTGGTCACACTCCATTTCGAAAAAAAAAAAAAAAAAATTCCCACGATCCTCTTCTGCATCTGTCCGATCTCATCGTACACGCAGTGACGAAATGTCGACCACGGTTTGCATCACCAGCTTCGTCGATTGGTTCTGTGCACTGTGCGACACATTTGCAGTTTGGGGCGCGCTTTTACCGTGCCTTTTCACCGTGTTGCCAGGTTTAACCTAGCACTGCTCTGACACGAGGGACACAGAAGAACCCTTTCTTGGTCGTCTGCATTGTGGCCATTGTCGCCTTGGGGGTGTTGTCACAATGGGCTACCCCAACCCCCCTGGCTTTGAGAAGGGTGGGTATATAAGTCGAGCGAAGAAGCAACACCAGCCAAAGCAGGTTGTTTTACACCCTGTAACATTCTTATTGCTGCACTTATTCGTAAAACTCCTGTGGCAGCATGTCCATATCATACAAGAGTACAGTTATCACTTCACACATTTTCGACTGTGGGGCTGTTTACTGGCCAATGTTGCTGAACAAGCATTATCGTTTTCCTACTGAATATTTTTCACTAAAGGCACTATAGTGCCTTCACTGAAAAATATTCAGTAGAAAAATGTTAATATTTGTTCAGCAACATTAAAATATTTCATGTATGCTAAGCTAGCTACCTTGTTTAATTTTTTGCAGCTCTTCATTCAAGTAGGCGAAATTAAAATTACACTTAGTGCAAGCTAGCTGAAGCACCCTGTACACTCATGCAATGGTCATGGCCATGTAAAAGTCACCTCCTTAACTTCGTTAAAAAAGCCACCCCAAAAGTGTGTTTGAAAGTCACCAGTGTGTTAGCAGCGCCCTTGGTTTTGGAGGAGGTTAGCAGCGTTAGCCTTTGTGAGGTGTGAGAATTCCGCAACTCTTTATGGCGAAACACCCAGGCAGCTGGCTGGTTGTTAGAAATTAATTAAAACTACATGCGACAATGGTGCCCCCGAGAACATCTGGTTGAAAAAGTAAATGGGCAGAAATGTGCTTCTCGAGGCAAGCAGGGCATGTTACTGGAGAGGAAGGACTCGCTTCTGCAGTAAGTAACAAAGAAGCAAAGAAATGACCATGCTATTTTGAGGGACACAGCTATGCTATTTCAACAGCGGTCAGTGTCCAAAGTGAGCAATCAAATGAACGTGCATCTCGTGAAGCGACCACAGCTTTCTCTCTGCCATCACACAATTACAACCTACCAACGTCTGCCTCAAAACACAAAGCACTTTAAAATTTGAAATTATATTGCCCTTATTACTAGTAACAGCGTGCAATGAAAGCATTGCCCTTATATGTTTGTTTCCATTCTCTTATGATATTTTAGGTGTAACAAAATATCACTTACAAATAAACTTCAGTTAAATTGACCAATCCAGTTATGAGAACTTTTTTTAAAATCTTTGATGCAAGCACTGTAAAACCTAATGCTAATTTGCATCAGTTCAAGGAAATTCACTGCATAGTTTACTTAAGTTCTGCAAACATCTTCTGGGACACCATCTAAATTCTTCGAGGTCAGGTCGATCATGTTCAAGTACAACCTCTGTTTTTGTTGCATAGTTTTATCATGGCCTTTGCTATCAGCTCCACACGGTGTATCATGGGAGCTAATTGTTGAAGTCTTGATAATTGCCGCGGGAGCTACAGGCCTATACCTGCAACCACGTGATGGTTGTCATGAGTGCCGAATGAAATCCCCATGTCTCCGGGTATTTTATGCAGAAGCATGGTGATGCACCTATACTCCCGGACAAGTTTTCTTGGCAATGAAGGGAAAGCTACGGGGGTGGAGCTACTCTACATGTACTCCTCCGCCAAGTAGTCCGGTTCGGCTCATGCTTTGAATGAAGGCCGGTCTTAAATAGCAACACTGCATTCAGTTTACTATGTCTGCTTAGACAGCCATTTGCGAGTGAAATTTGCCACACGCTTTGTCAATGAGTTGTCATGATAGCTGGATAGGAACATGCACTTATCGAAAGACGAAGGCGCCATTTCGACAATGTACCTAAAACGTGCTATGTTTTCACACATACAGAAATACAAAATGATGCTTCGTGAAGTAAAATAATTATGAATATGTCCTTGGTGTGCCCTTCCTTTCTTTATAAACAACATTCCGGAGAAAATAAGGTACTGTTGTTTTTTATGATTTTCACGCAAAAGATGCGAACACAATTTTGGAATTATATTCTTCTGAGGTGGCACATGCCCAGTTTGGCTCCGTAGCCTTCCCTTCATTGCCAAGAAAAGTTTTCCGCGAGTATAAAAATACTGAAGTCCTTTTCTGCTTAGCAAAGTTCTGTTGTGGAAGGTGACAATGACTCATAATGACTACAGCCTTAAGTGTCCAACTGCCATAAAAGACTGCTGCACCTTTCACAAGAGCCCTAATCGCGCTGCTGCCCAACCGGTCTTCGTGCATGGACATCACGGCCACTGATGTCCAGAAGGTTTGTCGTTCTTAAAAGGCAACATTTTTTGCGATCTCCAAAACTTATACAACCCCTCCCCAACGTCATTATAAAAAAGTTCTATATTACTCTAAAGTAAGTTTGTTATATCAGAAAATTCGTTTTAAAGGTATATTCCAAACACTATAACTATTGCAAGAATATTTTTTTGTACTTTATTATAACTGATATTTCGTTATGTCTGGGTTCGTTATATCGAGTTTTGAGTGGGACTTCATTAAAAGGGGATAGCACGTTCACCCTACCATTAGCATTTTGGAATGGAAAATAGAAGAAAAATATCTGGAGTTTTATGTCCCAAAACCAGGGTATGATTGTGAGGCACCGTGGTAGAAGGTTGCGGAAACTTCGACCGTCTGGTGTTCCTTGACGTGCCCTGACATCGCACAGTATACGGACCTATACATATAGCGTTTCGCTTCCTTGGAAATGCCACTTCCATGACCATTAGGCCAGCAGCCAAACACCGCAACCGTAACTGTAACCGAGGCGAACAACAAAAAGTAGAAGTAGAGGGTTAATTTTGCCTATACATACATGTAAAATGATCTGTAGGGGAATATTTCAATGTTGGAGAATATCTCAAAAAACGCTCTAGAAGTTACTGACTTTAAACCCCTCCTACCGCAAGCGACCCCCATTTTGCCGTGGCGTGCATGACGTCATGTACTGCATCTAGCGCCGAGCGTTCATCTCTACCAAAATTTCAACTCCTGCTAATCATTCAATTCTAAGCGGAGCCAAGCTGATCACGAAAAGAAATCACTAAGAAATCACTCTCTGCATGGTCGTCGGCAGGATTTCCTCTTGAAAGGGCTGCAAACCAGTGTAGCATTGCCGCTGGGGGAGAGAGAGAGCACCGGTGTGTAGCTTGGGTGAGTGCAAATGGCAGTGAGGCATGAGGAGAAAAAGTGCCTTTCCTGCAACCTGTTTTTTCCTAGAATACAGACACTCGCAAAGCTACAGCTTGCGACATCACGGCTCGCGAGGCCATTTGCGTGTATATGAAAATTATTTGTTTTTAAATTAAGTGCTTTACGAAATGCACCAAAATTTTGCCAGATTGTTTGTTAACCCACAGTGATTAACTAACATACATTACAACTGAAAATTTGGTGTCATGGCTCTTTTAAGGGGACTCAAAGGGAAATGGTAAGTTGAGCTAGGTGAAAAGATTGAGCTTGTGTAAGGATGACTTTCTCCAAAGCCTCCTCTGGAAAGATGCCTACGACTTGAGCCGAAAAGCTGGTTCCCGATCCTCTCATGTTCTCTCCTCCTCCATTCCCCCAAACAGTGCCGGCTGCGAGCGCTCACCGCGGTAGCCGCTTTAAACCAGTTTATACCTTGTCACCTCTGAGATTAAAGCGATGTCCACTGTCATCTGGGAGGCAACACGGTTGTGTATTTGTGGTGGCGTAACTTCTGAATCGAGCTGAAATAGTGGTGTCAGCCGTGAGCGCTCCTTGCGGAGAAAATACTGAACTACGAGGAACCTTCCGTCTCCATCGTAAAGCGTGCGACGTTGCAGGCATCTTTCTAGAGGAGGCATTGGTTTGTTATTCTTTTTGAGAACAGGGCACTTGTGAGTGAGAAAACGACGCAATCTAGAAATTTAAGGCGTGCCCTCTGTCAGGCTTGGGTACTTCAATAAATGGTCTCCGATCATTTCTTCTGATTTCTGAGTGGCTTACGAATAGAAAGTGATTTGCACAAACATTGGCAATAAATAGAAGTGCAGTAAGTGCCAGAAATTACAGCCATGGCGGTCTCTGGTGCCCGCTGACTCACAGAATGTGGCAGCCGAGGTGAGGACGTCAAGTTCTTCATTCGATGCAGGTGACTCAAATCGAGCAGTGGCACCACAGGCCTTCAATAGCTGTTTTCAATATAAAAAATGTCATTTATTGGCATGTAAGAAAGCGGTGGTATACTCAAACACAGGTAGACGATCAATCTAACCAACTGAGGTTTTGCTTCAGTTTCCCCTTGAGGAGCCTGTTAATGAACCGGAGGTAGTCAGGATTAATCTTAATGTCCCCTCTGTCACATGCCTCTGAATTGTATCATAATATTTGCTCGTGCGACCATAACCCCAGAATAGTTTACCCTTTTAGCCCTCATTCCACAGGCTCAAAAGGTAGTTCATATCTGTTCAGTGAACTGGGAGCACAGGAACACACAACATACAAAGAAAGAACTATGTGAGCGCTCGTTCTGTGTGGCTGTATATCTCCGTCTGTTGTGTGTTCCCGCGCTGCCAGTTATCCGGACAAGTATGAACGCTCACGCCATGCCATGGACCTCCTCTATGAACTGCGGACGTGACTATAAGCATTATTGGTACTTTAAGGGCGCACATTGCAGCACGTACACACTGCAGCGATGTTCAAGCGGTAAGAGTGTCGGCCTCCTAAGCTGGAATTATACTGGGTTCGATGCCCAGTGCCACTGGGAACTTACCGGTTTCGCTGATGGGGAAAGAAGTACCCCAGCTTGGTGTTCAACGCTGTGAATACTCTTTTGACAAAGGTGACTTCTCTTTTCCTCTGTTTCTCTTTTCACTCCACTCTCTTCAATGATACTTCACTGTTGTCCCTTGTAGGTAGCAAAGAGGCATTGTTCCTCTCCACAAGTGACCGCCAGTATGAGGTTTACCACCCCACAAGGTTTATAATGAGTCAATGACTGTTTAAGGTACAGCCTTTTCTCTAGGGTGAATCAGCTGAGGAATTTTTTGCCGCATTCAGTTGTTAAAATTAAATCCCTCTGTTTTTAGAAGCCATAAATTCCATAGTGTACCTAAATACTATGTGCTAACATTGATACGATTTGCAAAGTAATTGCTTTTTAAGTAGATTATGACATTTATTTCGTGTTTTTATATGTGTCATAATAGGATATATGTTTCAGCAATGATGCTTTATATTCTTGTGTTTCATTAATGAACTTCATTGTTTATATTACATGCCTCACAATTATGATAGATTTGATGAATGTAAATTTTGATGGGTGCTATGAAAATTATGTGCATTCCAGTAGTGATAGTTCCTTTTCTCATGTTCCTCTTACACACATTCCTATTTAATATAATTTTGCTCCACTTTTGTTATAGCCCGTGAAGGGCTGACGGTGTCAATAAATAAACAAAATTGAAATAGTTCAGTCAGGGGCAATGTCGGGGTGTGTCACGTGGGGGAGAAGCACCCCCCCCCCATTTCCACCTGCCCCTCCCCCCCTTCACCTTCTCCCAAAAGAAAGCATAGTCAACGAGCAACGCATATGTTTTCTGCCTCCCTGGCTCCATAGAGGATATCACTTTTCATAGGTGCAACCCCCATTAAGAAATAAACCATGGCATCACCCCGACTACTGTTACAACAGTGACTTATGCCATAGTTGTGCAAGGGGTCCTGCATTTGGATAAGTGCTGCAACCTCTATGTGTTCAAGTCCAGGTGACGTGTCACTAGCATGTTTGATGGGTATTAGTGTAAATAGTACTCGTGGCATGCTGAGAGCAGTCTCAAAATGGTCACTTGTTGGGCTAGTTGGTTCGACTTCTTGCATAGGGCAGCGCAGAACTGGTTGGGTGGAAGGAACAGCATCTTTTCTGTCATGCGTTCTTTCTTCCCAATCGATTCTATGCTTCGTACACCAAATAGAAGCAGCAACCCATTATGCCGCACTGGTGTGTAATTTATCACCATCAGCCAGAGCTTGCAAACTGAAATGCGAAAAATTAGAGCTTTCTAATGTTGTGCCATTTGGTGCTCAAATAAATAAGAGTCTGAGGTGCTCATGTGCCCCTGAGTGTTATAAACAGAGTGCTGCTTGCTAGCCGCAGCCCTTCTTTCCCGGGCCACGAATCCACAAGCACAAGTTTATAAACATGGTTCGCTTGGAATTGGTCTGATCGTTTCGGCACGTCTGTCGCAAGACGTAACATGTAATGCACACTCTCATTTTTAGCAATGACAGTTTGAGTCATATCAGCGTAATTTTGACTCCAACACTTAATACATCAGCGCTAACATTGCTGTTAGTGGCCAGATGTGTAGTGACATCACGCAGTTGTTGTGACCGATTGCTAATAGAAGTCGTTATTCGAAAACAAAAATGTGTTTGAATGCTTGAGTCCTGTAATTGTGCCAAGCCAAAAAAAATTCTGGCTATACCATATCAGATTATTTTTCCTTCATACATAGAAAAACGTGGTCATAGATAGATAAACACATCAATGCAGGTTCTTAAGAGGCTGGAGGCCTGTGCACCGCACTACCACAGCATGAAGTTGAGCCACGACTGCGCCTCAGGGGCTCTGCTGTGCCGCGGAGTCCCCGCCGAGTGCATCGAGTACAACGCCGTGTACACCATGCTCCACTACCTGGCCGACGTCGACTTCCTCGCGCCGGTTGACAACCGCGGGGACGGCAGCGACGAGCTCATCGACGACTGGGATGGCGGAGGCAGCAGGCAAAATGACTCGTCATCTGCGCAGTCCTGTCAGAGTAGGCTGGTCCGGGAACCGCACCTTTCCTACACCAGTGTGTTTTTGCCACTGGGGCAGAGCACCATGGCCATGGCCTACTTCAAGGATCTGGAGGAGTACGGCCACCTGGAAGACGATGTGACTCAGGTAATGCGATGTAACTCAGGCAAGGTGCCAACAGGGCCTGACCCTGTTCTTAAGGTGGCGCTTACCGTGTTTCTCAGGTTATAAGCCGCACCTTTGTGCAAGTCACTCCCCCATTCACTCGGTCGTTTTTATCATTCCTAATGTATGTAGCACATAATGCGTAATAACAGGCTAATTTAATGAAGGCATGGCTGCAGAAGGTTGTGACAAGGTGCTGTTTTTTAACAGAAGTAGTTGCAACTGAACCACTCACTCAATCAGTCAGTTAAGTAAATCAATCAATCAATCAGTCAATAAATCGATTCTTTGCGAGTTTCCAAGAAAGAATGTATGCAGTATACATTGTACTGGTATGTGACAGACCTATTTTAACTCAGTCAGCATCAGCTTTGGTATGAATACCTAAGAACAAAATTCGACCTCTGCATTGCCTTATTCTTGATAAGTCAACTATAAAACACCACCCCGCTAGCGGTTCATCAACCTAGCCAAAATAACACTTTCATGTTGCCATCTCATAAGAATATACTTGGAAATCCTCTCCAACTTTATCCTGCAATTTCATTTCGAAGCATTCGAAAAATATTATAGAAGCATTCAAGCAATATTTTTAAAATATTCAATTCACACTTCATTATTTGAACTCACTCCACACCAAAAATTTGGTTATTTGCACAGTTCTCATTTTAATCCTTTGCGGTTCATTGTCCGCCCCTGCTAGACCACGCAATACGACCGCAGTAGTCTACGGTCGGGTACTGCTCCAAAAGTTTTTTGACGGTTACTTAGTGCATGCATTTTTCACTACGTTATGTGCAATCTGTAAAAGATGGCACATAATGTAAAAGTAAAGGTAAGGTACTTTTACTTGAGCTTTGAATCTTCTAGTTTCGGACCATAATAGACAAAAGATGGGAAAGGGTTTCGGACAGCAAAGGGTTCAGAATATTTAGGTGAAATAATTTTTCATTTTGGCCTGTTGCTTGCTGTTCCTAGTGCCTCTATTCTACTTGTTAGAAGAAGATTTAGTTGGGTACCGGACCTTAAATGGAAAAAAAAAAATGCCAGGCCTACCTAGAAAACATTGTACAGTCACAACGAAAGCCGGAAGAGTGGAATTTCTAAAACCTGCTGTGAACTCTCTTTAGGCTAATAATACAAGCACACTTGGCAAGGTACCCACTTCGCCGTATCACAGTTTTCTTCAAGTCGGGAAGCAATTGTTCCTCATTCAGCAGAAAAGCCAAGTACCCACTACACATTTCCAAGTCATTACGTTCGCTTTGGAGATGTGGTGACTTATGACAATAATGAATTGTGGCTGAGCCCATTGTAATTGATTGGAAGCATCCTACAACCCACTCGTTATGCTATTCTTAATGAGTGAAGTTTGGTTACAAAATTCGCATTGTGTGATGCCTGGTTGTTATTTCGCTCTTCTAGCACACTACATTAAACGTTAATGTCATTTCTTGCTCACCATGATGCCTGTTTAGGGTATTCTTGTTAAGGAATTTCGAACACAGGCACAGCCCTGTGGTTGAATACTGGGCTGCCATGGAGAGGGTGCATGTTCAAACCCCATGCCAGCTTAATTATTTTTAATATTTCATCTTTGCTTATTTCTTTCTTATTTGAGCAACAGTACTTGTGGACACCAGAGGTGGCAGCGGACAACTACAGCACCGAAAGCAACCCTTGTCGCGATCTCATTACAGCTTTCGCTGTAAAACCTCTCCCTCTTTCACAGTGCAGGTGGTCGGCATGGAGCTGGGCCTGAAGCATGCCCTGTTTGACGAGTACCTCCTGCACGACACGGTGTACGTAGCCCTGGCGGGCGTGACGGTGCTGGCGGCCATGTGGGCCTACACGCAGTCGTTCCTGGTGACGGCCGTCACGTGCATGGCCGTCGTCTTCTCCCTGGGCACTATGTACTTCCTGTACACGACCGTCTTCCGCATCTCCTTCTTCCCCTTCATGAACGTCCTCACGCTCACTATTGCCATAGGTGAGATGGAATGCTACACATTCAAGCCTCGATGTTACGAACCCGGATATAATGAAATACTCGTTATAACAAAGTAAATGGCCCCGCCGCGGTGGTCTAGTGGCTAAGGTACTCGGCTGCTGACCCGCGGGTCGCGAAAGCTGATTCCGGCTGCGGCATCTGCATTTTCGATAGAGGTGAAAATGCTGTAGACCCGTGTGCTCATATATGGGTGCACGTTAAGGAACCCCAGGGAGCCGAAATTTCCAGAACCCTCTATTACGGCGTCTCTCATGATCATATGGTGGTGTTGGGATGTTAAACCCCACATATAAATCAACAAAGTAAATTAAAAATAGTCTTGCAATACAGTGTTAGGAATAAACCTTTAAAACAAATTTTTGGATATAACAAACCTATTTTTGCGTAAGACTTCAACTTTGTTATAATGAGGTTTGAGTGTACATTTTCACTGGCAGACACCAGATGAGGGGCATCTAACTTGTATTTGCTATATTCAGTGACAACTTTATCCTGACATGAAAGAGAACACTATGGAGGCAGGACTTACACACAATTGTGGCGCTTTGCAGGTAAAATGGCAGCTTGTGGCTGATTTTGGTTTTGCGCGCTTGTGTCGTTAGTGTGTTTCAAATGTTTGAGATGAGGCACTGGGTCGGGCTAGTTGGTTTACATTCATTTTAAAAGCTTATATTAAGCACGGACAAAGACGAGCGAAAAACAGGATGAGCGAAAAACAGGACGTGCATCCTGTCTTTTGTTTGTCTTGGTCCACGTTCATTATAGCCAGCCTTCAAACAGTTTGAGACTGCTGCACTAGATATATATCAGTTATATAACTGTTGCCTATACCTCAGAATATTGTATCACTGGCATGAACAGTGGGTGGTTGGGAGTTTACTCCCCCTCTACACCCCTTAATTTTTAAATTTTCATGTGTATATGTACATGCACTCGTACAAATGCGTATGCATATTCATTGCAGCCGTGCTAGCTCCTGGGACGGCAGAAACGTTAGTCTTGCTGTAAATAAGCATGTGGTACTCCTGAATGCGTGCTCGAACAATGTGACAATGTGTGCGAAAGCAATACGCGGAGATGGGGATTTTGAAATGATGATCACAACTTCGTGAAATGCCATTAGTTTCAAACAGGATCTGACTTTTTAAAGTTGAATCGGCACGAAAGAGTAATTCTTAAAAACAGGGCATGCAAACACAGATACACTCAAACCTCGATATAACGAATCCGGATATAACAAAATATTAGTTATAACGAAGTAAATGAAAAATAGTCTCGCAATATATTTAGTGTTAAGAATAAACCTTTATAACAAATTTTCGGATATAACGAACTTACTTTTATGTAAGGTGCAAGTTTGTTATAATGAGGTTCGAGTGTACATACTGAATCCGTAGCAACTAGACCAGCGCTTTATTATTGTAAGCGTAATAATGTTTGTGATAAAGTTAATAAAACAGATGTCAGTTGAATTATTTCTGATCTGACTACAGGACAGACAAGTTAAACGTGGCTTTCTTCGAAAAATCACTGACAGTGTAGGAATAACTGGAATGAATGACGTTGCCTAACCAGAACTAAGTGTTGGCCTGCCTGACACAGTGAAGGTGACAGTTGAATTATCACTCGCATATGTTGCTGACCAAATGTGGATGAATATCATGCTATAGTCAAGACATCAGTTGTGAACAGTTTGGCAAAAATAAGCACATCGATAGAAGTGAAACGTTTCCCCGAGTAGTAAATGCGTTATAAATTGACAAAAAACTTCACTATGATCGAAACATCTAGCTTTCGGAAACTTGTGTTTTGATGTTTCTTGCAAAAAATTACAGAATCATAAGTTAGTTGGTACCAGTTGTTTTCTCCTTGTAGTGCAGAAAACGACATGAACATGACTTAGTAATGTCAACTTCTCAGAAAGTGAGGTGTCTTTAACTACAAAGCTTTCGTTCATGCTGTCGTACTACGTTGCTTTTTGGTGAGCACTCGTATTTTTTGATAAATTAATCTGACTGGGAGCCAATTTAGGTGATACAATTTCTTTTTCTTTTGTTTCCCACGCGTCTGCCACAGGCATTGGTGTGGACGACGCCATCATCTACTGCAAGACGTGAGGGGCAGCCAAGGCGGAGAAAAACGGCGGCACGCTGGTCAAGCTAGTCCGGGACACGCTGCACCACGCCTGTCTCTCCATGCTGGTCACCAGTGTCACCACGGCCGCTGCCTTTTTCGCCAGCTGCGTCAGCAGCATCACCGCTCTCCGCTGCTTCGGGTGCGTTGATGATGGAATGCAGCAACAGTGACGGTCACTCTGTAACATTGATGACACTTCGTTTTGTACAACAGGGTGTGAGGGTTGTGCACTCGTACAAGAGCACAACTTTTCTCATTTAGACCAGATCAATAGTCAATCTGAACAGAACAATGATACCATAGGTGTTTACAACCTTAGAATGAGTAAAGTAAACCCTCGATAAACAGAACCTCAGTGGATCGGGAAAGTACGCTCCATTTCACTAGAGTTGCTTTTCCTGCGATACGAATAGGCATGGGTAATTCAGTTGTGAAATTAGTTATATTAGAAGCAGTTGCTTCATTTAAGCACGAACTTTATCGGAAGGTTTCCGTTCACTTTGTGTGTACTGTACAAGCTCCACCCCCACAAGTGTGGTGAGCCTGCCAATCATCTGTGCAATAGAGACGTGCTAGGTGGTTTTTGTTGTAACCGCAAGTATTTTTTCATTGCTAAATTAAATATAACGCGTGTTAATAATTAGAAGTTCATCTCTACTGAAAACATTGCAATTCCCCTAGAATGATGTCGAAACTTTTTCTGAAGTCTGCCAGGAAGCTCCGAGTACTTCGACCAAAAACTAGCAACACTAACGCATCTCAACAAAAAAAAAAAAAAAAAAAAAAAACCTGCGATGGTACCTCATGTCACAGAAATGAGCACATGCCATTGGAAGAGTTGACTATGCAAATTTGCTTTGGGTGGGACAGCAGTAGCTGTGAGCGGAGCGTGCGTTTATTCTTAGATTTTATGTCTCATTGCCTACACGCACTGTAGAATGCAACACGACTTCCTTGTTATCTACTATTTATCTATATTATTAGTGACTAGTTATTATTATTATTATTATCATCGTTATTATTGACTAGTTACATCCCCACACTGCTATAGTTACTGTAGTAGCCGCCGCCTGCTCTCTTTTCCTCTTTCAGCCTGTTTGCCGGCACGGCCGTGCTGGCGAGCTTCTTTTTCACGGTGACGTGGTTGCCCGCGGCGCTCATCGTGGCCGAGAAGTGGTGCTCCTCCACGTGCTGCCTGTGCGTGCCCCCTTTCGGCGTGTACCTGCCCCGGCTGAAGCGATTCTGGTGCTGCGCCCCAGTTTGCGCCGCATTGTGGCGCCTCCATCACAGGTAAGTAAATCCGCTTCAGTGATCCGCCAGGAATCTAACTTTACTCGAGCGTCTTTAATATTATTTATTATTATTTATTTATTTACAGCAAAACATACAATGGTGAAAATGGGGAGACGGCAAAAAAGCTGCAGTTATTGCAGCTTGACTAAGCACCGTCCACCCTACGTCAGCATTGACAGGGTGAAAACAAAATACAATAAAATAAAAAACAAATATTAAAAAGCAGGAAACAATACAAGCAGAAGACAAAGTAAATGACAGGCCAAGGTATACAAACAAAAAGGAATATATCATAAACACATGAGCACAGTATTTCGCGGAGTATGTATCATCGCTTTGGTACATAAGAAAGGTACACAATGAGGTTACACAAAAGAAGTAATAAGGAAACAATAAATATATAATGGTATACAATAAATGATGCAAAGCAATACATAGTGATCTATGTAAACAATACAAATTTACAAGAATAGTGTTTGCACATCGATATTGTTTAATGTGTAAATTTTTATGTCTTGCTGCTCGTATGAGTTCAATATAGTAGGTAGCATGTGGCTAAGTCTTTGGGTGCCGTAATTGGTGCGAGATAACGGAATTTTTCACGGGGGTTTATATCGATGGAAGTAAATGGTTTGTGTATGTTCAAGATTCGCAAGTGTCAGGAATGCGTCGATGACGAAATTGCACTGCTACTGCTCGACGTGTCATGCACTCGAGCCAGAAACTGAAAAGGAAACCGGTCTAACAAGCGAAAATATCTAGCGGTTATTCAAGTGTGAGCTATGAAGGGAAAAAAAAAAGGTGTGGTGCTGCTGGCAATCTTCGATTCCTCCAAGTTTACTGAGGTCCTATTTGCCGTTGCAGCCTAGTGTTTATGGTGCTCGAAACCCAGCTGCAAGAGCCACATTTCGATGGAGGCTACATTTTAGGGGCCTCTGTGTGAATATTTAGGTGCAAAAAAACCTCAGGTGGTTGAAATTCGCCGAGCCCTCCGTTGCCACCATAACGATACAGTGGTTTTGTGACGTAGAACCTCTACTATTATTACTATAATACCAAGTATGTGACATCAGTAAAGCTTTTAATCGTGGAGTTCAATGTCATGAAATCGCATGGTATTTTATGAGGAATGCTGTAGCAGACAGCTTTGAATCAGATATGCAGGCACGATATCACATTATGGCCACTATTATGCAATGGCACAGACTATGAAAAAAACAAACAAGTTTTTGTTATTTCAAACAGCAAATGGAAGTTTTCATTGTGCTGATTCATGTCACTTTGTGATTTTTTTTCGTGTGGCTGTATGGCTTCTTAATAGAGTTCATTGTCAGTCTGTCTGCATGGCTCCAAACAGTACTCAACAGTTTCCCAATAGTTTGACAAAATTTCAATTGTGATATTTGTAAAGCAAGTCTTTTAACAGCACTTCACAGCAGCATCTTCCGTAGTCTGAGTGTTAATCGTGACGTTAAAAATGTACGGGCGGTGAATGCCACTGAGGTAAGCTTTACACAGCATCAAATGTCTTACATAGTACTGGGATGCTTAAAGTGCTGGTCTTACTGTAAATCAAGAGCTGGTAAGCTAACACAAAGATAGTTGCCACGACAACATATTCTTGTTCTTCGTACTAGCTGCCGCTGGCATTAAAATTTTGGGTAAGGTGGCTTAGGAACGCCATCTATAAATGAACTACTTTCTAGCATTCAAGTCTAGCGAGGCCTTAGGAAGCTAAACTTGACAAGCACGAGAAAATATTTTCTAATTAACGGGAGTTTTTGCTCACTTGGAAACATACAGAAGCATTCAGAAAGTGAAAGCAGTACCATTCAAATTAGAAGTTTGGGTTAAACTGCAGTTAGTTTTAAAAAGATTTTCACATGTAGAGGTATATTTCTAGCTTCAGACTAAGCCAAGCAGTTTCCGAACTTTCTTGAGAGAAGTGGGTCAGATGCACAGAATTACTTTCAACTTCCAGATGTGACACTCGCGTAATAGTTCTGCAGTGTTTTTTGCCAAATGGAAATGGCAAACTTTGTCATATGAGAGTGCTGTTTCCTGGGCAAGTTGAAATGGCATACTGTATTTTTGGATGTGCCAGAAAAACAAGGTTGCATTGAGGTGCGTATAAACCATGCTATCGTTCAGTTTATTCGAAATGAACGAATAGGTGTATATCAGTCTGCATCTAACATGCTCTGTAAACATTGTTTAACTGCAGATTGTTTCACTATGTTCTTGCTTTTTAAGTGTATTTGAAAATAGTTCCTTCTTTGTTATGTTCCATGGCAGTCAAGCGATCCAAGAGCATCTGCGAGCCATTTATTGCTGCTTAGTAGTAGCAGTAGGCTTGCACGAGTAGCAAATTTTAAATTGGCAGTGAATTCAAAGCAAATAGTGAATTTAGTCAAATAATCTTGAATAGAATTCTGATAGCGTATTTCAAAATTAGCGTATTTGCCACGAACCAACTAACCCCCACAACCGTCTTTTTTTTTTAAAATTTATTCAGGACGAGGCATTTCCAAATGTCATTCTTTTTTGTTCAAAAGAAGGGGACGCAACTTTAAATGGTCGCATAATTTCACTTTCAGTAGAATTCAAGTTACAACCTGTGAAATGTACTGCATTTTAAAGTTTACTATACTTAGAGCATATAAGGGGGTACAACAACTTCAACTTTAAAAAGTTATGCATCGATGTGAGGGTAACTGGGAGCATGGCTATACAAAAAAAGACAGAGGCAGATGACACAGCACGAGCGTGGATGTTCGTTGAACCATGAAGAGGAAATTCTGGCGGTTCCATGCTGCCGATTCCCCACGGGGTGGGTGTCCTTCCAAGCGACTGTAACTTCGTTCCGCTGAGCACCAGGTGGGAAATGCACTTATGAGAGGCTACATGGCGCAGCGATGTAAGACTGGTTTACACCTATTCCTTCATTTTGAATACGTCTAAACTTTGTAATTTAAACTCGAATCAAATCGAATTAAAATATTAGAATTATTCATTCGAATATACAAAGTGGTCGAATATTTGCTCAAGCCTACTACTCAGCAGTACTTAAAAGTGTTATGTGTCTAATAAGTGAAGTGAAGTTTATTTTCCTTTCATACAAAGGAGGAAGCCGGGGCTAAAGGCTGGAGTGCCTGACAAAGGCCTCGGCCTTTGTCAGGCACCCCAGTTTGACAAAGGCAGAGTCCAACAATGTGACTGCATTTCTTGACTCGTGATCCAGCCTTTCGGAAGGGGTACGCGTCTTCTACGACAAGCTCCTTCCCTGCATCGTGATCAGGCTCCGGTGGTTCTGACTTCTCTCGCTCGCCCTGGTGGCAGCCGGCGGAGCGGTGGCCACCTTTGTCCACCCTCGTCTGCACCTGCCAGAGTCGCCCGAGTTCCAAGTGCTGAGCGCCAGCCACCTGTTTGAGCGTTACGACTTCGATCTGAAGGAGCGCTCTGGTTCCAGAAGGCACGCAACGGGGTAAGTTGTCATCACGGTCTATTTTGGGCTTTCGCTTTGGAACAGATCTGAAGGTGAACAGAGTCTGTGCAAAGCATGGCATAGCGGTGATACATAATTTTTATGGAAAGTAGAGAAAGCTTTTTTTAAATTTAGCTTATGCTCCATTAAAAGGATTTTAAAAAAGTCTGTCAAAACACAAAATGCGAGCGTGTTATTCTCTTTTGGTACCTCTCATCATTTATAGCGAAAGCTGTTATGAGATCACAACAAGGGTCGAATTCAGCACTGCAGTTGTCTGCCATCATCGCCACTGATGTCTGTAACCACTATCGCATGAAATTAAAAAAACTCAGTAAATAAAAAAAAAAAAAACAAAGCAGGATCCGAACCCGGGTCCCCTGCATGCCAGGCTAGTATTCTACCGCAGAGCCACGGTGCTGCTTGAAACTCCGTTGCAAACTTGCAGGCTTCATGTTCGGAGAATGATTGTGTTAATATGAGTGATACAGTCGAACCCTGCTACAACGAACGCCGCTTTAACAAAATTTCCACTACAATGAAAAATTCACTGTTCCCCGTCAGTAATTCATAGTAGTCAATGCATGAATACTGTCGCCACAACGAACACTTTTTTTTTTCTGCCGTCTTGCTTCCAACGAAATTTCACGATGCAATCCCAGGCTCAGATATTTATTGCATTTTCAGAACCTGAAAGTACATTGATGAAGCCTAAAACACGCGTAAAAACCGCCAGAAACCACCGCTGTTGAGCAAGCATGGGCACTGCCATTGCTCGATAGCGATGGCGATGAGACTGCCCTGCCAGGCCCTGCTTTTGCCACTGGCTTGCTTTTGAGCCGCAGACGATCCGAAGCTGAAGGTCAGTCGCTCAGTTGCTCATGGTTTCCTCCACGCAGCTGCTGGGTGCAACCGCGGAGCGATGCCTTTTCAGATTCCAATGCTTATTATTTTATTCGCGCTTGGCCAGTTTGGTACCTAATCAGAGCAAATGTTCATCCGCATTATCAACCAAATCACGTAGCCGCGAGTGATAAATGATAAGAATGGCATAGAACAAGGCAAAAGTCGCCCCTCCACAATACCCTGCCTCCATCTCGGCGTTGTCGGATACACTTTGACGATGGACAGCTGCTGGTGTTAACGTGTTAATGCAACTGTTTGGTACATTCATGAAAGCGGTTGTAGCGTGGTTTTCACTATGGCCTCGCTATGCATGACTGTGAATTGCGTCGTGACGCTGCTAGGAAAGAATTGAAGCAGCGGAGACTTTTTTAATTTTAAGAATAAATGTTCCTTGTTCTGCTTGTTTGGATCAGCTATATTTTTTCAATTTCACTTCAAGGAAATTCTCGCTTCAACGAAATATTTTTGCGCCCTGTGAGTTTCGTTGTGGCGGGGTTAGACTGTAAAGCATTTTAAAACAACCAAGGAACAACCAGGCATCACACAATGCAAATTGCATAACGAGTGGGTTGTCTAGTGCTCCAACTCCTTACAAAAACTTGTTCTTGATAATCAACTGTTGCACATACCCACTTCAGGCATGATTCTTGATCGACGTCAGCGACTGCATAAAAAATTTGAAGAAAATTTCTTGCAAATGTGTAGCGGATACCACACTTCACAAAAGAAGGAAGAAGGATAGCACCTATTAGGGAATGCTGGCCTACTGCACAAAAATTATGATTAATAGGGTGTAGTGGGTGCCCTACAAGTGTGCATGTAGCAGTTACCCAAAGATTGTTTAGAAAGGCTCTGAAAGGCTGCTCTTTCAGCTTTCGCTGTCACTGTGCTGCGCGCTCTACATAGGCCTGGCAGTTTTTTGCACACTTCGTGATGCCAGAGCGGTGATTCATGTGATCTCGTCGACGTACAGTTGTGCTCTACATGGACTTGCAACGACTTTGTACAACTTTGCGCAACTCTGCACAACTTTGTACTCCTTCTACAGTTCCTCTGTATTTCTATGCACCCCTAATATACTCCTTATAAACATCCTTATACACTCCCTCATACAGTTTTATCTTTTGTATATGAAGGATGAGGTGCTACTAAAACAACTCGAACATCTTTAAAGACTAAGTAGTGCATGTTTGAAAACTGTGATTTGTAGGCTTGTGCCAATAGTGAATTTTAGGTTAGAAGCGAATTCAAAGCGAGCAGTGGTTTTGGTCAGATCATCTGGAATTTAATTCGTATGGTACTATATAGAAGGAATTCAAAGAAACGAAGGCACTGATGAGGATAAAGTAACAACAAACCTGCTGAAAGATGTCAGAGAAATTGTGTTAGAGAAACTGGCCATCTTATATACGAAATGTCTCTTCACAAGAAGGGTACCAGAATCTTGGCAGAACAGGACATCATGTTAATTGATAAAGAAGAAGATGTCAATGACTTGAAAAATTCTAGGCCGATCAGCTTACTGTCCGCTCTCTACAAACTATTTACAAAAATAATAGCTAATAGAATTGGTAAGACGGCAATAAGAGTTCAATCAACCAAAGGACCACGCAGGGTTTCGTACAGGCCACTCTACAATAGACCATATTATCAATAGACCGTATTATACTATCAATCAGGTAACAGAAAAACGCTCGGAATACAACCAACCCCTATGCATAGCCTTCATAGATTACAAGACAGCATTTGACTCAGTCGAGACATCAGCAGTAATGCAGGCACTACAGAATCAAAGCATCGAAGTACCGTACATAAGCATACTATAAGAAATCTACAGTGTATCCACAGCCTCCTTAGTTCTCCATAAAAAAAGGGACAGAGTCCCAATAATGAAGGGTGTAAGGCAGGGAGACACTATCTCTCCAGTGCTATTCACTGCATGTTTACAGGAGGTTTTCAGGGCCCTAGATTGAAAAGCGTTAGCAATAAGAATTAATGAGGTGTATCTTAGTAACCTGTTCACTTTAAAACACGATCCCACAAGTGTCTGTTTAAGCAAACAGCTTGCAACGAAACTGTCATAGCCTTATGAGAGCGAACGTCTCCACCTTGGCTCAGTGCGCTCGTGCGGCTGACACCATCACTGCAGATACATGCATACATGGGCACAGAGGCGTCTGCTTGTTTACATCATGGCCAACAGCACCGGTGCCCGGACGTCACTGAGTTGGAGAATAAAGACATTTTACGGCAGCCTTCTGTACTCCTGTCCTCGTTAAAGTGAAGGGTGCCTTTAAAAAAAGCAACGTGAATAGCGTTTTTCTATGAATGCCGGTCAAATTGAAAATTCCGCATGCCACCTTTTAAAGTAGTCTCCAGGAAGAGTATACAATCGGTTCGACTGTGACAATGAATGCGTTTCTTGAACTCATTCGATTGCTTAAGTCATTCGATTCTAATGACACGATGTATCACTGTGTAGCAGCCGCTTAATGTCATTATATGCGACAGTCATTTTCTTCGAATGACATTAAAATGTCCAGTGCGACAGGGGTATTAGTTGAAATCGAGAAGAAGAAATGGGCTTGGTCAGGGCATGTAGTGCATAGAGAAGATAACCGCTGTTCATTGAGGGTAACTGACTGGATTCCAAGATACTGCAAGTGCACAAGGGAGAGACAGAAGGTCAGAAGAGAGAGAGAGAGAAAACAATTATTGAAAGAAGCTTGTGAGTGAAGGTGGGAGGGTCCCTTATTCCAGGAACCCTCTGGCATGGACAGCCTGCCGAGCTCGAGCGACGAGTCGACGCTGCTCGACCAGGTCTGGCTGGGAGATCGTAGCCTCCCACGCTTCACTGAGGAGGTCTTGGTCCGCATCCTGTGCTGCTGCTCGTAGTCTTGGGACGCTTACTTTGCATTGCAGTAGGAGGTGCGCCAGAGTGTCTGCCACTTTGCAGTGAGGGCAGATGTAGCTGTGCAACGTTGGCCTCATATGGTGCAATAGTACGCCGTGTGTGAACGTGTTGCTTTGAAGACGCCTATAGTCAGTCCCTTCGTCTCTTGTGAGTTTTGGATGTGCCGGAGGGTATAACCTGCGTTCGAGCCGATAATGTTGCATTAATGCATGGTACGTTAGTGGTATGGCTTCTCTTGTCTCTGATTCTGTTGTTGAGTGGGAGGTGCCTTGGATCTTGTATGGGAATGCCCGGTTGATGCATTCGCGGGCTGCGGTGTGTGTCGCTTCATTTCCCTCGAGACCTTCATGACCCGGAATCCACACGATGCATTGTAGGGAGGAGGATTGTCCATGCGCTTTAGTAGACTAATCGCCACCGTGGAGACCCTGCCTTCCAGGTAGTTCCGTGCCGCTGTTTGTGAGTCGGTAAAGACCACGATGGGATCCTCACTTGTCTGGGTGGCGAGTGCTATAGCTGCCTCTTCAGCTGTTTCCGCACGTTTGGCGAGGATAGTCGCCGATGCCAGCACGGCGTCCTTGTAATCTGCGACGGTAATCGCGAAGGCATTACGTCTCGGATATTTGGCTGCGTCAACATATCGCGCCTGTGGGTCATTGCCATGTTTTTTCCGGATCATGTTAACCCTGGCGAGCCGCCTTTCTCGGTGATGTTGAGCATGCATGTTCCGAGGGATCTGCTGAATTTCAAGGCTTTCTCGCAGCTGTGACGGTATTTTGCCTTTGCGTTCTTCGTTGGGTTCTAGAGCGGTCTGGTATCCTGTGCGTCGAAGGACGGCTTGCCCTGTGAGTGACAGCTTGAGTCTCTCGACCTGGTTGATGAGGTGTGCTTCGGTAAGTTCTTCCCACGTATTATGAACTCCCATGCGAAGAAGTCAGTCAGTGGAGGCGGCTGGCGGCAGTCGTAGGGCAAGCTTTCTAGCCTTTCGTATCGGCAGATTAAGTTTTTGTTTCTCCGCTGTCTTCAGGTTGAGGTAGGGAGTTCCGTACGTTATGCGGCTGTAAAGGAGAGCTTGTACCATTTTTAGGGTGTCGTGCTCTTTGAAGCCACTGCGGCGATTAGCCACCCTTCGGATTAGGTGGGTGAGCTGTGTCACAGTGTTCTGCAGCCGGGGTAGGGCAGCGGAGCCAGACCCATCTTTATGTATGTGTAGTCCAAGGACTCGAAGCGTGTCAACTTGTGGTATTTGGACTCCCTGTAGAAAGACTTGTGGGTCAGGAGTGTCGTAGCTTCGTGGTCTACCCCGGGTGCGTGCCGCAAGTACTAACAGTTCCGACTTTTCCGGAGCACATTGGAGGCCGCAGGTCTTGAGATATCCTTCAGTGATGTTAATCGCCTCTTGAAGTTGGTCCTCCTGTTCACCCGTGCTTGAACCTCTTGTCCACATAGTGATATCATCGGCGTATAACGCGTGATGTATCCCAGGGACAGCGTCCAAGAGACGTGGGAGCTTAAGGAGGGCCAAGTTGAAAAGCACTGGTGATATCACTGAGCCCTGCGGCGTGCCTTTGTTAGGGAGTTGAAAAAGCTCGCTCCTGATATTGGCAATCCCTACAGTGGCAGTGCGGTTGGTGAGGAAAGCCAGCATATAGGCGTATGTCTTGGCACCGCAGCCGACATCTTCCAGGCTACGCAGAATGGCTTCGTGGCTCACATTGTCAAATGCGCCCTTTACGTCCAAAGCTAGAACAGATGACTTACTGTGCTTGCTCAAGCGGAGAAGAATATCTTCCTTTATCTGCAAGAGGACGTCTTGTGTGCTGAGCATTTTGCGGAAGCCGAACATGGTGTTCGGATAGTGAGCATTGTCTTCGAGATGTGTGGTGAGCCGCTCGTTTACCATGTGCTCAAAAAGTTTCCCAGCGCAAGATGAAAGGGAAATGGGACGAAGATTCGCAATCGAGATTGGCTTGTTTGGCTTGGGTACTATGGTCACCTCTGAGTGCTTCCAGGCTTGTGGTAGCTCGCCCTTCCTCCAGCAGTCATTATAGTGCCGAAGGAGCGCCGTCAATGCCCGGGGCGGTAGCTGTCGTAGGTGCTTATTGGTCACTCCGTCTTTTCCCGGGCTCGTGTTGCGCGTAAGCTTAGCAAGGGCTGCATGTAGCTCTGCCAGCGTGAAAGGCCGGTCTAGTGCTTCGTTCGGTGCTCCTCGGTACTCCCTGGGTGTCGAATTGTTGATGGAGGTAGCTTGCTGGTTAACCGTGCCACAAAGTTTTGCTTGAAGTTCTTGGAGTAACTGGGGCTCTGTGCCCTCATAGTAATGTATGAGCCGCTGAATTGTATTTCTTTGGTTAGTTTTGGTGTGGGTGTCGTCAATCAGGGCTCGAAGAATGCGCCAAGTCTTCTTTGTGCTCAATGTCCCTTGAAGTTTGTTGCAGAAGAACCGCCAGTTCTGGCTCGCAAGGTTTTCGGCGTACTCCTGTGCCTGTCTAGTGAGTACGGCGATGCAGCGCTTCAGCTTGCGGTTGAGATTTTTGTTGCCATCGTTTAATAAGCGATATTCGAGCTTCCCATAGGTGAAGGAGATGATTATCGACTGCCGAATTGTCCTCGTTCAAGTGTATCGTTTTGGTATGTCCGTCAGCAACACTTACAATACTGTTTAACCAGGCTTCAATGTCTTCGATAGTCGAATCGTCATCAAGCTCATTCCTGTAGGCGGTCCAGTCCGTGAGCCGAGCTTTTCCCGTCTTGAGCGAGCGGTGAGCCTGTTCGACCTCTATTTGAATTATGTGATGGTCACTCCGAAGAGTGTCTGGTAGCCTTGTCCACGTTGCGTTGTGCACATCTCTAGTGAACGTGAGATCAGGATTAGTATCCCTCGAGACGCTGTTGCCAGCTCGGGTTGGATGGAGCAAGTCGTTTTACAGCGTCAGACCGTGTTGCTGCGCAGCGTCGTGAACACGCGCCCCCTTCTTGGTGGTGCTGTGATAGTCCCAGGCTGCGTGTGGAGCATTGAAGTCCCCAACTATGACGAGTCGGTTGCCGTTAACCATTTGACGGAGCTCGTGGACGAAGTGGTCGTATTGGTGTAACTGCTCCCGCGGAGGACTGTAAATGTTGGCCAGGTATAAGCTTTGTTGAGTCTTCCGAGTTGGGATTATCTCCACGATGGTGTGTTCGATGCCAATGTCTTCAATTTTATGAGCCTGTGCGGTTAGAGTCTTCTTGACTGGAATTGCCGTGCGGGGTGTGCATGTGAGAGTGCTGTAGCCAGGGAGCTTGATTTTTTCTGTGTGGGTTTCCTGCAACGCGATCATATCTGGATTATTTGTTTTAACATATTCTTGCAAGTTTGCAGAACGAGGTCTGTAGGATCTGCAATTCCAGTGCCGAATTCGAAGAGTGGGGAGTGGCTCAGACTGTCTATGTGTGGGAGCTGCCATTCTGGCAGTTGATTCCCGCCTGGTGCCGGTCGTTTGGTGCTGTAGATCGAATTTCCGTTGCAGTTTCATTCCCTAAAGTTTTTCGCTCTTTCCGCTTGGTCCCTGATTGCTCCACCAGCTGCTCATGGGTAACGAAATTTTTTATGCATATGTTATGAAGTTATGCTGTTGTGCCATGAAGCCATCAAGCTTGGCGTCGAGCGTGCTTACAGTACGGGCCAGTGGGTCTACCTTTTCCATAATTTTAGTAACCACTTTCTCTATGGTTGTGTCTATGGATGCCAGGAGTTTCGCAGTGAGGGCTTTCTCGAAAAGCTTCAAGGCGTCGTTCGACGAGGTCGAGCATTATGCTTCATGTGCTTGCAGCCTTTCTTCTACCCGCTTCATTGTTCTGGCTTCCGTCTGTTTTAGTATGCTGTCGTCAAGTTCTAGTGTGCTACACTCGGCTGGTGGGCGTTGTTGTATCCTCCGTTGTAGATCTTGGACTTTATTTTCTAGAGCCCGGATGGTCGCTGTCTGAGCAGGCGAGATGGTCGAGGCACTTGTAGTATTTAGAGAACTGGGCCCGTCATTACCGGTCACCGCGGCGGCGTAACTGATTTCCCTAACGGAGCGAGACCGTGATGGCGTGCGGGATCCAGAGCGACCTTTTTTCTTAGAGCGAGAGCGACTTCGGTCAAATTTTGGGGCAAAAGAGGGGGCCCGTGAAATTTCTGGTGTGATAACTGACCCGGGTAAATCATTGGTGCAAGCACTCCAGTGATTCTCACGGGCGCGGGCGTTATCGAGCTGGTGGCGTCTTACTTGATAAGGAGGGGGGTTGCTGCGGAGTTTCTTCTTGCATTCCTTTCCAGCCGTCTCATGGTCTTCTCCGCAGATCTTGCACCTCGGTTAGCAGTCATGTGGTTCTGTGTCTTTGTCGTGGCCGCATTTGTAGCAGAAGTTCGCTTTCGGCTGAGGGCAGATGTCTTGTCGGTGACCTAGGGCGCCACAGGTTCGGCAATATTGGATGGACTTCCGGAATGGCTTGCATCGGTAGTCTCCACTGAGGTACGTCGCGTCAAAAGGAACGTGCAGCCCGTCGAAAGTGATAACTGCAGCTGTGGAAGATCCCAGCATGCGCGCGCCAAGGACGTGGTATCTTGGGTCTACGCGAAGTCCTGCAACAATCTCTGTGGGGCTTGTTCCTGGTTCGAGGCCGTAGATAACTCCGCGGCACACATCATCGGGGTGTCGAATGTGCGGATTCACTTGATATATTACTCCACCGAGCTGTATAGCATTTATACTTTGCAGTTTGGAAGCTCGTTCAGTACTTGCTGTGCTTGCGATGATCACATTCTCTACTTTTTGCCCCTGCACTCGCACATGGTCATAGAAGTCCTGCTGGGCCAAGTCACTGAATCTTCCGATGGCATGTGTAACCTCGTTGAGTGTTCGTTTTGAAAGATCTAGTCCTGGTTGCAGGCGGAATACAATTTTGAAGTCATCAGTAGGGAATGGCCGCATCCTAGTGCTGCGTTGACGTTGCGGTTGAGATTCGGCGTCTGGCTTCACAGGTTGCGTAGCTCATTCTTTGGCTGACTTTTCTTCTTTGGATGACCTGCCTTTACAACCAGCTTGAAGCCACTCAATGTGGGCTTTGCCTGTCGTTTTGCCACTATTTTCATCAAACGTCCATTGTGATGCCGTTCTTGAGTTACCCTCTGTGTTGTCCACTTGCATCGTACTTGGGTTTTCTTGACGTGGGTTAGATATCTGCGTTTTCATGAGAGCGCTAGCTGTTTACCTCAGACGCTGCGTCTCTGTGTTGCGCGAGCAGCGTGCTCGTGCACCTACGAGACGCTGGCGTCCAGCTCGTTTCGCAGGCCCGTCCTCGTGCCACAGCGGCGTTCGCGTGCAGCGCGTCCTCTGAATTCCTTGGCGCGTCCCAGCGAGCAGGCACAATATATTTAGAGTTCAATATCTAGTAAAAAAGTACACTCACTGTGATGAGTCTGGTGCCAAACGATGCCCTGCAACGTGAGGAATCCCAGGTCACTAAACGTGAGCAGTGTCCAGGCAAGGTTGCACAGAAAATAGCAAAAAGAGCAGGAGCCCATGTGAGGTGCGACTACACACCTCAGCCCCCTGGCGGCCTTTTCTCAGAAGGTCAGAAGGGCTGATAATTAAGAAGCTTGCAGGTGTAACGTGGCAGCAGTAAGCACAGGACCAGGTTGATTGGTGGAACTAGGGGGAGTCCTTTGCCCAGTAGTGGGCACAATCAAGCTGACAATGATTATGATGACGAGTATGATGACATTGCCCAGTAAATCACCCCTAAGAATATCGCCTATGTCAAAACATGACCGGAATTGAAGCTGCAGCCTTAGGTTCAATGTTTCAAGAAGCTCCGTCGTTGAAGTAATGATGTTTTCAACATGGCAAGGCTTGTATGCCTTCTTGTAAAGTGTACCAGACTGATGAAATAGATGTTTACATCTAGTAAATATATTTACCTTCCATGTATGGTAGTTGACCTGTTTGATTGGCAAAACACAGGAGAAACTTTGCCCTGCAGTGGGCATGGTCAGGCTGCTGCTGCTGCTGATGATGATAATGATGATGACGATGAGTTCTTGTTTTTTCTACCATGTTCAGGACCCCTTTCACCGACTGCCAATCCGCATCATCTGGGGCGTGCTTTCGGTAGACACGGGTGATTACCCCAACCCTTCCAACAAGGGTGCAGTGGTGTTCGACCCCGCAATTGACGTTGCGGACCCAGCGTCACAAAAGTGGCTGCTGTCCTTCTGCAAGCGGCTGCGGGCGCAGAGCTTCAATCTCTCGGCACTGGGCATTTTCTTCTCAGGCTGCTTTATCAAGACGCTCAAGTCCTGGATGGAGAGGCGCTGTGTTGATAGTTTCAAGCAGGTGAGTAAAGCAGATCTCTTTTGCAGCAAGGCTGTCTTTGTCTACTCTCTGCTGTCATCGTTTTCGTTGTCGTAGTAATAATATAATGATTGGTGTTTAACACCCAAAACCACAATATGTGTGACGCAGTTGTGGAGGGCTCCAGACATTTTGACCATCCAGTGTTCTTTAACGTGCACGTGAACCTAAGTACACAGGCCTCAAGCATTTTTGGCTCCGTATTGAAAATGAGGTCGCTGCGACTGGGATTTGATCTCATGATGTGCAGGTCAGCGGTCGAGTGCCATAACCTCTAGACCACCGTGGCGGGTGTCGTCATCATTAAAGTAGAAGTAGTAGCAGTAGTGATGGTAGTAGTAGCAGTGGTAGAGGTAATGTAGTAGTACTAGTAGCAGTAGTAGCAGCAGCAGCAGCAGTGGTAGTAGCAGTGGTAGAGTAGTAATGTAGTAGTAGCAGCAGTAGTAGTAGTAGCTGTACTAATGTATTAGTAAGGTAGTAGTATAAATAGTAGTAGCAGTAGTAATGTATTAGTTGTAGTAATGTAGTAGTATAGTAGATGTAGTAGTAGCAGTCGCACTAGTAGTAGTAGGCATATGTCCGCGAACTCTCTCATGCTGCGACTCATTCAGACCCAGATTCAGCTGGGAGTCTGGGTTCGAAGGAGTTAACCTAAGCTATATTTTTGTTAGTCTGGGTTCGAGGGATTTCATTCTGTACACTTAGCTGCGTACATAAAGGTAGGTGAGCACAAAAGAACCCCAGAGCGTCAGAGTTAATATAGACCCAACACTACAGTGTGCAACATAATTAAATTAAGTTTTCTGGCTTGTAAAACTTCGTCGATGGATGACACAACTTTATTGAATGTCCGGCAAGGTTTAACGCAACTAGGCCTTGGGTCTCCCACAATGGATCGTCAAGACCTTGCCTCAACGCCGCCCCGTGAGCTCGCTAGACTGCCCACGTTTGAATGCCTAGGTCTGAGCTGCACAGAACAGTGGTGCACCTCGATGACAGGTTCTTTGGAGTGACTGACAATTATTCTAGAGACTATACTACAACTCCACAACACGTGTTCGAGGGTTGCAGAAACGAAGTTTTCAAGAAACGTATTCACACGATAGTAAGTCGACTCCAATGTAGTTCGAGCCCAAGAAAATCGCATGATTAAACAAAAAAAACATTAGGCCTGCGCGTAAGGCGCAGCACACTCCCAGGTAAATCTAGAAAATCGGCCTTTCAGAGCCTTTTCTAAACACTCATTGGGTAATTGCTGCAAGCATACTTGTTTAATACCCATTACGGCATTAATAATATATATTTTTGTGTAGTAGGTCGGTATTCGCTATACTATTTTCTATTTTCGTCATTCTTCTGAGAAATGTGGTATCCGCTAAACACTTGCAACGAATTTTGTGCCACTTGTTCACGCAGTGGCCTAGAACGATAAGGAATTATGCCCGAAGTGGGTATGTGCCACAGTTAATAAATGAACAAGAACAAGCTTTTCTAATGGGTTGGAGCAGTGGACGACCCACTCGTCCAATGCTCCAACCGCATTGTGCTCCAACCGCTCATGCTTTATAAGTGGTATTAACGCGATTGCTTTCCCGATATCAAGCCTGCTTAAGGCAAGTTTGCCAACAATGCCCAAGCACCAGCGTAACTCAGTAGTACAATACTGGGCTGGCACCTCGTGGACCTAGCTTCGAGCCCCACTGTGACATTGGCGCTAGTTTTTTTTTCTAATTTCGTGTGATGTGGTTATCTACAATGGCTGCGGCAGCAGGCAGCTACGGTGGCGCCTGACCAGAGTTGTGATCTCCTAAGAGCTTTTGCTGTAAAAAAAAGGGAAAGGGGAAGAGCATGGTACATATGATTTTAAAAAATTCATTTACGATGTGTCTGTAGGAAATAATTTTGAAGGTTGCAGAAAATCTAGCTTTACAGGAATACGTGGAGATCATTTTCAAAGAGTCTTTACAACCGAAACTATAGTCGGTGACAACCTAAGAGCAAATATAGGCTCCACCCATGGGGCCTCGTTGCCCCTATTTTCCATGCCTCCGGGCTACAAAAGAGGAAGTAGCTCCTAAACAGTGGCCATAATTTTTACGCATACAACCATTACCTTAAAATACTTGATCGGTGTTGAAATACAGAATCCGAAACTTCATAAATAAACTTGAGAAGACGCGGGCTTCCACATCCGCTTAGCAATATATCTGTTGTTTAAATTGGACCCCCCACTGCGTTCATCTCGGAGTCCACGAAGAAACAATGCACATCTCTCGAACGCGATGTTTCTGCGCGGTATCTAAGGTTGTACTACAGTCGAGCCCGACTATATCGAACCCGTTTATATCGAATTATCCCGTATATCGAACAATTCCTTAACACGGTAAGTTTACATTGAGAATATATAACAAAAGTTACTGTTTTATCGAACGAAAATAGTAACGACAACTGATATATCAAACTCCATGTGCCTCAGAAGTGCCCCAGCAAGATAGCTTTTCCTCGCGGTGGCGAGAAAACTGCCGGCGCCACCCTAGAAAAAGTAGGTTAGACCCGGTTGTGCACGGGCGAACACCCCTTTCAAGAAATGAACCTGGCCCGCTCGCAGCGCTCACAGCCAATCAGAGGCCGTCGTGCTTTCTCCGAGGTGCGGAGGTGGTAGAAGTGAGCGCCATTTTTTCTTTCTTTATGCTTGTGTGCCTGCTGCTGCCGATTCAGCGTGGTCTGTGGTATTGCCTGTTGGCGCGCTGTCATCATGGCTTGCACAAAGAGGCAAAATTTGCCGTTCGCCCCGAAACTCGAAATTATCAATCGGGTTGAGCGCGGTAAAAAGAAGTCCAACGTCGCCGCCACGTACAAAATTCCAAGGAGCACCTTAAGTACTATACTGAAAAACAAGGCAGACATCAGGGTCAAGTCGGACAAAAGGCCAGGTGCTCGTGGTGCCCGACGTGTGTGCGCTGCTGTGTACGAAGATGGTGAAGCTGCCGTTTACAAGTGGTTTGTGGACGTTCGGTGGTGAAACATCCGGTGTTTGGCCCTATGATCGAGCAGAAAGCCAAGGACTTTGCTTTTCTGCTTGGCAGGAATGATTTCTGAGGCGGTTCAAGCTTGCTTCCGCGGTTCAAAGAACGGCACGACATTGTTGGCAAAGCTGTTACAGGTGAAAGCAGAGCGGCGGACCTGGACAGTGTAGAAAAATGGCTCGAGGAAAACTGGCGACATATCACAGCAAGATATAGAGTCCAAGATATCTTCAATGCGGATTGGCAAATGTTTTGGCTCTATTTGGCAAATGTTGCCAAACAAGACACTTGCGTGTCGTGGGGACAAGGCAAGCGGCGGCAAGGCAAACAAAGCTCGTGTGTCCGTGCTGTTGGCAGCTAATTTAGATGGATCGAAAAAGCTTCGACCTCTGGTTATCGGGAAAAGCACGGCACTGCTGGTGTTTTCGAAGTGCGCTGTCGCTTCCAGTTACCTACCGAGCAAACTCAAAAGCGTGGATGACCGGGGAGCTATTCAGCAGATGGTTATCGTCGTGGAATGATGATAGCCATCTCAGGCATCGCATCAAGAATGGGGCGTTCGTCGATGCTCTTGTTACAGGTGACGCTACATCTTGCCTTCAGTTCCTGTCCTTTCGTATCCTGGCCGGCCGTTTTCACAAAACGCCAGCTTTGCCGTCATCAGACATGCTTCGGCCCACCAGGTTTGGAAGAAAAAAAGCACATAATCTGGCAACAAGCGACGTCTTCATCTGCCATCTGCGCATCGACGAGCCTGTATAAACGACCACCGGACCGCTCTTCACTTGGGCACGGCATCGCATCAAGAATGGGGCGTTCACCGATGCTCTTGTTACAGGTCAGTTACCTGAATAGTAGCGCTGGTGTGAAAACCAGCAATTACTGTCTGCTGGCAGTGTCGTTCCCCCCTGATTTATGTGAAACAGTGAAGCGATAACTGTCTGTGCCGTCCCGAATTTGTGACAGTGTCATTTACCTGCTGCTACTCTGTTCGGGGGACGTTCAGCTAAACCCGGGACCCAATGATAAGATTCTAGCGGACATCCTGGAAAGCGTGCGTGGGCTGAAAGCGGGACAGGTGAAAATATTGACTGAGCTCAAAGGAGTTAAGGAAAATCAGGCCAAAACTGACGCTCAAATTAAACAACTGAATGATAAAGTTGCATCCTTGGAAGCGTCTATTGCATCCCGCAGTCCGGGTGAAATCAGCCTGCCTGAGAATAGCTTACAGTGTGTTAATGACCAACTGCAGCACATTACATCCCGATGCGATAGTGCAGAAAATAGGATGTGCCGCTTGAATCTTCTGTTTTTCGGTATCGAAGATGACGTTAATGAAGATTGGGAAGCTTCAGAGAAAAAACTAATTGAATTTTGCGAAGAAAATCTTCAAATCATCCTTACAAGCCAGTAGTTTGAACGCGTCCACCTCCTTGGCCGGTTTTCTCCAGATAAGTGCCGACCAACAATTGCTAAATTTGTTCTGTTGAAAGACAAACAAATCGTACAAGCATTATCAAGAAAACTTAAAGGTACAGACTATTTTATTAGTCAGGATTTTTCTGTTGCAACCCGCGAATCGCGGAAAAAGTTGATCGAGTTTGGGAAACCAACAAGCAGATATTTAAACTGCGAGTAGACAGGTTAGAAATCAATGGCAAGACGTACGTTTATGACAGCTCAACAAAATCAGTGGTTCTTTCTCAAAGGTAGCTAAATAAGAAAGCCGACAAAAATAAACTTCCTAAGCAACAATGGTCACGTTCCTCGACCTTGGTACGACCACTAACAGTGACGTTGACTAACATCCGTAGCCTGCTGCCGAAACGTGAAAATATCTCTTCGATCTTGGACGATAGCAATACGGACATTGCTGTCTTCACTGAGACGTAACTTCACCCAAATATTCTCGATGCAGTACTCTTTTCGGGCGTGAATATTTTCAGTATTTATCGGTGTGACCGTTCTGAACGAAAGGGGGGTGGTGTTTTGATCGCGATAAAGAATACACTGTCGTCGTTTCTGATTGATACTCACTCACCCCTCGAAATAGTTTGGGCTGCCTGCTTTTCCGCTTCATCAAAAATACTGATAGGTGCTTGCTACCGGCCACCCGACGCAGGTCCTTCCTTTAGCGATGAACTCAGAAAGAGTATAGCGGCCGCTGTGAAAAGCTATCAGTGTGAAAGCGTTTACCTCCTCGGCGACATTAACTTTCCCGATGTTGATTGGCCGTCTCTCTCTTCACCTAGTCGTGCTTCTGTAGAATTTATAAATTTAACTCTGGATTTTAACTTCTTCCAAACTGTTGACACACCTACACGTGGATCTAATTTATTAGATCTAATCTTAAGTAATGCGCCTGAAACTATCGGGCCAATCACTTATCGGGGCTGTCTAAGTGACCACAAGTTACTCCATTTTCCTATAGAAGTGCCATTTAGCCACACAGGTAAAGATAGAAAAATTATACGAGATTATAACAAGGCCGATTACGCAGCAATTAACTCAGACCTTGAAGTATTCCTTGTTGAAAGGATGATGCCCTTGTTCGAAACTCGCACCGTCAACAAAAACTGGTGTATCTTCCGGGACAAGGTTTGCGGGCTGGTCGATAAGTTTGTTCCCATAGTTACCATAACGAATGACAGGTCGAACCCGTGGTTCACTAAGTCACTCCGTCGGCTCAGAAACAAAAAAAAAAAAGCGGTTGTACAAAAACGCCAAAAAATGGGCAAACTGAAGCTGCATGGAAAAAGTACGGCGAGTGTGCGGCGAGCTACTACTCTGCAATTAAGGATGCGAAAGACAAATATTTTTCCCATGATCTCCTGTCTCTTTTGAAATCAAACCCTCGGAAGTTTTGGCAGTCGTTAACCCCAGGAACCGACCGCCAGCATATCTCGTTACGTAGTGATGACGGCAATCCCCTCTCAGATAGTGACTGTTCATTCGCATTTAATAGGTTCTTTTTTTCAGTATACACAAGAGAAGACCATTCCAACATACCATTCATCGCAGATTACGACTGGGCGTTTATACAGCCAATAGCTCGTACAGTCGAAGGTATTGCTTCCCTCATTGACCAACTTAAACTATCTACTTGATCGGGGCCCGACAACATTAACACAAAAATACTAAAGAACACAAAAATCGTATCGAGCAAATTCTTACTTCTCATCTTTCAACAGTACTTGATGTCTGATCAACTTCCAGATGATTGGCACATGGGTAAAGTGGTTCCTGTTTATAAAAGTGGAGGTAAACACTCACCTGATAATTATAGACCCATCTCGCTTACGTCAATCTGCTGAAAATTGCTGGAGCATATTATCGCTTCTCATGTTCGCCGCCACCTCGAATCAAATAATTTCTTTTTTCCTCACCAGCATGGTTTTCGGAAAGGCTTCTCGTGTGACACCCAATTGTTTGAATTAACAACCGATCTCCATTTCAATATGAATGAAAATAAACAAACTGATTGCGTATTCATCGATTTTTCAAAGGCCTTTGACCGCGTTGCCCATTGCCGCCTAATATCTAAATTATTTGCACTTAGACTCGATTCCTTAACCCTTTCGTGGATTCGCAATTTTCTTTCCTTTCGAAAACAATCCACTACGGTTAATATCTACGCCTCTACTCCCTCTGATGTCATCTCGGGTGTTCCACAGGGTAGTGTTCTCGGACCTCTATTATTTCTCATCAACATAAATGATTTGCCAAATAATATATCTTCCAATATAAGACTATTCGCTGACGATTGCATAATATATCGAGCTATTAACAATGATGGCGACCACCTTACCCTTCAAACAGACCTTAACCTAATTAGTGACTGGTGTGACGTGTGGCAGATGTCTCTTAACTCTTCCAAGTGCCGTGCTATGACCTTCAGTCGTAAACACAATAACTCCAATTATTCCTACTCTATTAAAAATGATACAATAGTGCAGTGCTCTTCTTACAAATACTTAGGCGTCAATCTAACACCCAATCTTTCATGGTCGGCACACATCAGTGTTATTTGCGTGAAAGCCTCAAAAACATTAGGTTATCTCCGTCGTAATCTGCGAAAGTCTCCAACAAGCATCCGTAAACTGGCCTATTTCACTGATGTACGCCCCCAGCTGGAATTTGCATCTTCAGTCTGGTCCCCTTTCCAAGATTATCTAACCACAATGCTAGAGTCCATACAAAACAGAGCAGCCCGGTTTATATCTCGCAATTATAGCACTCATTGCAGCGTAACAACATTAAAACAAGAACATTCTATTTCGCCATTGCACGTTCGTCGCTCTTTACACTGTTATGTTTGCTGCATAAATATATTCACAGCATAAGACGTTCTACGCTACCCCTAACAGCACCATTGCGCATGTCCAGACGCATGCACAATCACCTTAGTTTCACTCGCATTTACGGCAAAACAAAGGCATTCAACTTATCAGCGCTTCCTAAGGCCATATCATTATGGAACGATCTTCCTGACTGCATCGCCTCCATCACCGATCCAGATTCATTTCGCGAACATGTGTGTAATCATTTTTCATTGCACTAATCGCTTTAACTTCACTGATGTTTTTAGCTGCAGCTGTGCCACTCACCTAGTCTCACACTTCTCTTTGGTTCTCTTTAGTTTTCGCTGTACCCACCGTTGTCTTGCAATTTATATTGGTAAACGCCTCTGTACGGCTAGCAGTATGTCTGTTTTGGAAAATGCGTGTGTATGTTGTACACCTCGGCCTTCCGATTTCTCTGATTTTTTTTTTGTTATTGCCATTGTTCTCCCAGTTCTTGTTATTCTCCCAGTTTTTGTTGCTCAGTTGCACCGCCGTTGCTGCTCACTTGAATTCTATACCTACACCTTCCGAATTTCTTTATTGTGTTTCGTTCATGTACCTTGAATTTCTTGTTATTCAAGCTTTCTGCATGTCGGTAAACATTCGCGTATTACATTTGTTTGGGTGTCAGTGACTAGACACGCTTTGTCACGATGTTGTGTTATTTTCTGTGTATTCCATGTTATTGATGACCGCCCTTTTACTCTTTGAAGTTTGTACCCCCCTTACTCAATGCTCTCATTGAGCTTGTGAGGTATCAAAAATAAATAAATAAATAAATTTGGTTGGCGCAAATCGTAAGGTGTGCCTGCTCGTGGACAAAATTGTTCATTGCACCACTGCAGTACCACCTTCAGCAACATCTAGCTGCGTTTTTCGCCCCTGAACACTACGTCTGTACTGCAACCACTGGATCAAGGCGTTTTATGCACAATGAAAGCCTGCTATCGGAACCGCCTGGTGGAGAGGCTGCTGCAGAACCTTCGTGTCGGCAGGGAGCTTAAGATCGTCTTGCTCGGAGCTATTTCTATGTTGAGTAGATAGTGGGCAGATGTCAAGAAGGAGAGGATCCAGAACGGCTTTAGGCCTGCCGGCTTCCGCATGCCTGGTGATGACACCCCAAATTCTGACATCACTGAAGACACCGCAGGTGTTTCCGCCAAAGTTTGGAATGAGCTGGCAGAGTTCCCAGGTGCTATCGACGGATCGACATTCGACGAGTTCGTCAGTGCGGACGATGATGTCCCCATCATGGGCCAATTACAGGATGAGGATTACTTTGCAGACGCCGTGCCGACCACGAGCCAAAGCGACAGCAATATGGAAATCGACGACGGCCCATCGCCCACATCCTCCGAAGTGATTAGTGCACTTGCGTTGGTCCGCCGCTATTGCTTGAATGTGGAAGGTTACGGCCTCAGCTGCTCCGACTCATTGGACAACGTGGAGGCGTGCGTGCTGTCGCAAGCAGTGAAGTCGTTGACACAGAAAAAAATTGGGGACTATTTTGTTCCACAGTAGGGCACGAAAGTAAGCCACCATATTAATAAAGTACTTTTCTTGTAGTTTGTTATGTGCCTTTGCGTCAAAACCTATACCGTGCCTATATCGATTTATGTCATATATCGAACTAATAAACGATTTTTGGCGAGTTCGATATAGTCGGGTTCGACTGCAAACAATGTCACATTTAACGTAGGGGTTAAATTTAAAAAATTGTTCTTTTGCGGTTTCACAAAATAAAACAGGGGCAATAATCATATTTCGTTAAGTTGTATGCAATTCTTTTACGAAACTTCCGCTGCCAGGTTTCTTCGTTCTCTTCTGTATCTATGGCAACTATGACCAATGCGAAGAATGGAGAAGCAATCTGAGATTGACTTCGCGAATTTCGAAATGCTGCTCTTTTTTGTTTGCTCAACAATAGTTTTAGCGACATCACTTTAGTGACGACATCGCTTTAGTGACACCCAAGTAACACACTCACACACACACATGTGGCAACGCTGATGCCGCACCTTTTGCGGGTGGTAAATCACAGACGCGCACATTCGCCCGGAAATTTCGGGCCTTTTAGGTTCAGTCTTTTTATACTCTGTCTTTTCTTATATATATATATATAATATATATATATATATATAAAGAACACATATTTAAGTCACACACGTCACTGCCCCATTAACAATGTACATGCAATGCCCCTTAGAACAGGTGCTATTTTTAAGCGGTGCATTTTTCGCCCGATTACGCTAGACTTGAACTAGTTTTGAGGCCTCATAATGTCGAAAAGATAAAATCTGCAGTGCGCATTTGTAGAGACACGTCATATTCAGCTTCGCCAACTGTAAACTCTTGCCGCAGGGCTACTCAAGTTTTTTTTTTTTTTTGAGGGGGTAGGATGTGCAGCAAAATGACGACGATTTCTTGTAAATTAACCTGACAGGTTAATTTACAAAAAAAATTGTAGTGTAAGGGGTTCAGATTCCCTTCCTCTCCCCTCTTTACTTACAGCCTCCTCTTTCTGCTTGCATTGGACACTATTCATCTCGCAGCTTTCTGAGCCCAGCTAACTTCCCGAAAGTCGGCTCAGTTATTCTGTGTATTATTGAAGCCTAACCAACGAAGAGTCAAGACAGAAAAAATAACAATAAGACGTGCCCTTTTTAAATAATTTTTCATCTCTCACAAGGACCTTTATGGAGCTCAAAGTCAGTAGATTGGCGTTTCATACTTTAAGGGCTATGGCATCATGTGCTAGACATGAATGATGGACACGTATAAAGAAATCTGGATCAAAAAAGTTGACCGGAGGAGAAGTGCATATAAGTCCCTGCCCGTGGCCCGGGGCTCTTTCAGTACTACTCGACTGCAGCGCCGCCGCTACGGGCAACGCGGAAGGGATCAGGTGGCGTGGCATGGTCATGCCACTCAACACTTCTAGTACACTCTATCGGTGGCTCCATGCAAATTCTCCGGTTGGCCGTAGTGAAATATCTGTTAAAGATACTCCGACTGTGCCACGCAGTTTCTCCATCTATGCGAAGCAAAATATTGCTCCGAATAGAGGGGATTCTAGAGCATAAGCGTTTCATTCCGACATCAGTTGGATGGATGGATGAATAGATGGATTCGAAACATTATTTTAAGTCTTGATGTGCATGACTCAACGCGCAGCGGGCCACTCCCACGTTGAGGCAGTCAGGTCATGCCCGACCACCGCATTGTGGAGTAATTTTTTACAGTGTAGGGAACTCGGAGAAGGAGAGACCACATGATCACCGTCTTGTACACAGGGGCACAGCTCGACAGCGACACAGGTTAGTGCTTGTGGTGGTAGTAGTAGTAGTAGTAGTAGCATCTTTTATATTTTGAAATGAAACAAACATGATACAAATGCAAGAGGCCTTTCATACCCCTGGCAAAGGCCTATACACCTGTAGTTCATCACAGGTACACATCTTTTATCTCATATACAGCAAGCAACAAAACTAACATGTCATGTACCGCATGCCCGCTAAAAAAAGAAATGCAGTAATGAAAGGCAAGGAACGCATAAGACGAACAAACTCATCGCACGAAAGCTTGTTCTGGAGCGGCGGTGACATGGCCGCGGATGTGAGCAAGTGAAGTTGTACGACATCAGCTAAAAGTCAACAACAGAGGAGTGACCAGAAAAAAAGCAGTCTTAGAATGACGTCTTGAGGCTAATGAGCAAGAACATGAAATAAAAATGTTTTGCGTTCGGTGACCCTCACATATGTTGTACACATAGTGAGTCCCACAGCGGTGCTCTAGTGGCTAAGGTACTCGGCTGCTGACCTGCAGGTTGCGGGTTCGAATCCCGGCTGCGGCGGCTGCATTTACAATAGAGGCGGAAATGTTGTAGGCCCATGTGCTCAGATTTAGGCGCATGGTAAAGAACCCCAGGTGGTAGGAATTTACGGATCCCATCACTACGGCGTCTCTCATTATCATGTGGTGGTTTTGGGACGTTAAATTCATCATATCAATCATCAACGGTACACCTTTTAAGCACTGCCGGTGTTCGTTCCCTAGCGACACGTACGAACAGGGACTCGGGTGGCGCAAACTCCTTATTTAGTCGTTGACAGAGAATAGAGCTGATATTAGTGTACTGGCGTCAACGGGGATGATAACAGGCAGACCATCCACTTCTACACTAAGCACATTCCGGTCCGTAGTCAGGGTCTACAAATGGTTTTGAGGTTGGTGGTCTAAAGCAGCGTCATTTAGCTCAATAACCGCCCCGCCCTATTGAACATTCATAGTCGAAAAACTGAGCTGCATTGCTCAGTTTATTGAGTATGAGTGTTCATTAAGATGAGGCCGCAAATAGCGATGTGGTTGAGGTGACCAGGATTGAATAATATGCAGGGACGGTGAAGAACAGGAGTGCCGGCTGGATGCCGGAGGATCCTCGCTGCATAGTACACCTTCACAGGGGGCATAATGAGGGGGGGGGGTGTCGTGTCGGTAGCTAGACATTGAGCTTGATGGAAATGCGTGAAAATGACAATAGAAGGAAATACGTCCTGCATCATGACAGCAGAAGCAGGTCGCCTTGTCGTCCTGCTTTCTCCTCTGCGCAGGGTCCCTAATAGCAGCGAAACATTTCCGGCGTATGGGGGTACTCTGAGGGCACTGACACGAGGGTCCGTGGGCGAACATACTGGCTGCAGTCTGTCATTGCCTAGCTCTTCTCTCGGAACTTTCTGAATCAATGGGATCACCCAAATGGCCGTGTCAGTGAAGATGGCGCAGACGCTGCATCAATTTCTCGTCGTACAATGTGGACTGCGCTCTTCTATGTGCACAGTTGACTGCATGGTGGTTTAAGGTCCTTGCAAGATGAAGTAAAGGCCGTGTTTGGAAGTCGTAAGAATTGCCGAGCGATGCGACGGCTTTTCAATCTTCGATCACCGGCACTCTTTATAATAAAAGCCAACTTCGGCAATTTTTCTATGTAAATGGATCTCATTGAAATTCGCTAGGTACGTTTCTTTGTGCATTTCTGTCAATTATGCAAAAATACAAGCTTAAGAGATGCGCTGAATGTTTGCAAATGAATTTTAAATTTTGCCTGGAAACGCTCACCTCGCTTTCCGGAATTATCGGCAACGCTATCTGTGTGACGTCAAGTTTGGCATGTCAAGGGAAGTGACACTGCCGATAACATCGCTACTTTGGTTGCCCAACGTTTATTGTGCTGGCCACAAGGTAATGGCGGTGGTCTTTTGCACGGGTATACCACAGGAAGCTGTCTTCCTTCCTCTGAGGTGTTAGGCCAGGTTTTCGCTGCTCTGGCTTTCACAGTTTTCACACTGCGCGCCGGTGGGACCAGTATCACGCCCCCGGTACTTACAAAATAGCATACGTCGTACGCAGACACGGCATCCAGTTAGGTTTTGGTTTCGGTATTGCACTTCTTTGCTTATTAAAAATTATTTTCTACTTTTCTGAGCGATTCAGCTATTGGGCTCGTGACAAGAGTGTCTCAGGAAGATAGAAACACCATTACCATGGCATGGTCGAAAAATCACCGAAGTTAACCTTTATTTATTTCGTCAACGATTTAAAAGTCTTTAAATATAAGCGAACTTAAAGCGCCATCTGCAAAGCCTTTGAGGACATGGCTTACTTTGTCATTCTCACCTATGGTGATGTCGACACGATGGCATGTTCGTATCCTTGTTAAATCTTCTCCTTCCATGTGGTCTCCGGCACTTCAGGGATGCATTCGCACTCTTTTTTCACATGATAACTGCCAAGGGTTGAAATGGTACGATAAAAATTGGCAGATCCCACGGATAGTGAGAATCGATGATATACGAAGCCCGAATGAGAAAGGTTGATATGTCACTTTAAAATCAGCATAACGTTACGAGGTAGAGATAGATGATGCCGTACACGACTTCTGCGTCAAGATTATCATGTTTGGCTGCGTCAATTAGCTTTTTCATCTATTCGCGTCACGTGATACCATATTTAGTATATGTAAAGCAAGCCAAACGGCCGCGAGCACGCTAGGAGCGTGGTGCGTTGTCATGTTCTTACATAACACGCATGTCAGGACTATCATGTTTACACCAGTCATATATATCGTCATCCAATGACGTCACGTAACACCAAATTTGGTATATGTGGAGCTAGTAAAACGGCCGTGAGCGCATTATGAAGGGTCCAATATACTCCAATGTTGCGTTGACGCGCGCGCACGCTGGGCACAGCGACGCTACGTCAGCAAAACGCGAGCACTTTATAGGCTGACGCCAGGTGCTACTAACGCGACCAGCGTCCGTCGGCGCGGCCCGACAGCAACCGGTGCGAAATGCGACATGCTGCATTTCGCGCCAATGCATTACCCAGACAACACTGCGTCTCTCTAGCTCTTATCTAGACGGAGGGACGCCGGACGTGCTGAATTGCGCATGCGTCAAAGCAAGGCAGCATGGCGCGCACCTTCGCGTCTATGTCACGACCGGTGGCTGGCATGGCCAGCCGTGACCCGAGGAAATGAACACCGGTGAGCGCGCGCACCGCGTCACGTCTAAATCCATTGGCGCCTTGACTATGGCATGTAGTGATATTCTCACATGACACGCATCTCATGATTATCATGTTTGCATCACTCGCATACCTTCATCATTCATTGAGGCCACGTATTATGAAATTTGGCATATGTAAATCTACAGAAACGGCCGCGAGCGCATCATGAGTGTGGCATGTAGTCATGTTGTTGCATGACATGCATGTCGTGATTCTCATGTTTGTATGTGGCATTTACCTATGCCGTTCGTTCGTATCAAGTAATACTGCATTTGGTACATGTGAAGCTAATGAAACGGCTGCGAGCGCATCATGAGTGTAGCATGTAGTAATGTTATTACATGACATGCATCTCATGATTTTCATGTTAGGGTCTGTCGCTTGTGTTCGCCATGCAATCATATCATACTATACCAGTTTTGCAACATGCCATGTGCCCTGGGCTTACCCACCCAGGGGAAATCGGCAGTCACCTTTTCCTATTTCTTTCTTTCCTCATCTTCGTCTTGCTCTCACACTTTTTATCTGTCCTGTCATCTTTTTTCTTTCATTTATTCCGAATTTCCTCGCGGCGAGGTTCAACCTTGTGTAAATATCTAACCTTGGATAAATACATTAGGTTATAGCGGCGATGCATGGCTGGCGTCTCCGCGTGTTTGTGAATTAACCTTGCAGCGTCCTTTTGTTGGGCTGGGTGGTGGGTGGCCACCATCGCCGCTGAAATAAATACTCTCTGTATGGCAGATGCTTTTCTCCCTTTCTTGATCACTCCCTGAAAAGGTGGCGCTCCGGAGAAGCAATCACCCTAACTAAACCAAAGGAGAGCTTCCCAAAGTATCATGTCATATATAGTCAAAACGAAAAGAAGAGAGACCGAGTGATTTCACCGTTTGTAGTGTCAAAAACTCTAACAGAACAAATCGGCCTAGGGTACAAAATCACAAAGATGGGAAGTGGTAACCTCCTATTGGAGAGCACAGTACGACAAATTATCCAAAATTGTATCATTTGGGGACACTCCTCTTTCAGTGGGCCCATACAAGTCTATGAACACTGTCCATGGAGTAATTTATTATGATGATCTTATCGATCTGAGTGAAAGTGAACTGTTAGAAGGCTGGCAAGATGAAAACGCTGTAAAAGTGCAGAGAATAATGATAAGACAAGACCAGAAACAGACTCTTCGAAAACACACATTAATCACCTTTGGAACAAGCGACCTACCAGAATCAATAGAAACCGGTTATTGCAAGCTGCGTGTAAGACCATACATCCCCAATCCTCGTCGATGTTTCAAGTAACAACGTTTCGTGCACGGATCGCAGAGTTGCAGAGGGCGCGCCACTTGCGTGAAGTGTGCATCCATCCAACACAAATCCGATGACTGCACCTTAAAAGCAACTCATTGTTCAAACTGCGAAGGAGACCACCCAGCCTACTCACGATCATGCCCCATATAAAAGAAGAAAAGAACAAATAGTAAAACTCAAGGTTAAATTTAATTTGTCATTCCAACAGGCACGTAAGCATTTCGCACTTCACAACCCCTCCAATCCCTCTTACGTGGATGTGACGCACCGGGGAGCCGCGCCACATCTTTCTGCACCCGCGAATGTCACACAGTCTGTGGCCGTGGTCTTGCTATTAGCACCCCCGGCTGGAGCAGCCTGTACTGCTCTGCCACCTGACAAACAAGGCCGGCAGACTACCGTGTCTGCTGGATCCCGGACCACTGAAAGCGCAGTTACGTCCGAAAGTTCTGTGAACCTGCCTGCTCAGCATGCACCATCCACCACCTCACAAGAGGCGATGGATGCAAGTCCCACTTTTCCGGCGACTCAGATGCCGAAAGATAGAACTCTTTGGAACGCGCCAGGAAAGAAAAACTCCAAATTACAGGGCCCCCCAAAGGCCCTGTAACCTAACCGAACACGTTTTGTACGCACAGCACCACACAACATTAAAATGACACAAATACTACAATGGAACGTGAGGAGACTGTTTAGGAACCTTGACGATATCCAGGAACTTTTACGCAAACATATATCAACTGTGCTGTGTGTGCAAGAAAATCACTTAAAATCGAAACACACCAACTTCTTGCACAATTATATCATTTTTCGAAACGACGAAGATGATACGGTCGCGTCATCCGATGGTGTTACCATTTGAGGTAATAAAAGAACAGCCTGTAGAAATTTACTGCTTCAAACATCTCTTGAGGCATTTCGAGGTGTTATATTCAAAAAACTAGTGACAATTTGTTGTATTTACATATCTGCACATCACCAACTCAATAAACTCAAATTCCAGTCTCTAATTGATTAACTTCAAGAGCCACATATATTCTCCTTGGAGACTTCGATGCGCATAACAGCTTATGTGTAGACTCGCGGGGCGATGCACGAAGTCATCTAATCGAACTATTCCTTTTCTCTTCTGGTGCATGTCTCTTGAATCACAAAACACCAACATATTACAATATCACTAACAACACATACTCGTCAATTAATTTTAGCATGCCATCTCCATCGCTTTTCGCGCTCCTCCAATGGGAAGTCGTCAATTATCCATACGGAAGTGAACATTTCTTAATATTTCTAGCACCACAATTGCATATGATAGACCCCCACAGGTTCCCAAGTGGCTCACCTAGAAAGCTCATTCGGAACAGGGCCAAAAAGTTACTCTTTTAACTTGGAATGAGATGAGTGCGTTAAGTATAGAGGATGCTGTGGATTACTCCACTGATTTTTTTGGTTGACGCTGCAACCAACTGTAATCCACAAACGAGCGGACTCTCAGGCAAACTACGTGTTCCATTCTGGAACGAAGAGTGTCATAATGCACGGAAAAAAGAAAACAAGGCATGGAACTTGCTTCGAAACTTGCCGACGCCCGAGAATCTTATATAAGAACAATAAGTCCCAAGGCAGGAGGACGCACCGACAAGCTATAAGATAAAGTTGGCATTTGATTTTATTGGGCATCATCTCATTTATGACTGGGCACGGCTTCACCAGCGGAATGCGGTTCGCTAACCCATTTGTCTTCATTCTGCAGTTCTGCCTCATCCAGCTGTACCCCGCCAGCAATGGCGACACTGGATGGCTGAGCATAAGCGGAACGGCGCTAATCTTGAACAAGAGGGTCCTACACGTGCCAGGCCTGCTGAATGGAATCAGTCCATGCAAGACGACATCGGCGCATCTCGGTGCGCAGAACCAACCGGCAGCGACCCCCTCCAGACCACCTATAAAGGCCAGCCTCCCTGAGGCGACGGTCACTGGGCACGGCTTCACCAGCGGAATGCGGTTCGCTAACCCATTTGTCTTCATTCTGCAGGTGAGCAGAAACTACGGTAAATGCTTTCGCTCAAGTGACCGCTTTTTGTTGGTGTTGCCGTGCCCACGGCTGTTTAGCATGGCGTTAGATAGCACGAAGTGTCTTAAAAAACTGTTGTTGTTGGGAGGAGACATTGAAGCTAACCCAGGCCCCACCCTTGAAGAAGTTTTTAACCAACCAAAGGACATTGCAAGCGACATTAAGGAAATAAAAGAAAAGCGGCTAGTAGACATTGATAACAAACTTGACGCTCTGTCAGTCCTTGAGGTAAAGCTTGGGCACTGTAAAACGCAACTTAATTCAATGACTAGGGTAATAAAAATATTAGAAAAAAGAATAGACGATCTTGAAAATAGGAGCAGAAGATCCAATCTGATCGTATACGGATTGCCGGAAGCACAATCTGAGACAAGTGAAACCCTCGAACAAGCAGTAAACAGGGACGTCATACAGGATAAACTCAAACTACAACCGATTGCGATCGAGCGCATTCACGGGCTAGGTAAACCAGCTCCCAATAAAACCAGACCAGTTATCTTTCAACTTGTGGATTCGCGTCAGAAGGAAGCCTAACTAAAGAATGGAAAGCACCTTAAGGGAACTGATTACGCTATTGGCGCAGATTTCTGTCGCAAAACTCGCGAAATTAGAAAAAAGCTTTGGGACAGTGCGAAATCGAACCGAGCTAAAAAGGAAAAAGTGGCACTGGCTTTCGAGAGGCTGTACATAAATGACTGCGCGTTCGTTTGGGATGAGGGAAAAGAAGAAAGGGTGCCACTGAACAAACCAAAAGCTACGAAATACCAACTCGGTCGAACACGCGGAGTACCACACGAAAGAAAAATTAAAATTGCTAAACGTGAACGCCAGAAGCGTCGTGAATAAAGTGCAGCCTCTTGAGAACTTGTTGCTACTTCATGAACCAGATATTGTAGCAATCACAGAAACCTGGCTCTCATCAGATATACTCGACCATGAATTCACTCCCCCTAGCTATTCTGTCATCCGAAAAGACAGACTATCTCGAGGCGGAGGCGTCGCGTTGTTAATTCGACGTTCCATTTCATACACACTACTGCCAGACGTTCCGGACGCAGAAGCGGTTTTTTGCAAAATTTTGTGCAATAGCACAAGCATAGTGGCGGGTTGCGTTTATCGTAGCCCATCTTCTGGTTCGGAATGCATAGTTTCCATCCACAATTTTCTTCAGCAGCATGTCCATAACTCTGCAGTCGTGATAATGGGTGATTTTAACCTTGCCGACATAAACTGGAGTACCATGCACCACACCTCACAGGGATCAGAGGATTTATTTGATTTAATGTTAAATTTCAACCTCCATCAAATTGTTTCATGCCCAACTCGTGTTCAAGGAACAGCCACAAGTGTACTAGATTTAATACTTATTAGTAGTCACCTTAGCCATGTGGACACTCAAGTTGATGTTGTAGAGGGCATTTCAGACCACAGAGTGCCTGTTTGCCGGTTAACACTTGATCACATATTACACCTACAATCAATAGTAAACCATGTCCCAGACTTCAGTAAAGCAGATGACGCCAGCGTACTAACTTATTTAGCCCATGAGTTTTACGAGTATGTGGAATTGAACTGTGATCCCGCCACAACTGTAAATGACCTTTGGCTAAGGTTCAAGCACATTGTTCTGCACTGCATGAATGAATTTATACCACTGCGGCGTACACGGCCGCTAAGACATATTCCCTGGATCTCAAGAGAAATTCTACACGCAAAGCGGAAAGTCAAATGACTTCGGAAAGCGGTAAAAAAAAAACAGTGCTGCAGTGCAAATACATCAAAATTAAAAACAGCTATTTCACACTTTAAGGCCAAAACAAAGCAAGCAAAACAACATTACTTTGAAGTAACGCTACCGTCATTCATTACTGGTAACCCACAAAGGTTCTGGAAGCATTTCAGCCCTAGAAAAAACAGCAGTCCTGAACTTTCATTGCAACAAAAACGGCAAAATCTAATACAGTCGGCGACCGATTTTCCGGACTACAAAAATTCGGACTTGTTGGATATTCCGGACTTCATAAATGCACCGTCAGGGATCCATAGAGCTAATGCATTGTTTCGACCGATTTTTCGGGCGAATTTGCCCCTGAAAGTTCGATTTTTCGGATTAAATCGCTCGTTTTGTGCCACGCCCCAAGCCATTGTGAACGCCGCCATGTTGGATTTTCCGTCGGCTTGGCTAAGCTTGGTCTTCAGATGCCTTTCCTGCCTCCGAAATTGGAATGCGCACGCCATATTTTAAGTTTCGGAGGCCGTGTTTGCTTTTTAAAAGACGCGGTGATGGATGCCGTTTTTTCGTCGTCGGTCAGCACTATCGTCATCACATCGCACGGGGAGGAGGCAAAAGAAGGATTCTTTTATTGTCGTTGCAGCTTTTTTCAGTCGCCATTCTCCACGTGTTGTGTCGCGTAGCGTCGAGACGTTGTGTGCTTCGCAGCGGCTATCTGCGGCATCGAATTTTGTGTTCTCGGTGCCATGGCTCCGCTATCTGTGCCATCGCGGGAGCCAGGTGGTGTGAAGAAGCGTGGGAAGTATACGACCCTGACGATGGAGAAGAAAGCTGCCATAATCAAGCTTATAGAGAGTGGACGTTCGCAGCTAGATGTCGCTGGATGACGGTCGACGCCGGATGGCGGTCGTCATTGTCGTCGGATGACAACGACGACCGCCCGCAGCCGTCGGAGATCGCCAACGGGGGTGACAATTTTGTCGAGCGTTTACAGCGACGATGTCACCTTGGCGCAAATACGGGCAAACCAAATTGCCTCCAAGCGTAGTTTGAGGCAAAGCAGCATCAAGGACTTTTTTAAACCTGCCTGATGCAATAAACTTCAGATTTGTGGCAAAAACGAATTTTTCGGACTGTTCGATTTTTCGTACTTTTTTTCGGTCCCCGCCAGGTCCGAAAAATCGGTCGGTGACTGTATGTACAACTATTTCCACTCTGTTCCACAGCTTGCACACATGAATAATATTGGAATCAGCCCTATAGATGTAGTTGAAGGAATATTTTCTCTTTTGTTCGACCTAGACCCCAAAAAATTTTTGGGACCAGATGACATCCCCAATCCCTTTCTTAAGCAATATGCCGAATGGCGCAGCAAATACCTTGGTATGGTTTCCCGCAAATCTCTCGCCGTAGCAAAACTTCCAGACGACTGGAAAAAAGCTAAAATAGCACCGATTCCCAAAGCAGGAAATAGCGATTATCCTTCAAACTTTAGGCCGATATCTTTAACCAGCACGTCATGCAAAATATTAGAACATATAATTTTGAAACACTTAACCGTTTCTTTAGAAGGTAAAGGCGTTTTGTCATCTTGCCAGCACGGGTTTTGCAGCGGATTATCGACCGCCACGCAACTAACAGAACTTGTTCATGATTTAGCATTATCTATTAACAACTGCAGGCAAATGGATATCATACTATTAGACTTTGCTAAAGCGTTTGATTCCGCATGTCACAACAAATTGATTGCAAAACTTCTAAGTATTATTGGAGATGGAATATTAACAAATTGGGTTAAGGACTTCTTAACTAATCGTTCACAATATGTACTGTATGACCAAGTACCATCAGAAAACTTGCCTGTTACGTCCGGAGTACCACAAGGCTCCGTTTTGGGGCCTTTGTTATTTCTTGTTTTTATTAACAATATCACAGACAGTATCTCTTGCACCATTAGGCTTTTCGCCGACGACTGCATTATTTACAAAGAAATTAACAGTCATTCAGATCACCTAGCACTAAGCGATTCTCCCCGCAGGGGCGCTTGCGCAAGTAGACGTTTGGTGTGTAGCGACACCACGGACCCGAGCTAACGGGGGAGTTTCCACTCCCTCCCACGCCTAGCCGTGCATGGCTTTGCCGTGTCCGGGGAAAAGGGGATCCTGGGGGTTGAGCCGACGCTGGGTGATTGGACCTTGAAGGCCCCCCGGCAAAGGCAACACACCCCTTTGGCCCCGGCTTCACGTAGACGGCACCCCTGGGCTGACCCACCCAGGGGAAAGTGGCAGTCGCCTTTTCCTATCTCTCTCTCCCTACATCTTCGTCTTTATCTCTTACTATTTATCTGTCCTGTCTTCTACTCTCTTCCGTTTACTTCCGATATTCATGGCGGCAAGGGTTAACCTTGTGTAGGTATCCCACCTTGGATAATTACATTGGGTTATAGTGACAGCGTACGGCTGGCGTCGGGAGGGCTTGTTTCAACAAGTCCAACCGCGTCCCCTTGTTGGGCTCCATGGTGGGTGGTCGCCGCTGTTACCGAACACATTCATACTTGTATGGCTTTACAAGCATCCGCCGACCTTGATAGGTCTCGCAAGAGAGGCCGCACCAAAGCAAGTTATCACGTCTCTAAAGAAACTAAAGGTACTTTTGCGAAGTACCACATTATCCACAGTGACAGCACACCTCTAAGAAAATTATCCCCATTTTTGGTGGCCAAGTGCCTAAAAGAAAAAATAGGACCCACATACAAAGCATCCAAAATGTCAAGCGGTGACCTCCTTTTGGAGCTAACCGAAAAAGACCAAGTGCCTAAGCTATCCCAACTAACCAGCATTGGAGAAACAGCTGTCACCGTTTTGGTTCATCGCTCTCTAAACACCAGCAGGGGAGTAATCTCTGAGGAAGACTTCTTAGGCCTTAGTGACGAAGAGCTCCTCGAAGGTTTCCAAGACCAAAACGTCATCAAAGTCCAAAGAATTGTAATGCGTCGCAATAATAAGGAAGTGCCCACCAAACACGTAATACTAACCTTTGGAACATGTGAAATGCCCACCTCTCTTAAGGCTGGGTACTTAAAAATAAATGTCAGACCTTACATTTCGAACCCCAGACGCTGCTTCAAATGTTAGAGATTCGGACACGCCTTGCACTCTTGCAGAGGCAAAGAAACATGTGCAAAATGCAGCGCAAACGACCACAAATCAGAAAACTGCTCATCCTCACCCCACTGTGTTAACTGTGACGGGGAACACCCAGCGTATTCCCGGTCATGCCCATGTTGGAAAAAAGAAAAAGAAGTGATCGCTCTGACCGTCAAAGAAAAAATATCATTCAGCGAAGCGCGAACACGGCTATCATACCTTTTCCACAGAAGTTACGCCGATGTGACGCAGTCGGGGGCAGCGTCACAAAGGCCTCAGGAGTCGACCGCTACCACACCCAGTGGTTCTATGGTGACTCAAACCGCCCCCGTAAAAGAAGCAGCGCCAGCTGCTCCATGCACATCAAAGGGCCCGCAGACTCCGGTCTCCCTGGGCCCTAAACTCAATAGAGTGCCAAGGCCTGAGATCCGTTTCTCAGCGCCTCACTCTCGATCTTTCAGCGCCTCAGACAAGGCAATGGAGATCGACCACAAAACTCCGGTGTCATCGACACCAAAGGACAAGCGCTTTGTCGAGCGTACCAAACAGGACAAGGACAAAGTCCCAGTAACCACAATAAGTAAGCGATAACCGTAATGGTTATCGTATTTCTTTCTATTCCCATTTCTTAATATTGTCACCTATCATCTTTTATACCGATCAATCCCCAGAAGTATATTTACTTAACTTTATTCTGCCATGGCTTTTATCGTACATTGGAACAGTAGAGGCTTAATTCATAACTTAGGTGACATAAAGGACATCATTAACAAATTCTCACCAGTAGCCTTTTACATCCAAGAGACAAATCTTGGTACAAAACACAGCCACTTCCTAAAAGGCTTCAAAGTTGCCCGAGAGGACTGCGAACATTGCAACCGTCTTTCAGGAGGAGTAGCCATAGTGGTGCAGGGCAGCACTCCTACACGAGATGTCCAAATAAACACATCTTTCGAGGCCGTAGCCGTCACCATCCTATCATACAAAACCATCATCATCTGCTCACTGTATATCCCACCTCACACCCTTTTCACCACCAAAAACTTAGAAAATCTAGTGGAACAGTTGCCAAAACCATTTATCTTAGTTGGGGATTTCAATGCTGATTCAACCCTTTGGGGTAGCGACAAAACTGACACAAGAGGGCAAGCCTTGGAAGATTTCATTTTATCAAATTACATCTGCCTTCTTAATTCTGGTGCTTTTACCTACTTTTCACCAACCTCGTGCACTTTTAGTTTATTACATCTCGCCATGTGTTCATCGTGTATTTTTAATGATTTTAAATGGGACGTCGTCAACACGTCTAATGGTAGTGATCATCAACCCGGCATCATAAAACTCATACCATCTTACCCAACTCTAACAAGCAGGCCACGCCGGTGGAAACTACAGCTCGCAAACTGGCCAGTTTTCACAGAAAACGCTAAGCTTGATGAAGTTTTCTCATCGGAGCTTTCTGTTGAGGAACTAAACGAAGAGTTCGTCAAAGTTCTAATCTTAGCAGCAGAAAAAGCAATACCGCAATCATCCGGCATCGTACGCAAGAAATTCAACCCTTGGTGGACAAACGAGTGCACTGATGCCAAAAAACTACAAAATAAGGCCTGGGGAATTCTACGAAGATACCCAACCTACACCAACCTCATCAACTTCAAACAGGCAAAAGCCAGCGCCCGATTTATTCGAAGACAGGCAAAAAAGGATTCATGGCAAAAATACATATCATCAATTAACAGTTCAGTCACATCTAAACACATCTGGGACCAGGTGAGGAAGTTCAAAGGAGAGTACTCCTCCTACACAATACCACTGCTCACAAGTCCAGACACACAATCAACACTAGAAGACCAGGCCAAGCTATTAAGAGAACACTTTTATAAGGTATCATGCTCAGCAAATTATACCAATACATTCCTGAAGTATAAAGAAAATGCAGAAATACAAAGATTGCCTACTAGCAGTACCTCTAATGAAAGTTATAACCTTCCACTTACGCTGCACGAATTGAACAGGGTACTTTCTGCCGGTAAAAAAACGGCAACAGGGTCTGACCAGATACACTACGCAATGTTGGCACACCTATCCCAAGCATCCGCGAAGGCACTCCTCCAATTCTTCAACAAAATATGGGACTCTGGCATAATGCCTGAGGATTGGAAAAAAGCCATAGTCATATCATTCCTAAAACCTGGTAAACCCCCAACAACCCCAAGTAGCTATAGACCCATTGCATTAACAAGTTGCCTTGCAAAAACTTACGAAAGCATCATAAATATCAGACTTACCTTCACTCTGGAATCGGAGCACCTAATAGACGCACACCAGTGCGGATACAAAAAGGGCTGTTCCACCACTGATCACATTGTTAGGCTGGAACAAGAAATACGACAAGCATTTCTACACAAACAGTTCTGTCTCTCGGTCTTCTTTGACTTTGAGAAAGTATATGACACAACTTGGAGATACGGAATTCTCAGAGATCTAGCTAACTTAGGGATTCGCGGAAGAATGCTGAACTGCTTACACGATTTTTTATCGAATAGAACTTTTCAAGTACGTTTGGGTACGGTTCTGTCACGAATATTTGTCCAAGAAAATGGTGTACCACAGGGCTGCGTTTTGAGCACCACCCTGTTCATAGTGAAAATGAACTCCATCAACAGGACTATACCCCGTACAGTCATGCACTCCATCTATGTTGATGATCTGCAAATTGCATGCCGAGCCTCCAGCCTATCATCCTGCGAAAGGCAACTCCAAATTACAATAAATCCGCTTACGAAATGGGCCGACCAAAATGGTTTCCGCTTTTCAGCCCAAAAAACCACAGCTGTTCTCTTTACGCAAAAGAGATGATTGTTCCCTGAACCCGCGCTCAAACTATACAACATCAACATGCCGGTAAAACAAGAACACAAATTTCTAGGAATCACATTTGACCGAAAACTAAACTTTCTGCCACACATAAATGCACTGAAAACTAAGGCAAACAGAGCACTCAATGTGCTCAAAGTGTTCTCCCATAAACACTAAGGTTCCGATCAACTCTGCCTTATACGTATTTACCGATCTCTTGTACGTAGCATTTTAGACTACGGATGCGTAGTCTACGACTCGGCGCGAAACTCATACATCTGCCGTCTTGACCCTATACACAACCTCGGTCTCCGTCTATCAAGTGGTGCTTACAGAACATCACCTGTGCAAAGTCTATACGTAGAATGCAATGAGCCCCCTCTATGTGATCGAAGAGCATTACTAACCTTGTCATATGTTTTAAGAATAAGGTCATCGCCTGAACACATCTGCTACGAAATCGCCACAAAATGTGACTCACGCTTACACTACCTCAACAAACCGAACCTAATCAAACCACTTATCCTACGTTTCGAGGAATACTGCCGCTTTTATACCATCCCTGATGGATCACTAGATGTCGCTATTAAACCACCAAGACTGCCACCATGGTTCGACCTGTCGCAGCTATGCGAATTTTCACTAAGCCGTTTTAACAAAAAAAGCATCCCACCAGAACACATAATCCAAAAATTTTATACACTTCAACACGAATATAAAGATTACGAAGAATTTTACACAGATGGCTCAAAAACGGAGGACCACGTGGGTATTGGGATTGTGACAACAAAAAGCGCAATTTCTGTGAAGGTACCTCGTAGTTTTTCTATTTTTTCAGCTGAAGCTTATGCCTTGAGTGAAGCAGTTCGGAAAATCATCGCTGAAAAATACAAGAAAGCAATCATATACACCGACTCACTAAGCACACTAAAAGCACTACATATAAAATCCGAATGTGAGCCTATAGTAGGCGACATTCTAAACATGGTATACTTAAACAGCCAGGCAACCTGCATCCGTTTCTGCTGGGTCCCAAGTCATGTTGGGATACCTGGAAACGAAAAAGCAGATAAGTATGCTTCCCAGGCAGCCCATAAAACTGTAACAAAAGTAAAAATTACCCTTAAAGATATTCAGAGAACAATTCGCCTGGCCCTACTAGCAAAACGGCAAAAGCAATGGGACACCTGCACGAACAATAAGCTCCACCTGGTGAAACCCACACTCGGGGAATGGAAGACCTGCCGTCACCAGCAACGGTTTATTGAAGTTGTATTATGCCGACTTCGCATTGGACACACACACTTGACACACAACTTCTTACTTGCAAAGGAAGAACAACCAACGTGTGAAAAATGCCAAGAAGCGTTAACACTTATGCACATCCTAATCACATGTCCTACCATTGAAACCAGAGACAAAAACATTTCAGCAAGCTATACAAACAACACGTACCTTTACACCCTGCTTTGTTCCTAGGAGATGACCCTCTAGTACCTCTGCCTGACTTGCTAAACTTTCTGAAAGAATGTAACCTGTTAAATAAGCTTTAAAATCTCATCTTTTTAGCGTCCATTCCTGAAAGTCTTGTGTCTGGCGCAGCATAGCCTTAGCTGCTTTTGCGCCATAAAAAACCAAATTAACCTAACCTAACTAAGCGACTCTTTACACCATCTTTCCAACTGGTGCGACATGTGGCAAATGTCGATTAACCCCAAAAAAACAGTGTGCATGACAATAACCCGAAAAAAAGAAGCTATCCAGTATGACTACAGCATTAAAGGCACCAGGCTTGAAAAAGTGAATGCGCACAAATATTTAGGCGTCACGATAACGTCAAGCCTCAGATGGGATGTGCACATTTCTAACATTACTTCGGTTGCTCTGCGCAAGCTCTTTTATCTTCGCAGATGCCTTCGGTTGGCCCCTCATTCAACCAAGCTTTTAGCCTATACTACTTACGTAAGACCGGTATTAGAATATGCTAACACAGTATGATTTTCTTATACCGTCACTAACATTCAAAAGCTAGGAAATGTACAGAGGAAGGCAGCAAGATTCATCTGCAACAAATATAAGCGCACTGATTCTCCTACAAATATGTTAGCAAGCTCTGGCCTCCAAACACTTGCGATTCGAGCAAAACAAGCACGCCTTAAATTTCTTTTTCAGCTACTTCACAATCATTATAAAATTGACCCATCATTGTACATCCATCCGTCAGACTCCCACGTTATTAGGCACAAACATTCACACACACTGAAAGAGTACTCTTACCGCATTGACACGTTCAAGCACTCCTTTTTTCCACTTCCCATAAGGGAATGGAACTGTTTGGATTCCTTCATAACTAGTGCGAAATTGGTATCTGACTTTGCACTAAAATTAGAAAATACTAATTCGAAAATTAGAAAATACTAATGTTCTCTTAATGTGGCAATACTCGCATTACCAGAAGCATTGCGCCACCAGTGAAAGCGTATTAGTGGATTGTACAAGTGTTAACTGGAGTGTTTGGAAGTTTGCTATTTTTTTGCCTGTGTACCACTGCACTTCATGCAAAATTTCTCTTCTTTTTGGTGATGGTTTCTTTGTCTTTGCAGATGTAAACAATTTGTATATTTTTCGCTCTTATACTTTGTGATGACTGTCATTTCACTACATTCCTGTTTCTGTTTCCTGCGCTGTTAATGTACCACCTGCGTTAACAATCTGCACGCCCACCTGCTATGGTCTCGGAATGAGACTGGCAGTATTGAAAATAAATAAATAAATAAATTTACACAGGCGGGTAAAGTATGGAACTGGGGGAAGAGTGTAGAAGGAAAACAAGCATATCCGCTCCCTCTAGTAAACGCAAAAAGTGACAGCTTGGTAGACCAGGAAAACTGCCTGGGCGCACAGTTCAAGCAGGTTTCCAGCTCTTCACACTACTCTCCAGAGTTCCATCGCTATAAGACAAGAGTATGAAAACGTAAACTAGACATGAAATGCACTAAATATGAGTCATATATTCAGCCATTCTGCTTGACTGAGCTACAGGCATCTCTTAAAATCTGCAGTGTTTCTTCCCCAGGATTTGACCGTGTAATCTATGAAATATTGAAAAACCTACCTCTAGAAACTCAAAAAACATTACTTTGTACAATGCCATCTGGTTTTCTGGCGTCATCCCTCGCTCTCGTAAAGAGGCCGTTGTCATTCCCTTATTAAAACAGGGAAAGGATCCTTCCTCTGTTAGGAGTTACAGGCCCATCACATTAACCAGTTGCCTTTGTAAACTCTTTCAAAAGATGATAATTCGCCGACTTATACACTTCGTTGAAACAAACAGTCTACTTGACCCGTACCAGTTGCGGTTTTCCAGAAGGTAGGTCCACCATTGACATCCTGGTACGTATTGAAGCACAGATTCGAGACGCTGTTATCCACAAAATTTTTTTTCTCTTTGTGTTTCTAGATATAGAAAAGACTTATGACACAACCTGGCGGTTTGGTATACTTTGAGACCCCTCATATTTAAGTATACGAGGTAGAATTCTGAGTACAATCAAAAGTTATTTCTCCAATCGGACGTTCCGTTTAGAGTAGGCACAGTCTTATCCCACACATTTGTTCAGGAGACAGGGGTGCTTCAGGGTGGTGAACTGAGCTTTACTCTATTTATTATCAAAATGAATTCATTGTGCCTTTTCATTCCTGGGGTATGTTTTACTGCACTTATGTATATGATGTCTAGGTCTGCTTCAACTCTAGTAACCTGGCAATGTGTGAGTGGCAGGTGCAGCTGAGCTTGAACAAAATTTTAAAATGGGCAGATGAAAACGGGTTCCGACTGAATCCACAAAAAAGATCGTGTGTCTTATTCTTTAGAAAAAGAGGCATACATTCCGAACCTCACATTGAACTACATGGCCAACGTCTTTCAATAAACACTGAACACAACTTCTTGGGCCTAATCTCGGACACCAAGCTAACCTTTATACCGCTCATAAAGTGTCTAAAAACAAGTGCTTAAAACGATGAACATTATAAAAGTTTCATCACGCTCTCTCTACCTGGCGTAGTGACAAAAAGTGTTTGATCAATTTGTATAGAAGCCTCATACGGAGACACCTGGATTACGGGGCCATAACCTATCAATCTGCAGCACCACTGCCTTAAAGATGTTTGACTTTGTTCATCACCTAGGCATTCGTCTTTCCATGGGTGCTTTTCGTACAAGCCCCGTGTAAAGCTTGTTCGTTGACTCAAACGAATGTTCTCTCCATTTGCAACAATCCTAAAAATCTTTTGTCTACTTCCACAATGTGATTATCAAAAGAGAACACCCTGTACACTCCACCATGAATTATTTGTCCACTTCTGTCCTGTTTAAAAAATGGCAGCATATCCATGGAGTGAATGATGGATAGTGGGGCGAAGCATCCGTCCGTCCATTCGTTCTTGCTTCCGTCCATCCATGCGTGCGTCTGTGTGGCCGCCCGTGTGTCCATCCACCCGTCCGTGCGTGCGTCTGTTCGTGCGTCCGCACATTCATCTGTGCGTCCGTCCCTGCGTGCGCCAATGCATCTGCCCCTGCGTCCGCCCATGCGTCCATCCGTCCGTGCAGCAATCGATGCATCCATCCATGCATCTGTCTGTGTGTACGTTCGTCCATCTAGTCAACACTTCAAGTACCACCATCTCGCATCTTTTCATCGTATAATCTCTATATATGAGCACCGCCATTCAGTGGACATTTCCAAGACGGAAGGAGAGGAGGCACACGCACACTTTCTTGCGGCTTGCGCTTCGTGTCTACTTCACACTTTTAACCACCTCGAGTTCATGGTATATACTAGTTCACTGTATTCATGGCACTGCGGCCCAATGCTCACTAAACCTTTCTAAAACCTAGGAGGTTACGCTCAGCGTGTTTAACGTAGCAACCCTTTCTTGTCTTCTTTGCGTTGTTGAACAATAAAAAATTCGCAGCGTGCGCGTTAACTAAAGCCGAATTCTCCTGTCTGTCATTCCCACTTAGCTGCCATTGGCATATACAATGAGCACTATCTTTTATTGTTCAACAACGCACAGAAGAAATCTTTCACCGGCACCATCTTGGAGGTGAAAATGTAATGTTACACACTACTACTACGGCCACGAGGGACAAACGGGTGCCGCTATAGGGAGTTTCACCCCTAAAACTGCCCTGCCATAAGACAGCCCTACGCACACCGTGTAAGCACTCTAGCCGAAGAGACTAGTGTGCCGCTTCTTGAACACGGCTTGACTGCTCCCGCTGTATATGTCTTGCCTTGGCAGTGGTCGCTGATAAACTGCGATATGTCTGTTATACAAGTCCCCAAGCACGCGCCAAATGCGCATCTTAATACACATTTCCTAGAACTGCAGCAAAAATGCTCATGCCCAGAATCCTATAGCGATGCCTTCAAAACCCACCTTTCTGTCTCCTATGCAGCAGTCGGTCCATCTTTTTTAGATGCCGTAATTCTGCACCCGAACACCAGCATTTCCATAGCAGAGGCTTATGCTATACTGGTAGCTGTTAAACATATACTGGTAGCTGTTAAACATCTCTGGTGAAAATGGACTCAAGAATTTGCTCAGCCGAACGACTTCAACGACTTGACGTCATCACATGAACTGTGCACGGAGAACAATTTTCTCTCAAACCAGCCAACAAGGGAACCGTTTGCTGTGTGCTGCTATCTTCAAGAAGCGCACAGAAACAAGTGATGTAGCGCGGGCCAGTTCGATATTGCCTAGTTATAAAAGAGTATATCGCCAGCATGCACGACTTTTCACGTAAAAAATTGTGGAAACCAGCTTATTACAAAAAGCTAGGACAAAATGTATGTGTCGATAAAACAATGAGTCTCCATGAAAAAGGTCAAACGTTAACATTTGCTGAACCTACGCGGCTGCAGAAAAACTTGCGAAGCTGATATACGTATGCTAGGGGCCATCTTTGAAATGTGAAGGGGCCATGTATTTTCAAAAAACTTCGCATCTCGGAACAACAAATCAAATTTATCGTGTCATGGATTGCCTCGTTAGTTCACTGAGTTGCAGGAAACATGGAAAGTCGCAGTGTTTGTTTCTCGTGAATTCGTTTGCACTGAGGCCAAAGGGAGAATGAACATTCTTGAGAGGACCTGAAGTTCACTTGGCGGTGCGACAAACTAAGAACATTGCAAATCTTTCTCGCGAAGGCAATCACCTGCGGCGTGTGGTCATTTGGGGGGGGGGGGGGGGTAGTTAACTTGTATGTGGGATAGGAATTTTGTTCGTTGCGTCTTTGTGTTGTTTAACCGCTACATAACAGGTTGCAGCTCACTAAAAAAACGGAAAAAAGACTTGTTATATTAACATTTTGGCTTGGAGATGTTGTGTTGCATGAAATCAAGCACTCTTTTAAAAAATAGTTACCGCTACAGCGAAAGTGCCTTTTTTATTTTCACCTTTCCTGTGCGATGACTGCTTAGCTGCACCGTGAGCTGTAGAAAACAGCTGCATATTTTCCGCAAGTACGGTTGAAATAATTCTTGCAATCCTGTGTAGGACCTTCGCGAACTTCAGCGTCTGGTATAAACATTTGGCACGTTGCTGAAAAAAAATGCAATTAAATGAAAGGTTAGTGTATACATTTCTGTGTTTATACTGCAGAATAGTTAAACTCGTTGTTACATATTTTACAGTGTTGCGTTTAAAGACACGTGTTGTCAAAACTAGCATAAAAGTTTTACTATAGTGGAGTACGACTAAATGTACCAATATTTCACACTTAGAAATACTTCAATTGTAGTTAGGCGAACTCCCTGTGTTACTACCCATTTATTTTTTCACATGAAATCGCACCTCGAGACTGCTGCTACCATCAAAGCATATGTTGCGACATTTTGAATACATTAAGTTTCGTGATGCCGTGCAGGAAGCAACGGCAGCCGAATCACGCGAATGTAGAGTTGCGTTTCTTCACAGAAAAAACTTTTCTTTTTTTATTGACAATGTTAGTATACTTAAGGTCAATGCCCAATATCTGTGGCCATAATACCAGCGTTAAGAAGCCATTGCCGAAATATTTCGGCCTAGCGCAAACGCAAGTCAGAAAAGTGCTCTCTCGTGAAAACAGCCCTCATAGGCGAAATTGTTTGTGTGCAGCCAATAGATTGGCATTTTACTGATGGCCTCATCCAATGGAATAATCGCTGCATATCACACTTTTTCGTAGTGGACCAACGCTTTGATACAGCATTATTCAGCAGTCATATCAACAGGATAAAGCTTGAAACATTTTGGCACTGCGATGCGAAATGAGACTTTGCTGGCGTTTAAACACTCAATATTCGAGCCTACGCTAGACAGGCGAAAGTAAAGTCGCTCGCAGAGTATTGTTTGATTATTAGCGTTAATGAACAGTTGTATTCACACTTGTCGCAGGAACGTCCCCCTTTGATGGGAAGGTCATCTACATGCGCGAAAAATGACTGAAGCATGGCTGAAAATGATGCACTGGTGGGCGTTTGATGAAGAAATTGCCACATTATTTGATTGTAGGACATTTGAAAAAATTGCCTCTATACGTGACCTTCATTATTTTTTGCGCAAAAAGGCCAATCTTCCTAGTGGTGTTAGTGCTATTTCGGCTGATATACATCAAATGTTCTCGTTACGTAGTGGACGTCCCTGTGTTAAAAAGTGGTGAGTAAAGTAAATGTGGTATCTGTGAGCAATTCACACTTAATTCTACGTTAGCACGGACAGCACCTAGTCGGAAAGACAGTGACCTATCATAGATGTTACATATGCACATCGACTTGTAGGGCTTGCGTTTGTAAGATTTCATTGGGTAAACTTGTAGTGGTGCTCTTATAATAGATAAGTTGGAGCAGTGCATTTAGGACGTGCAGTGGTATCAGTTCTAATTGATATCTAATATTAACGCAATAGCATTGAACAGCTCGTTTCACAGGAATGCCGTTGTTGCCGTCAGTGTTGGTGTCTACGTTGTAAGTTGAGAACAAAAAATAACCATATTTGCATCACTGAAAAATTGACCATCTTTGCGGGACAGAAAAAGTAAGAAATATGAAAGCAAAAAATAACAAACAATTCTGAGTCAGAATGAGGATCAAACTTGAGAGTCGTTTCCATTGCAAGAGTGTTTTACCACACAGCCACGCCTCTGCTTGTGAATGCCGTGGAAGTAACTTCTCTGCTTGGAAATGCAGTGAAAGTAACTCATGCTGTACAAGCACACGTGTCCTGTATACGTGCTTTTCAATACGTTCGCATCGGGCATAAGAACATGGGATTTTAATAATGACTTTATAGTTTAAAACCAGTCACACATTACAAAAGACACACATGCTACTGCATACTTAAGGTCACTTAGGGGGTGCATAGCAAGCTCGAAAAGATTTCATACACTAACCTCCGTATTCTAGAAAGTCCCTTCACATAACGCTTCACCTTCACTTGAGTGGAGTGCCCACTGCAGTTACCTGAAGAGAAGGCTAACTTCCATTGTCCATATAATGCGGTTCCTCTGCGGAAAATCTTGGGGCACATCGATAAGGTCAAAGGTGCAGCAATACAGGACACTGTTTCTGGGATTTTTGCGCTAAAGCTTGCCGTTACTGGCAAGTACGTGCAAGATGAACATCCGCACCCTCGAAAGTCTGCAAGGACAAGCACTATGCGTGTGCTTAGGATTACCGCGATGCACCTCAACCTACGGGGCAATTACGATCGCAAGAGAACATCCAACTCAAACATACATCACCACTGACAATTTGAGAGCCCACATAAGACACCTCTGCCGAGTTCCTGGTCACCATGTTGCTGTGTTGCCACTTCAAAGACCACAAGCGATGTCTTCAAAGATTATTTCTGCCCATAGAGAATGCCTCCCTTTTGGCTTCACTCCAGCAACAAGACCAGCGTCACCTCCGTGGTGCCTAGAACAACCACAGGTGTGCCTCACTATTCCGGGAATTACGAACAAGAGCCGTCAATTAACAGTGGTCCTACGACAGGTGACATTGTCGCTACTCAATGAAAAATACGGCCAGAGGACCCACATTTACATCGATAGATTGGTCTCGGCTGACAGCTCCACAGGTGCTGTTGTCATCCCGACGTACCAGGTCACCATAAAGCTCAAACTATCGCATAGGACAACATCCACAGCAGCGGAGCTTGCCGCCTTACGTGCTGCTATATTTTATGTCGCCGAAGCCCGGCCTCAAAAATGGGCTGTGTTCTGCGACTCCAAGGCATCCCTTCAGAGCTTGCAATCAGCTTAACGACCAAGGGTGCATCAACAACTAGTGAACGAAATAAGAGAAGTGCTTCGCGAAGTTTTATTGAAAGGACACGACGTGGCGTTCTAGTGGTTACCGGGACATTGTCGTATTGTCGGTAACGTCCTTGCTGATAATGCTGCTTGATATGCTCACGCTAACGCCCAGACAACCCCGATTCCGTTGTCGAGAACTGATGCTGCAAGGGGCCTTCACTCGTTCGCTAACACAATGTCAGAAACTTGGTTGAGTGACCCCATTGTTGGTAACCACCGCCTACACAAATTAGACCCATCGAGAAAGCTTCAAGTTTTATCGGACCTCTCCCGCCAGGATGCAACATTACTATGCCGCCTGTGGTTAAGCGTAGCTTTTACGAAGGCATACTCCTTTTGGATAGCGGATAGCTCCCGATGTGAATGGCGGATAGCTCCCGATGTGAATCATGCGACACTGACGAAGCAACAGAACATCTACTGTGTTCATGTGAACGTTTTATGAGCGAACGCAACTTGCTGCGCGAAACGTTAGAGACAATAGACAGTAGACCGTTTTCGGAAGAAAAGATCCTTGGTTGATGGCTGTACACGTCGCAGGCCAGCAAACCGACACGGGCATTGCTAAGTTTTCTAAAGATGACCGAACTACGCGACCGCTTATAAGCGTGCAATGGACAAGGTCACATCTACACACACGTTGCCCTTCACTTCTCTCTCTCTCTTCTCCTTTAATCCTCTCATTCCTCCCTCAGTGCAGGGTAGCAAACCGGACGTGCGTCTGGTTGACCTCCCTGCCTTTCATTTCTTCCCTTCCTCCTCCTCCTTCACTTGAAAAAGCCGATGGGAGCGCCATATCTATAGCAGGGCAAGCCACTGCATATTACAGATAATCTGTTGCGACTTTTTAGTAGCGCAGCGTCGTTTTCAGCCGTGCAGCGGCGTAGTACTCAACTCTGTGAAGCGAAGGGTGAAAGTCGAGTCGAGGAACGTTTGTGAATTCAGGCATTAGTGTTTGAAGTACCCACTAGAAAAAGAATATCGCAATCGCAATTAACTACTAAAGGTCAAGCTTGAGAGTCCCCAATTCTTTTTTGTCTTGTTGCTGGGCGGGAGATACCAAGTGTTTTACATTTTGACACTGCAATAACTCTTATGGAACCTAGTGTGAATGGAAATTTATATACATGCAGACTTTTCTAAACATATTGGTTCAAAACTTTTTCTATAATCAGCCATTTGCTATGAAAAGCATGCTTTATGGTTGCGAAGCACCTGATGGATATAGGGTACTGCCGGTAGAAGCAGTACCCAGAAAACGTTAGGAAATGGCAGCTTAAACTATGAGCAGCTGGGTATTGTTTCAGCAGCAGTAGAAGCAGCGCTTAATTCTAAACCATTACCGCATGTTTTTGGTGATGACAAAAAAGTTGTAGATATTACACTTTCTCATAGTTCAGTCCTTGGTGGACTTTCATCAATCTACAATTACTAAGTTCTTGTGACGTAAAAGACTCGCGCATACACTGCACCTTTGAAGAAAGTAGCCAAGCAGGCCATCCGCTTTCTGAAACCACTGGTACAAACACTGCCAACTGATTTTTAGATATGTGCACTTCAGCAAAGATGAAGTGACGTAAAACAATTAGCTTTTAGGACATTGCATTAATACATTACAACAAATTGCAGTATGTATTCAGGAAAAGGGGAACGGTTTATAACATATGCTGGAGTAATGGTGGGCATGTTACAGCAAGCAGAATCTCATTAGCAGACAGCACATAGATTAATTAGGAGGCAAGCACTGTATAACGTCTCCAATAAAAAACATACAAGGTAACTTGTCTAAGCACGAGATTTCGCAAATCGTGCACTGCGTGAGCCAAACGCTCATAGAAAAAAAAAACGTGGCTGATTCCTCTTTTTAGGACTTGGTGTAACACGAAAGTTAAAGGCGTCTTCACGGAGGTATTTCACCATTTATTGTGCTTTGTTTCGCTACAAGTGTGAGGGAATGAATGAAACAGCAACAATGCAATGCCACGCGGAGTACGGTAAGCAGCTGAAAACTTGTAGTGCGCACCTCAAGCACAAAGCAGGCATGAAATGAACATACAGAAGACAAGCGCGGACCAACAACTGCCCCAGCTCGACCCTGAAAGCACGCTGCTCCTTATGAAAGAAAGGCGCACAAAACGAACACACAAGATACACCAAGACGAACGGGACCAGTGTCACAATTGTTCATGCATCTTTCTTGGGGATCTTCGGCGATAGTCTTTCTTGGGGATCTTCGACGCAAAAACTTTGGTCTGTCAGTCTGTCTGCACGTTTGTCTGTTTGTCCACCGTTACCACGAACCGGGTATTCTAAACAGCACAGCCGATACCCCGAACGACCAACCCCATGCGCATTGAGGACTGCCAACGTTTGAGTTTGAGGACTGCCAACGCTGCGTTGTGTATGTTAATAGTTTGCCGTTAACAAGCTTAGCGACATGAGAATTGTGATCTAATAGCTTGAGTCGCGTGCTCAGAAACGAGAAGTTGCTGGTTCGATGCCCCGCGATGAAACTTGTTCTTACCAATTTTTTTTTCTTTTGGGTTCGTTCGTATACGTTTTTTAACGTCCAATCTGTGACAGAAATACGTCAGCGGAGCTGTGGCGGATCACAGCATAAAATACATTCGGTTAAAAGACTTGTGCAGCTAAAGCTTGCCATGTAAGCTCATTTCTATGTATGCCGTGCCGGGACCGTTTCACGCTGAGAGCCAACAAAAGCTTCCGAGGAGTTACTAAGATTCTTCCCTTTATTGCTTGTGTAACCGTCTTGCTTTAAAATCACTAGCAATAGTGTTTTTTGTATTGAACTTTTCAGGAACCACAACAAATGAAGAAGACCGGCTATTTCGGCTAGTTGGTTGAATTCCGTGGATATTACAAAAATATTCAGTGCAAGCACGAAAGTGCTGGAAGGAAAGTGGGTGTGAGCCTCACTTTCAGACCGGAAGGAAGCTGGATCGTCATCACCACAAATAAACACGGTAATCGCTGAGGCGTATCATATTAGCGAATTTGGTGACGAATGCGCGGGCTTTGCATTATTATGAAATAAAGCTTCTGGATAAGAGCGAGCCCGGTACTATTGAGACTTCCTTTTCATCAGACGCTGCTCTGAAATATGTCACGTTGCTTATGTTTGCTTGTTTAAAGATATTACCTGTCTTTATATATGAAGACGTTTGCTTTGAAAAATGAGTTCTGTTGGTAGTCAGCGTTCGTGCTTTCCCTCTTTTCCTTGGGTTCATCGCCTTCCATACGCTTTACTTCGAGCACTTTTGTGCTTGCGCTGCAAATCCTTTTAACACTACAACTGGTCCACGGGTAGGTTTCTTCCTCGAGCACGCCTTGGTTCTCACTTAACTGCTGTAATTGTAACAGTGAAAATGGTTGCGGCTGCCACATTCCCATGAAGCACTTTCAAAACTGTCATCATGCTAGCACACGTTTTCTTCTTGATGTTCTTTATGTTCTACTTTGCTGCAGAAACACCTATGCCAGGCGCGTGCTTCTATACCGTATTGATTTGTCCGGTGTGCGACACAAGGTCCAAGGATCGGCCATAGAACAATTACGCAGAGAGAAAAAATTTGGACCAATGAGAAGGAAGAAGAAATGAGTGGGGGGAGTAAAAAATGGGTGCTAGGACACCGAAGCATATTTATAAACTAAATGGTGGGCGCTTCCATGAAAATTTGGTTGCCAGTTAAAGAATACGGTCAACTCACTTTTTCTTGTAATAATAAATTCTGCCACATTCCGAAAATAGAAGTGTGCTTCACAAAGTACGTTGTCGAATTCCACCTCCTAATTTTTATTTTTGCAGTTCTGGTCATGTATCATCTTCCTTCTGCTATGACTGTCAAGAGCCTGAAAACATTGATCATTGTTAATTTGCATGCTAACATTTCACCAGATAGGGAAAAACATTTGGAAATTTTATATAAAAAAGAAGCACTACTGCCAATTCTGAAATCGTAATTTTCCTTTGAGGCTTCAACTCTGGGCCACAGCGAGAGGAACGTCTGCATAGCAGTCTGCGAATTACTTAGAGAAATTTTTTACTTGTTAGGTTATTCTCAATGGAAGTCAAGGTCTGTCAAAATCAGCTATTAATTTCCTATTATAGTATTGTATCTGCTTTATTCGTACTTCACTTTGGGGTGGCTGTATTTTATAGTCCCTTCATATAGGTTTGATTCATCTTCTGTGATTAAATTTGAATTTTTTTGATTCTCAATATAATAACCGCCAGTTTAATGGCCAATATGCAGTAGTCGGTACGAGCCTAACATAGTCACAAGCAAGCAAGCTTCACCTTTAGGAGTTTAACGCGATCGTGATATTCCGTTTCTGCTGCATACTTCAAACACTTACGGTATGTTCCAATACTCACCATCGACGGCTAAATAGAGAGCTAAATGTACGGCGGCCATCCTAAGTTTCATTCCAGTTCTCACGTAGCCGGCAAAATAGACAGCTCAGGAAGACCGCATCACAGACAAATACGATGCAGGCTACTTTGCAGCCTAAATAAGTTGGTGGCTCAGCGAATCTCTCAGATAGAATAAATCTCGCCAAAATGGTCGTCTGCACACAAAAAGACTTTCCCAGACGCTCAATGTGAGTAACGTTTATTTGTTTTTGATTTCAACACCAAATAAGCCAGAAAATACAACTGTTACGTTTGTTTATTCTAGCTTTTTCTTCTCGACGCGAGGTGGCGCATCATCATGTAAGAGCCGTCCAGAAGTGTTCCGATTCTCGGCATGGGATAGTTGCTGTCTCTTAAGTAGTCTGCGTAGACTGTCTAGGTGCTGTCTAAGAATTGGAACACAACCTTAGTGTAATAAATCGTTTCGAAATTGCTGTGCACTCACTACGTAGCCTTAAGGGTGCAGTACCTTGTGTGCCTCTTTATAGTAGTTGACTGGCTTCGAACAATGAAGTTATAACAATTATCTCATGTTCTGGTGCCCAGTGGCAATGTACGCTTGTACCACGCATCTTTACAGATATATTTGATGATGTATTGTGAAGCACGTATACAGGACGCGTTTGTTTGTAAAGCATGAACGTTACCTTCACTGCATTTCCAAGCAGAAGACTTTACTTTCACAGTATTCACAAGGTAAACCTGTTTACCGACAGCAATATTTGTCTTGAACTTGTCATCATCTGTTCTACCATGTGCATAAAATGTGCGTATCCCCAGAAGCGAGAACGTTCTCCTTAAAGTTGCACACCTCCACAGCACCTGTAAACATGTGGTTTTATAAAAAAAGATATATACGTTCCCTGGACTCTGAATTGCAGACATTGCGACGAGCCTGAAACAATAAGCATTGTTTTATTCATTGCTGTGATGTATGCCCTTTCTAGGACATCTTTAAGTGAACCATCAAAACATATATACAGATAACAGCTCATGGTGATAGGATCCTACCACTCTAAAAGACTCTCAACAATTGTACACCATACGATTTGATTAGGTTATTGGGCCTCTTATCATTACCGAGGAGCCGCATGATTGACAGACATGCTTAGCCGCCTCACTCGACAAGGTCTATTTCCTTAGAAGAATCAGCCAATATGCGTAGTGTTGTTGAAACTTTCGATCATGTACTAGAGTGGATTGGACTTCCAGGCATATGTGTTGTTTACCAGACCTTTGAAGGTTCATTGGAGTGCATGAAATTGTCTTGGAGATGTGTCCACGCAAGCACAATAATAAAACGATGAATTGTGTAGATATAAGTGACGTTTTATTGAATTACTTCCATACAATAAAGAGAAAAATATGAGATGCATGGCTGTGTGGTAGAACAACCACTTGCCACGCTAATGACCCGGGACACAGAATTTTTATTTGTTTTATTCGCGATTTTCTCGATTTTTCTGCTAGCAGAAATGATCATTTTCTGCTCACAATTGACGACACCGACGCCCACGCTGACAATGAGTTGGACACCGGAATTTCTCCGAATATAGCTCTGTAGCACTATGGCATTATTAGGAAGACCGAAAAAGAATAAAACGAGAGGAGTATACCAGGAAACACACAGACATAAAAACAAAAGCCGAAAGAAAGAGAAGTAGGGAGAAACGGAAACAGCACAGAAATTTATAAGCAGTGAGAAGGAGAAGACGTCAACTCATTTTGTATATCGTGGTATCTAGAGTGTCAGAACGTGGTCAGTCAACTTTTCGACGTAAAGAGCGAGGGCAAGCTCGTTTTAATCAATGAAAAATTTCTTTACTAAATCTTGCGTTGATCGTGAGCTACCTGGCAGGAGCATATCGGGAGAGTGAGAGGCTTCGCAGCCACAAAGCACATTGTTTTGTTTTGCCAGTTTTAACGGGTTATAATTTTTACAGTTTGCGTTAACCAATCTGTACGTAATAAGCACTAGCCGGTGAGAATAGAGGAAAGCACATACGACCGATAGATGCAAATACAGACACACAAAAGACACGTGAAAAACGGAAAGGAAAAAAGAAACGGTAGCAGGGAGAATAAATGTAAAAATAAAAATAAACAAGGAAAGACGCCCAGGTCAGTGGTGCGTTGTAGTGCAGCGTCACATTTGTTAGGCATACATGTTCTATTTTTTTCTTTCCGAGTGAAGACTTGTAGTAGCCGCGTGTCTCTAATTTAGAATATTAAAAACTGTAAGGGAGTGAAGCATGTTTTAAAGGATGTTTCAGCTCAGTTAGTGTGAAACCTGGCGAGTGTGAAGGATGCAGCGTTTTGAGAGATTTTTTTGATGAGGCATTAGTAGTACTCACACTGAAACAGTTCATGTAAAAAGGCTCTTTTTTCTCAGTTAATGTCATTAAAAACTTGTGTCGGAATGCATTTTACGCTGAGGCGGATCTTCAATTTTCCATTCTGCTCTATAGTCCGGTTTCAACTCGCTACGGTATTTAAGAAAAAGAGTTTCAACTACTCCGATGCGGTTGACAGTTTGTTGGGCTAACTGTTGCCTCACTGTTATTAGTGGCCCAGTGGTGAGCAGTATAGATTTATACCGCATATTTGCCAAAGACGATGAACTGCAAAAACTTTTACGCCCTAAAGGGTGTAAAACGATTGTATGCTATAAAAGCACCCATATAAACACCGTTTGTACACTTCCATTTCATAATTTGAGGTGTTCGTGAATAAAACACCCTTAAAACACCCCATTTACATTTTTATTTTCGGGGTGTTATGAATAAGGCCGCAAGTTCATGACATTCTGGGCAGTTTTGCTTATATTGTTAGTATACATTAACCATCTTAATACCAGAAAGGCTGCTACATTACTAGACCCACAAGTAGATAGTAGAATAGAAGCAGGAAGTAATGTGACCAAAACGCAGTGTTCATCAGTAAAACCTGCAAACTACTATAAGACTGAAAATACAACAGAAGCGCCGCTTGTCCAATAGAGTAAGGGCCAATCCTCTTGTATCTGTTCCTATTGTCTGTGTCATTTGCGTGATTAGTGAACACTCACAAAGGGCACTAACTTGCCTGAATCAAGGTAATTTTGTGCACATCGGCGTAGCCATGCATGAAACACTCTCCCCCCCCCTTCCCTCATAAGATCGAAGCTTTTAAAGCTGAACGTAAAACGTCCACCGCCTGAAAAAAATTGCCACCCACACAGTTGAATAGCCATCAGCACCACGTCAATGGGCCATCAGGTCCCTCAAAAACGAACATTAACGTAATTTATTTTTAGCAGGCACGTTTTATCTAATTACTGCAGTCAACATTCCTCTTCATGTGTCCTTAAAATTGCGCTATGAAAATTAGGAAGAGGAGACCAACCATGAAGAAAAATGCAGAATAAGCCATTTTGGTGACATTGATGCAGCCTTGCTCACAATGACAGGAGCCTTGTTGACTGAATTGCGCACAAAACTCTCCTCTGCGGAGCCGAAACGCGTTCTCCAGTTTTCTCTCTCTTTTTCGTGGACCCCCTTCTTTTAATTTTGTGTTACTTCCTGAGCAGACGTGCTTCAGTCAAAGCCTTAACTTTGTAGGTAGTGAGGAATCAACATTGCTGAAATATTTTCAGCCGCAATCGTGTTCCAAAGACTACAGGCTAAGTACAAATATATTGTCGCGAAGTGAAGACAGGAGTAGTATTTAACAGGTTGAGAAAGTAGCAGCAGGTTAGTCTTCTAATTTACTGCGTGCCAGAGCGTTCCTCGTCTTTATTGTTATGGCTTTCTGCATAAAAGCATGCAGATGCGCGTTTGCGCTGCCGTCTTCATCTTCTTGGCAGCACGCACGTGGCAATACGTTGTCACCAAATAGTGTGACGGCCGTTGCATGCAATGTTGCTAGGAGCAATGTATTTACCGAATTGAAAGTGCTGATAAAATATCGCCAACGTGACCATGAATATGCAGTTCCCAAAGACCCATAAAGCTAAGCAAAAGCCGTCGGCTTCGCTTTTTTACCAGTATAGACTTCAGACTCGGCCCAGGAGGCACTGCGAAAAACGCCGCCATCAGCGCCCCCATCGACGTGCCAGCTATAAATAGGTAGTGCAAAGCGAGCCATCCGCAAGTGAAGGAACATCGGCCCGCCTAATTCGTTGGCCTTGTGGCGTGGTTTTCTGATCAAGGACCTGGCAAGCTTCTTACTTCAATCCAACCTCGCTTCAGAAGAATAGGAACCTCATCAAAACAAACTGTGGGTACAATGCGAAAGTTGTTTCAGTTAATACGGCGTACTGTGACTGGCACATTAAGTGCATGTTAGCATCGCCTGACATCGAGTTACAGGCAAGAACTTCGGCGTTCATTCTGTACTGCCTAAATGCGTCAAACTTGGAAATACATGTGATGCCAAAGCAATGAAGTGCATTCACGAGCAATCTAGCTTATGATCAGTGCTACAATGTTCCTATTATTCGGCACAAATAGCCCTGGCAATTTTCGCCATTGCAGTTGCATATTCTCCATCGATCTCGCGCTACATGCTAGAATGCTCTGTTAAAGGTTGTCATCTGTTTGCATATGCTGCAAACAGGCATGCATGCGTGTCCACATGTTCGGTGTACAACTAAATGCAAAACCAAGACCGCCGATATAACTCCGGCAATCGCTGAAATCAACGGCAAGAAAAAAAAAAACTTATTGTGGTCACGATCATTTTGCGATTCAGCTTCATGACGCCTATGTTGCATTTCCTATATAAATTCGGAAACGTAGAGCCTTGAAAGCTCTCAGGCGTAATGCTGTGGAGCTTCAGGTTGTCGGTAGTCGCGGCGGCGCGATGTTTATCATGTGTGTCTTCTGTCTACTGCTGCACGGAGCGCACCATGGCCAGAGGCTCTGTTAAGCTTCATAATCAAAGTCGATATGATTCCCTTTGATACCAAGCCCGTCTGCTGAGATTTGGGTGCACGTTAAAGAACCCCAGGTGGTCAAAATTTCCGGAGCCCTTCAGTACGGCATCTCTCATAATCATATGGTGATTTTGGGAAGTTGAACCCCACACATCAATCTATAAATTCCTTTGATACCAAAGCTGCTCAAAACAATGACAGGAACACCTACATTATCACACTTTATCACGCGAATGGCTGTAGACGACGCGAGTGATTCACTTACCGAATACAACAGCCTATGTCAAGTGCTCTCTCCGTTCTGCTTCGTGAAAGCTGCAGAAAACAGTAAAACGAAGTCCTCACCGTCGGTATCAATGCACAGCGCAACTGTAGCGTCGGCTGCGGTCATTTTTTTTTTTGCGCAGAGCGCGGAGCTGTTGCATCTGCTCTTGTTTTCGCCGTCGTGCTGGCGGGTGAACCAGCAAGCACTTCAACGTGGTTTGGTGACGCGCTTGACTAGCGGGAAACAGCTCGAGGCTCTTTTTGTAAGAGTTCAGTGCCCAAGTACACCTAATATTTAGCTCAATCGCCGTTTTTTACGCTGTAGTTGCACTTGGTTGTGCAGAAACTGTGCAAGGGAGTTGGGTTTTGCACTATTCATAACTGCGTTGATAGGTTGCACTGCGTGCCAGCGAAACTGCGACTAGGTGGCGTCACCGCCCAATCTAAAGGTTGCGGCCATATTATTACATTCATCCATCCAGAGTCGGACGTCTATTCACTACTTGAGGTCGGTGAAGGCACGCTAAATATTGCTCCAGAATAATTCAAATGCGTGCCTGACTATCAGCTCGTGCTGGTCGCACTGCATTGTCACAATGTTCACAGCGATTTAGATGCACTGTTGAGGAATGAGTATAACGCAACAGAACACTGTCGCAAAAAAAAAAGCGGCCCCCGCGTAACCGGTAGAGTGCCAGAGCTAGCGTTGTTAACCGTGTAGCAAAGTCTCCGAACTCTGAAATGGGTCGAACTCTTGAGTACCTTCTAGTGGGGCCACCCAACAAGGACGCCGCTCGCGCTGAGAGCCCGTGCTTGGCGGTGACTGTCGCCATTATATATTCTCGCTCGTTGCCGGCTAATAAACGCCTTAAAAATTTGGTGGAGAGTGCTGCGATCCCCGTCTATGCCTTTGGAGCCACGATCACGTACCCTGCCATCTACTATGTACCACGACGCTTCTCAGCAAACGCCTCCTCCAATTCCACCCCCTTGTCCCGGTGTCCCCAGAATCCCCGATCCACCCATCTTCACTGGCGCTGATCGCACTGACGTGGAGGACTGGCTCGCCATTTACGAGCGCGTGAGTGTCCCCAACAAATGGGAAGAGGACGGCAAGTTGACGAACTTGGTATTCTATCTTACGGGTGTTTCCAGTTTGTGGTACAACAACCACGCGTCCGATTTTGCCACCTGGTCCGATTTTAAGACTGCAATCATCAACGTCTTCAGCCACCCTGCTGTTCGCAAGCTGCAAGCCGAGCAGCGCTTACGTGAACGTGCTCAGGAGTCTGGTGAGTCATTCACCAGCTATATCGAAGACGTCCTGGACCTTTGCAACAAATCTAATCACACTATGTCTGATTCTGACAAGATCCGAAACATCATGAAAGGCATTGACGATGATGCCTTCACGATGCTGCTCGCCAAAAACTCCGGCACAGTGGCTGAGGTCATCACACTGTGCCAGAGCTACGAGGAGCTCCGCCGGCAGCGTTCGATGACCCGACGCTCCCCACCACAAGCTGCAACGCTTGCTGGCTTGGAGGCCAGTTGTGACCAAGTGGCGTTGATGGCAGACCTAGAGTCCTGCATCCGTGAAGAAATCGCGCGTCAGTTCTCGCTCCTGCCCTTTGCCCACCAACCGGCTGTTCAACAATCGGCTACTACCCTTCTCCCTCCCATCCGTCGAGGGACTGAACAGGAAATAGCGGAGGTAATGCTTGCGTACCACTCCCCACAGCCTCCGGCTCCTGCGCCCCTGAGTTACGCACAAGTGGTCGCCAGGCCGCCCCAAGTCGTTCCAGCACCCGCCCCTCTGACTTGCGCCGAAGCTGCCGCTCGACCTTCGTCCATTGCAGCGGATATGCCCGCTACGTATGTTGACGTAGCCCCTCAGCCTCAGCTTCAGTCCACCATGCAGCCACCGTTCCGCCCATCGGCCCTTGCGACATGGGTGAGACCTACCCCGGTGAACAGATGGCACACACCCGACAAACGGCCCATCTGCTTTGCCTGCGGTTACGTCGGTCACGTGGCCCGTTATTGCCATCGCGTAGAGCCGGCTCCGATTTCTTCACCTGTTGCTGGCCAACTCAGCCGTCCTTATTGCGAAGAACCGCCATCTATGCCACCTCGGTCTCGCCCAGGTCCATCTCGAAGATCGCCGTCCCCACGACGTCGTTCCCTGTCCCCCATGCGGCCAAGTGCAGCTGCTCATGAGCGGGAAAACTAGTGGTCGCAGTCCCCGAGGCAAGGACTGTGACGCTATCGCAATGTGAAAGCCCTCAGAGCAGCCCCTCGAATGTCATTGACGTGCTTGTGGACGGTGTTTGTGCATCGGCTCTTATTGACACTGTAGCTGCCGTATCAGTTATGGACGAAAAACTCTGCCGCTTACTTCGAAAAGTTGCTCATGGGACAAAATACATCCTTGTCAAATTTTTTGTCAAAATTTTTGCAGTGTGCGCGACCACATGACTCACCGAGACGACAGCCAATGTCTGCAAGCCTAAATCGTACAATGCTTTAGATCTAAGTTTAACATGCAATAAAGCTAACATGCTAACATGCACATGATCTAAACTAACATGCAATAAACCTGCAAGCATGTTGCACCTGAGAAATTCAGTTCAACAAGCCATACGCCGATTGTTGCTAATGTGAGGAAGCGACAAAGGTAATTCATAGTGCTCTTTACTGTGTCATCAGTGGTCTAATTTAGGTGGGATCACGAGATAAGATAAAGAAGTTTGACAGAAAATGAGTTTTCATTACCACTTCAGGAGGCAAAATTGATACCTTAATGAATTAATAAATGCACCACAAAAAGAGTATTGCTCAAGTAGCAACGAATATGTATCGCAAAGAGGCCTTAAGTTCGTAGGGATTGTTGAAGATAAGAGAGAATAGTCTAACTGGGATTTCATTTCCGGCTTTACTCAATGTTTAATTGATAGCTCTATAACCGGTTGATATTTGGTTTTATATGTGAACTTTGAAATCCTTCGGCTTGCGTGCAATCACTGTAAAACAATTATTAAGTAAAAAAACAGGTGTTGATCGAATGCCGCTGAAGTGCAGGCGCCGTGCTTTGAATGAAAGCACCGATACTCGGCTTGGTTATGTAAGGACGTATGTAGTCTTGACGCAGCGTGATGAGTACAGAACACTCCTAATAGCGCACAATTGTTATTAGACATGAATGCGCATGCTCTTTCTAACCATTCACGATAAACCAGGCAATTTTGATTTTAAGCGAAAGCTTCGTACCTCTTGTTCCGAAGTTTCTTTCGAGAGGGTACCTAAAGAACACGCTACAATTGGATTTGGATTCGGTGTGCATGAGCTCCATTCGATCATGTAGTCCACATATATAATCACTGTCTTCTGCAAAAAAGACAAATTCCAACAACTGTCTCAATTTATCACCCTGTCGGATAAATGTAAAAAGAAACGTATGCAACTTCTTGAGATAGCACCATGTCGGCTTCACAAGTATATATATATATATATATATATATATATATATATATATATATATATATATATAGTCTAAAAGCCTAGACGATTTCGCACAAATGTACGATTCGAGGAATATTTCTTCGATTATCCCCAAAAAGACATCCCGCTAAATCGCTGGGTAATCAGACGGCAATGGACCCCAGACGCCAACAGAGATCGACACCTGGATCTATATGAACGTGGTTCAAAAAGATGTCATACATGCGTACAAAGTGCGCAAGCAGCTATGTTGCTGCTTTGCATACAAAGTGCGCAAAGCAGCTATGAATAACATATCAAGGAAAGAAACGGAGGCACTACTCGCGTTGAGCAACCTTGAAGATTTCAACATTAAACCAGCAGACAAAAGAGGCGCGATTGTTGTTCTGAATAGATCGGACTACATCAAGCAAGGCAGGCGACAACTACATGACAAACAATTCTACAAACACCTTGATTCAGACCCTACCACCGAGCACAAAATGATCATTGTGACAACTTTAGAGGATCTCACAATTGAAGGAACCATTAATTCAAAGCTTTAAAAGGCGCTTACTACGGTACATTCGGTGCCTGGTCGTTCTTACATGCTTCCGAAGCTCTCTAAGAAGGGAAACCCTGGCAGACCCATTATATCAGGCACGGCAACGTTAACGGAACCCATTTTCAGTTATATTGACTCTTTATTCAAAAACATACTGTCCGCACTTGAGACCTTCTCGCGTGAGACATACCATTTCTTTCGGGAAATATCGGACTTGAAAATTCTAGAAGGTGCAATCCTCGTAAAATTGTATGTTAATTTACCCCACGCTAATATCCCACATGACGATGGTATAAGGGCATTTGTTGAATTATATGGCACCCAAAACCCCATCGCATATCACGGCAAAAAAGTAATTAAAATTTTAACGAGACTTGTACTCCTATTGAACAGCTTTGAATTTAACAGTGAGTACCACCTTCAAATCAATGGCATGGCATTGGGTACAATAATGGCCCCAAACTACGCAACATATTCACGCATCATATAGAGTCTAATTTTCTTTCATCTTGTGATATCAAAGCTTTAATCAATCAACGGTACCTAGACGATATATTCATGATTTGGACACATTCGGAAAACGAGCTGCTCAAATTCATACAGGCATTTAACCAAGTGAACCCCAGCTTTCATTTTACACACTGCTACTCTAACACAAAATTAAGCTTCCTTGACGTACTTATTCGAATGAACGATGGTGCGTTAGTAACTAGCGTATACAGAAAGCCTACGAACAGGCAACAATACCTGCATTTCAAAAGCTGCCACTCGCGACACTGCAAGACCAGCAATCCCTATTCCCAAGCACACAGATTCCGACGAATCTGCTCCCACACCAAAGACTTCCACAAAAACAGCACACAATATCCGCGAAGAACTTCTTCATTAAGAATACCCGCCAGCTATCATCGATGACGCCATCAAAAAAGCCGGAAATCTGGACCACCAGACTATTCAACACCACCAAAAGATACCGACCAGCACCGTAACAAAAATTTGCTATTAACTTTCATGAGCAATCCACCGAACATAAACAAGGTCCTAAGAAAACACTTTACCATATTGCAACAGAACGTGCGACTATTCAAAATTTTCATTTCTCCTCCTTGCGTTGTATACGGGGGGCCGAAAAGTATAACGGATCATTTGATAAATTTAAAGATAGGCGTGAAACCTGAAAGGGGGTGTCGCTCTTGCGGAAAAAGCAGATGCAAGGTATGCAAAGACATGCAGACAACGACAGTGGCGGAAAGCACCCACTCAGGTTTTAAGCACAGGATAAGAGTTGCACTGAACTGTGACTCGGATAACGTCATATACCTTCTGGAATGTGGTATATGTAACATGCAATACGTAGGCCAGACAGACACTCCATTTAGAATTTGATTCAGCAACCATTGGGCCCATGGACGCTCCCTGCCAGGTCTTCCACTTTCCAAACATGTCACAATAAAAGACCACAGCTTTGATGACATCAGGGTTACACTATTGGAAAGCAATTTTTGAACAATCAGACAACGGGAACAACGGGAATCTTACTTTATCTACGAATTCAACACAATAAAAAACGAAATAAATGAACACCCAGGCACTCTGTCAGCCTTACAATGACTAAAAGACGCAAATGCTCGTCTCCAGTAAACAGCCTCCCATTACAACAATGATGTCACCACCTAACAAAGCTTTTAGCGTATACTTCTATAGAGAAATCGTTTGCCGCTTCAAGGACAGCTGGAACCCACAGATTAGTGGTCCCAAATGTCATACAGTTCTTCCCTCTTTATTCTCTCCTTCTTTTTTATTTTTTCTCTTCTTTATTCTTCTTCTTTTCCTTCACTGACAGGAGCTAAAGCATATTGTCACGCACCAAGAGCCGTCAAGACAAGACACGAACATCGGGGCAGAAAGACAGGAGCGTGTATCTTCCAAGCGAAGCGCTAACACGCACTCTTCTTCGTTCTCTTTTCTCTTTTCGGCTGGCTAGGGCTTGCTGGTTCATAACTCTAGGTGGCAATATAATGAATATTGATGCCAGCGCCACAACCCCCCCCCCCCCCCGGTCACTTCTCTTTTTTTCTTTTTCTCTTTTTTTCTCTTTTTTTATTCTTGTTTTCTTCACTGACAGGAGCCAATGCATATAATGTATACCGATGGCGGCGCCACAATTACTGGTTCTTTCATATCTTCCGACGTTACCAACATGCACATGAAGTGCTTAAGCTCTCCCCACCAATTTGTCCTAAACTTCAAAGGAGGGCAAGCCACCAGCGGATTGCACTGGAGGGTGAAATACAGAACCGGTGGGCACAATGTCCACTCCAGGGAAGGGTGTGTTCTTGGGAGGTATTCTTGACAAAGATGGTACTCCTCCTTTACGGCTACCTTACTCTGTTGTGCTCCTTTCCCTTATTAATCCCGCCATGTCCCTCTTGCATCTTCCTAACGTTTCCTCCTCCTTTTCTTCTTTTTTTTGTGTTATAGTTGTTGTTATTATTTTCTGTTCCCTTTCCTGTCTCGAGAAGGTATAAGAAGACACGAAAATGTGTAAATATTATCATGCCTTGAAAAAGGCATGCAAGGTTTATTCCCGTCGAAACGTCGGCTGAATAAACAAGTTATGTGTAAGCGCATCTACTTTTATACTTATAACCTTCCGGCAACCGAAGTTATTCTGTAAATACTCATTATATCGAATTGTAAGCGAAGGCTCCATCTTGTGAGATGGCCAGAAGAATCTTTCAGATTCGCTAGCTAGCAGAGAGAGTGGTAGTCACTGACGATTTGGAAGGGGCGTTTGTACAAGTAGGGCCTGAATTTCGTTATGGCCCATACAACCGCCAGACATTCTTTTTCAGATGTCGAGTAGTTCTTCTCCGCAGATGACAACGTGTGGCTAGCGTAGGCGATTACGCGTTCCACACCATCTTGATATTGCACGAGAATAGCTCCGAGGCCAAGGTTGCTCGCGTCAGTGCGGACTTCTGTGTATGCTTCTGTATCGAAGTGACCAAAGATCGGTGGCGTTTGTAGGCTTTGTTGAAGGTCGCGGAAAGCGCCTGATTGTTTGGGGCCCCAGACGAAGGCGACGTCATCCTTGACGAGTTGTTGTAGAGGGTCGGCGATTTTCGAAAAGTTCGGCACGAAGCGGCGGTAATAAACACAAAGTCCCGAAAACTGGCGTACATCATGCTTTGTTTTCGGTATCGGGAACAAAGCAACTGCCGTAGCCTTGTCAGGATTGGGGCAAACACCACTGCTGCTGACAATGTGGCCAAGGAATTTGAGTTCCTCATATCCAAAATAACACTTTTCCGGTTTCAAAGAGAGGCCAGCAGTGCGAATAGACAGAAGAACCGCCTCAAGCCGCTCAATGTGCTGTTCAAAAGTCGTAGAAAAAACGACTACGTCGTCTAAATACACTAAACATGAGTACCACTTCAAGCCACATAAAACTGTGTTCATCATTCGTTGGAACGTGGCTGGAGCGGAGCACAGGCCAAAAGGGAGAACTTTAAATTCATAGAGACCGTCCGGTGTAATAAACGCTGTTTTTTCTCGGTCCCGTTCATCTACTTCAATCTGCCAATCTCCGCTACAGAGATCCATGGAGAAGAAGTAACGGGCGTGTCGCAGGCGATCCAAGGAATCATCAATACGAGGAAGAGGATATACGTCTTTTTTCGTTATCTTATTCAGTTTGTGGTAGTCGACGCAGGATCGTAATGAATCATCTTTCTTTTTAACCAGAACAACTGGTGACGCTCAAGGACTAGTCGATGGTTGAATTACGTCGTTGTCGAGCATTTGTTTCACTTGATGACGGATAGCATCTTGCTCCTTCTGCGACACGCGGTAGGCATTTTGGCGCACGGGTTGCACGTTGGGCTCAGTGATAATTCTGTGCTTCGTTAGAGGAGTGTGCCGGACTTTCGAAGTAGTGGCAAAATAGTCACTAAAGGATGAGAAGAGATGGAGGAGCCTTGCCCTCTTAGGTTCTTCCAACTGGTGATTGACGTTGAGGCGACTAGTCCGCCAGTATCGCAGCTGTTCTCAGTCGAGATCGTCGTAATCAAAGGGAAGGCGTCCAAATCATCCAATGCCTCGAAGTAAGCTGTGGTTGTGTGTTTCGCAAAATGCCTGTGTTCGCCACGGAAGTTCGTAACTAAAACCGAAGTCTGGTCATTTCGCAGTTGAACTAGACTTCGAGCAATGGCCACTTCCCGATCAAGCAATAACGTCAGGTTACTTTCGGCGATGCCCGTAATCGACTGCTCCCGTGGACACTCAACAAGCACGAAGATACTACTGCGAGGTGGCAACGTGACGCAATCATCGACTACGCGTAAGGCCACGTCACGATGTTTGTTCTCGATGTCGGAATCTGGATAAATACAGTTGGAAAAACTGACGAACAAATCACGCAGATTAATTATCGCTCCATACTCTTGCAGAAAATCCATGCCCAAAATGACCGGCCGAGAACAATGGGGCAGTACAAGGAATGATGCTACAAAAGCCGACGGACAAATCTCAAGCCTGGCGGTGCACCTTCCTATAGGGGATACAAGGTGTCCCCCAGCGGTGATTAGTTGAGGGCCGTCCCACGTTGTCAGCACCTTGTGTAGACGGGTGGCCAGTGAAGCACTCATCACCAAGTAATCAGCTCCCGTGTCGACAAGCGCAATTACCGAATAACAGTCGACAAAAATGGTAATGGCAGCGGACGTTCTGTTGGCGGTTTCACAAACAGGCTTTAACGGCACGTCGTAAGGCAGCGGCGGAGGGTATTTGTCGGATCGCGTGACAGCGGCCTCACCTCCGAAGGTCGCCGCTTTCAGTTTCCCCGGCGTGGGCTTGCGCCACTGACACCAGGGGACCCAAAGGCGGGTCGGGCGCAGTGCGTTGATGTGGACGGACGGGGTGATGGTGACCGTGACTGTCGTCGTGGTGGGACAGAAGCGTGATGACTACCTTCCAAGTAATCCGCAATTTCTTGTGGGCGCTCACCATAGCGTGGACAACGTGCATATGGGTGGAGTCCCCGTAGGCCTATTCGTCGGTAGTAACAGTTGCGGTACATGTGTCCAACTTCGCCACAATGGTAGCACAAAGGACGATTGTCAGGTGCACGCCAGACGGTGGACTTCCGCGGGCCAGGACGAAAATCAGCCTGAGAAGGCAGGCGATGGGCTTGACTTGGAAAAGTTCTGGGGGTCCCAGTAGGTTGATGAGCAAAATGTGCCGTCGACGGCGTAGAGGCGCCATCTATAAGCCAAGCGACGAGTCTGCCGACGAGTCTGCCAGTACGAGGGTCTCGTACTGGCAGACTTGGTGTCATTAGGTTGTATACGAGGGACTATTAATCAGCTGCCCACTCATAATGAGTTCACGTGCTACGTGACGCCAAACATGCGCATAAAAGTGTTTTCACACTCGTCGCTTGGCTTATAGATGGCGCTGACTGTCACTCTTACTTCTAAATTCACATATAAACCCAAAAAAGTGGATGGAGGGAAGGCCGCTGTCGTAGCTCAGTGGCTAGAGCATCGATTGCGTTATTCGAAGGTCGTAGGTTCGATTCCTGCTCACGGATGGTTATTTTTTCATCCACTTTTCTTTCTTCTTATTTATCATCCATTAGTTATAATAACTTCCCCTGTACATTCCTTTGCATTACTGTCTGTTAGATCTCATTAATATTGTGTTAAAACACGGAAAAACGAGCCCTTAGGTATACACTTCTTTCCCTTATATATATATATATATATATATATATATATATATATATATATATATATATATATATATATATATATATATATGTATATATATAGACAGTTTCATAGGATTGAATTTCACTCGCGCCTCTATTGTAGCCACCAATCAGTTTTAGCCTCCTCTTTGTTATTTCTACCCGTTTAAGGTCTATTTTACCTGCACTCTCCCTAAACCTCAACGCTTTGAAAAATTCCTCCCCATTATTTGGTACTATAGAGTGTAGCCCTTTACAGAACAATATAAAGTGTTCAGCGATTTCTTCCTTCACTCCACACGCACTACATAACCTCTCTGTGCCTTCGTATTTGGCTTATTACGTGTTGGTCCAGAATACTATCGTACTGGCTTCGAGCAGCAAAGAACTACCTCTAGAATTGTCGTAGATCTTTTCTTTTGCTATTTCCTGCTTGAAAGTTTGATAGGCCTCTGGGGATGATTGCATAACCATTCCATTCTTCGATATTTTATTCACTTCTGTTTCCTTCACGTTCTTCTGAACCGATGCTTCTTTTTGGCTTGGTATTCTGCTGTTGTCTAAGTGCTTACTCGACAATTTTCGTGGGCGCTTCCTGCACGCAGCATCAACATTTTTTATGTAGAAGAGCTGAAAAGTTTCCCAGCCCAACGCTCTTATCCCATTGTTCTCATTCACTCCTCAACTTCTATATTGGTGCTAGCTTCCCTGCACTGCAACAATGTCCATCCCATGTCAACTTTACCCCCCTGATTTGGACTGTTCCCATGTGATCCCAAAGCAAGCAAGTCTACCTATGCCACGTTGTTTATTTTCCTTCTTGCTTGAACCTCTAATTTCAAGCACAAGACCGCATTACCGAAAGTCAAACTCGAAACCATGACACCTTTCCAAATTCCTCACACAACGTCATACCTATATTAGTTGCACAGTGCCCTATTTTATTGCGATGGTAATTATATATACACTCTCGGCTGGATTTCCATGCTGGCGTCACCGTCACTCATCGTATATGTATAGGTGTATGTATATATGAAAACACAAGAAAGAAAAAAGATCCAGAAAAAGACTCCGGAATCCAATTTGAAACCTCTGCATTATGAAAGCGAGGCGTTAATCTCTGAGCCACCGAAGAGCCCGTCCTTCAACGTGAGAACGGCAAGCTATTTATATCTACCACTTACCACTGTTGGTAGGCATCTTGGGAGGAACTATCGTGTTTCCAGCACTAACAGCAAGATGACGCAATAAGCACGCGGCGCTGCTTCACGTCTCACGCGTACTTTGCCTTGCAGGAGATGAGTGGGTGTCTTAAAGCCCCTGAAGCACACTCGCGCGCACTTAACTCGCACCTGGGAGCGTCTTAAGCGGCTGTCCTTAAGCTTTCACTGGAACAATGCTGTTGTAGCTACCGGGCGAACAAACGTCATTGCAGTCGTTACACAGTCTCCGTTTGCGAAAAGAGGGTGCTTTTCAGACAAAGCGTAGTAACAACTGAGATGGTTATTCGCGTTCTTCTGTACCTGTGAGTACGTCTCATGCGTTCTTTGTGTATGAGAATTGCGGGACACATATTGATTTGCTTGCCATTCCTGCGCATGAACTTCCAATTTGTTTCTATCGCGTTCATTGCTTCGCTTTTGCGGCAAAGCTGTGACTTTTTTTAATACAGCTGCATTTCTGTTACCCTTAGTTTTCTTTTATTGGCGCCAGTATGTCCTACGACATCAGGTCAAACACCACATCGACACAGTCAAACACCACATCGACACTGGCTCCCACACAACACCACTCTAATGCCCATATCGCGTAATCACAGCAGGATGTCGCTTTATTGAAGACGATAGTGACCATGTGCGCTGAAGAACATCATTTGATTCCCCCAAAACCTTTGTACTTCCATGGTGACATTCGTGAAAGAGAAAGGCTGTTTGTATTTATTTTCGACCAGTGACTAGAACGTTCTCAAGATTTATTATCAACAGACAGGCACTAACGATGCTTTGGAGTATACGGTGTACACTGATTGGCCGGCTCTTTTTATTTTCAGACAAGTTGTCAGCCTACTGGCACGTACCGGTGTTGGAGGCTGGTCACCAGAAAACTGCTTTTGTTATGCCGGACAGATTGTACGAGTTCATAGCCATGTATCTGATTTTTCCATCCGTATGCTATTAACAAACAAATGTCGGACAAGAATTTGTGCAGTCCTAAATAGATTATCTACCTTAACTATCCCAATGGTGTCACGGTCTTTGCTTCAGATTACTCAGCATTCAACATCTTCTGGCACTATCTCCTTGGTCGCCAAACTCTACCGTATGTACTGTGTCAGCTGTCCTGCAGACGTGAGATTCTATGGCGTGGACTACATACGCGAACTGACTGTTTACTCTTCTCTGTTACGCCACAAGATATACTCTGGAATGTACCACCAGTCGGACTTCAAGTTATGTGTTGTATTATAGCTGGGAGAAAAACGCTGAAACATTAAAGAAATACGAAATGGTAGCAAGCACTTGCAGCGTCAAGTGAATCTTGTATACAATGGCCTTTTTGACAAGTGTGTGCAAATTGAGCCGAACGATGAGGTTCACCTCCTTCTGATTATGATAAATCGGAAGGAGGTGAGCCTCTGCATTTCTTACTATACGTGTCATTGCCTCTCGGGCACCCGTCACTCACCGTCTCGGGGTGCTGCTACTGATACCACGTTTTAGGGACAAAGCCCGTTAAGGCATGGGTCGTGCGTCTCCTGTATGTAGTAGCCACCTCGAATTTCAGTCGTAGGAATGTCGGCTAAATGGCGGTACTTGTATATGGTAAATATATGATGAGCAGACGCAAGATGGCGTTACTTGGACATCACTAGATGGGTGGTTGGATGCATGGACAGACGTACATACGTGCGGAAAGACAGACGACAAACAGACGGACGGACGGTCTGACACACACGAACATGCAGACAGGCGAACGTTGGACGAATGGATCAACAGACATGGCCAGCGGGTGATTCATGGTTTGCCGATAAAACCCTTGGAAGCTTCTCCCCACTCATCATTATTTACTCCGTGGATATGCTGTGAACTTTTTTCTGTCTCTTCTTGTGGGGAGGGATTTGTCTTTGACCAGTCGTTCATTCTGAGCAGGTGGATTGCCTTCTCTCGCTTTCTCATCTATACGCTGCGGTGGTGTAACGGTTATGGAGCTAGTTACTGACCCATAGGTCACGGGTTCAATTTCGGCCATGGCGGTCGCATTTTGATGGAGGTGAAATGGTGGAGGCCTTTGTACTGTGTGATTTCAGGGCACGTCAAAAAACACCCAGCGGTCACAATTTCCGGGAGCCTTTATTACGGAGCCTCTCGCAATCATGTCGTAGTTTCGGGATGTGTAACCCTAGAAAACCGTCAGCCACAGCATCAACAAAACGCACATAATTGCTTGATAATGTGTGTCAGGTATATAATTTATCTAAGGAATTGCTACGAATGGTACAGTGGCCGCCCCCTTACTACACAATAGTTCAGGCTTATGGCGTATGGGTACCCTGAAAGTGCGCTTGTAGTAGCTACCCAGAGAATAAAAAAAGCCCTAGAAATACTGCTCTACAGCTTTAGCTATGACTACGCTTGGAGTTCCGCGCAGGCCTCGCGGTTTTCTTCTAAATGCAAAGCATTTCTCAGCAAGCTTCAGCGACTTTGAGTTAACATCTATCTATCTATCTATCTATCTATCTATCTGTCTGTCTGTCTGTCTGTCTGTCTGTCTGTCTGTCTGTCTGTCTGTCTCTGTCTCTGTCTCTGTCTCTGTCTCTGTCTCTGTCTGTCTGTCTGTCTGTCTGTCTGTCTGTCTGTCTGTCTGTCTGTCTGTCTGTCTGTCTGTCCGTCCGTCCGTCCGTCCGTCCGTCCGTCCGTCCGTCTGTCTGTCCGTCCGTCCGTCTATCTATCCTATCTATCTATCTATCTATCTATCTATCTATCTATCTATCTATCTATCTATCTATCTAACTGCGCGTCTCAATAATGATACAGATACCAAAATTGGTATGGTATAACATGACTGTATGACGAGCATAATTGACTAGCCATATTATGAAAATTGTGACATGTAGTCATATATGTCATGATTTAAATTTAGTGGTCTTGCTGCTCTTGCGGGGGTTTCATATAAAATGACTGCATAGCGAACATAACTGACAAATCATGTTGTTGAAATCATGACATGCATATCATGTAAGTCATGATTACACATACCACGCTCATGGTGCACTCGAACTACTTTCGCTAGTTTCACATATACGAAATTTGGTATTACGTGGCATGAATGAATGACAATAGTACATTACTTGTGCAAACATGATAATCTTGACTACATGCCACGCTCATTGCGCGCTCTCGGCCATTACGGTAGCTTCACATATACCAATTTTTGTATTACGTGACGTGAATGGACGACGAAGGCAAATAACACGCACAAGCATAATAATCATGACATGGACGCCATGTAAAACATGACTACGTGCTACGCTCGTAGCCTGCTCGCAGTCGTTTCGCTATTTCCACGTATAGCCAATTTGGTATCACATGACGTGAATAGACGACGAAGGTAACGACACAACCAAACATGATAGGATGGAAGTCATGTACGGTATAATTTATATTCACCTCGCAACGTTGTGCTCATTTTAAAGTGACATATCAACCTTGTTAATTCGAGCTTCGCATATCATAGATTCTCACAGTACGTGGGATCTGCCAATTTTTTTAGGTGGTGGCCATACTTGAAATGCCCCCGTTACTTGTTAGGCAATACAATCTTAGCGTCGGCTGATGTTAGTTGGTTGTTTTGAAAGGGTTGCACGAGGTCGCACTGCTTTATTTGATATTACACACGTAGCCAACATATTTGATGTGTCACACTTTCCCAAGCTATTTATTTACCTATATAAGGTAAAGCCTAAAAGCAAATATGAAATTTTTTTTCTCAGACAATATGCCGACGACGTGTTTCACTGTAGGTTGTCCCGTTCCTTAAACGCACGATGCAACCCTTACCTGTGCATGTAAATTCTGTAGCTCCTAGGTTTTCTCCTGTGCAGTTCTCAAATGTTGCATGGCAGTGCTCGGACATGCTGAAATAAGCCATATTAGGAAAAATGTAAAATTAACAGCAATGTGATGGTCAAGTATTTTTCAGAAACTATTCGTACTTCATTCTGTAATACAGTAAACAATTACATTCAATGGCACGTGTTATGTTCAGCCCTGATATATTTCAGAGTGTCTCGCTACAGCACCTAGTTGTATACCAAGTGCCCCTTAATTATACTGGTGTGGTTCCCTTCATGCGTGTGTCAAAGCATTCCCTGTGGCATTAGAGACCAGCGTGCACGCTGGTAATTTTTTTTTCCACAGTGATCGAATTTCACTCACTGCGAGTTTCACAGTCGCCAGCACTCTGTTCAGGCCTTGCCTGCAGACAGACGGCTTACAGAAAATGTAGCACATTGTCTACGCTCTTGAAATGGTGGATCACAGCGTCACGTCTGATAGTACAAATACTAAAAGCTGGTCTGAGTATGTGGCTCGAAAATTAGGCGTGCATTCTTCTAAAAAGGCATCGCATTCGCAAAGCAATACTCAAAACCGTCGTACAGGACCTCATGACATTACTGGAGAGACGGGCGCTGCATCCAATCAAATACGTCACCATTTTGGCGAAGTAGGTGAATATTACTGCCGCACCAACACTGGTTAATTTAAGGTAGAAATCGTATGGCTGCTTCACTGTGGTGAAACACGAGAAAGTGCATTACACAGTAAACTAGCGATTTTCGATATCCGTTGTTGCAGTTACCACGGCTCTATTTACCAGTGCAACAATGTGGCCAGCGTTTCAGTTAAGCGTGGATGTTGTCCGGCACCAGTAGAATATTGATAGGCCAATTTACAAACTCAGTGTGTGAGATGCGTAAAAGCTTTTGCTGCGATTTGCTGCGATGAACAACGTGGTAGTTGAGATCCGCATCGGCTGTAGCGAGTTCCGTCAGGCGGTTGTCCTCATCAGATGCAGTCACGTAGCAACCCTGCCGCCTGCCAGCGTAGAGCCGAAGCAAAGATTGCGATGTGGGAGAGACATTCACTCGCTCAGCAAGGGAGTGGTGCCTACGGACTCACCGTGCACTATTCAGGCCCATGTTCTTGAAATGCATAGGTAATCTTAGGTTACTTATTATAGTTACTTCAAGGAAATTATCATTGGGTGTATTATTTCAGACCTTCTGGTCATACTACTTAATGTTTGATCGGTATTACCCTTGTTATGGCCAGTAAAACTGTGAGAGTCACCACGCCAGAAGTGTTGAATGGAAGACAAGCTAGGCCCCTAAAGTGTACCGCTCTGAAAATGGACAGGTAACTGTACTGCATAATTTAGGCACTTGCCCACGTCAATCGCGTGTCGGCTTTGGTAAGCCTTCAATTATTCCTAATTGCATGCGTCGGCGGCGTGGCGCCTTCGTCACCGCACCACTTGTCGCACAGTCAAACCACAAGAGCTGAGCCTTCCACACTAGTTTATTAACATCTGATCTACCACTCAGGTATAGCCTCGCCCAAGAAAAAAAATTATTGCACATGGCTGACACTTGAGTTCGGAAAAGTACGGAGCTTAAGAAATGGCCAATTGATTGTGTGCTGAAGCTCTGAAGAAACGGGGGGAGGAATGTGAGGCCGGGAAAAGTATTGCTGATCAGCAACGTAAAGTGCAGGAACGGGTGGTGAATATACAGTGGAATCTCGATGATACGAATCTCACGGGGTCACGAAAAATATTCGTATTAGCCGAAATTCGTATCATCGGAACAAATAAAACTACCTAAATTAACAAAGAGTCAGACGTGAACTCATCCAGGCACAAGTACGTGAAAAGCATTTATTCACTTGCCTCGGGTGGGCGGCGCACTGGTCAAGAAAAAGAAAAATCTTCCGATTCTTACAAGCCATCCTCCTGTCAAGGAGTGACAAAAACTCTTCAAACAACACGCTGTCATCCACGCCTTTTTGTTTGCGCGATAGACGCACGGCAGACGACTCTCGCGCTTGAAGCACCGAGGCTTTTGGAACTTTCCTACTACGGTCAGCTTAAGCTTTTCCGATCCGTCGGCTTTACAGCACAAGAGCACAGTAATACGCTCTTTGCTTTTTTCCTCCTCTGCATGTTTCGCCTTTTAAACAGAGGCTCTTTTCGGGTTGCAGGTTAAAAAAGAGACCTGCCTCATCAGCATTAAAAACATCACGAGGCTCATACTCTGCAATGAGTGACGGCAGCTTCTCTAACCAGTGGCTGACAACTGCCTCGTCAGCTTTTTTCACTTCGCCGCAGACCCTTTTGTAAACGAGAGCGTGCCTAGTCTTAAAGCGCTGCAGCCACCCCACCTGAGGCCCGAAATCCGTCGATATGCAGAGCAAGTGCAAACTCGTCGGCTTGCTCCCGCAAAACTTTGCCATCGATATTCACGCCAGCTGCGGTTACCTCTTTAAACCAAGTCAGGAGAGTCTCTTCAAGTTTCACGTGCTGAGCGGTCTTCGCTTGCTTTGCGTTGAACGTTGAATGAAAGCACGTTTTTCATTATGGTCTCTCGCTGTCCAACAACTGTGCTCAGTGTTGACGTTGCAAGGCCTAGCTCCTTAGCCAACTCCGTCCGCTTTCTCTTAGGATCCTCATAACCTTTCGAAGGATGTCTAATTTCTCCTTAAAGGAGAGTGTTTTTCGCTTGCGAGACATAGCTCGTTGCGACTAGGCAAAATGTCGCAAACACAAAGAACGCGTCCGAAGCAGAGCACTGCAATCACTCCGTCCAACGCCACGCAGAGAAAGAGGAAAAGCACAAGAGCAACAAAAGCGTCACCGCCCCACTTGACCCGCGCAGTCTGCCGCGTCGTCGCGTCCTCGCCGCCGCACCCAAAAACAGAGAAAGAAAGGAAACCGTGGCCAGCGCCATCTCTAAACCTAAACCGAAATCAAAGGGCGCAAGCAGTCTCCGAGGTCTCCGATATTGCGCACGCTGCGCGCCGATGTTGGAGGCGCCACGCGCTCTTGGCTGGCACCGTTGGCAAAATGCCAAACCGGCGGCGCAGCGCGCATTCCGGCGCACGGCTGAGCGCTGTTCCATTTCGCGGCCGTCAGTGGGGCGGCGTTCATTCGTATCAAACGACGGGGGCAGAAAATCGATTCGTAACAAACATACTCTAGCGCATTGCAAAATAATGGGGCTCGGCAGGGACCACAGAAAAATTCGTATCATCCGGAAATTCGTATTAGCCGTGATCGTATCATCGAGATTCCACTGTATAACTCATGTTAGATATTCACCTCTTGTTCCGGCACTTTACGTTTCTGCAATAAAGACATGGGAAAAGCAAATAGCTGGAACAGCATACATACAAGGAAGATGTGCAGTCCACAAATTGAACACTTTTGCTATGTATGTATATGACTAGAGAAGCATTCAAGGACCCCTGACAGCGAATATTGGCAATAATTTCACTGTGATTTGTATCTTTTTGTATGGTTCTGTCTACATTGATTTGTCAGCGCCCTAACACATCGTATACATTTGCTAGCCCTGTCATTTCATAACGATTTCAGCTCAGTTTGAAACGCCAGCATAACAAACAGTGGGCACCCCCGCCTTGGTCTGTTGGCACTCCTTGACTTGTGGAAGCAAGTTCAGTACTCAAGAGGCACATCAGAGCTCGTTCGCAGGTCCGCGGGTCACTGGCTCCTCTATCTGATATGTGACATGTGCGGTCATCTTTGGCATAGGCAGACCACACCCATCGTCCTCAGGCGTGTCTGTCATGGTCGCAGTGTCTTGTAAGTTCAGCCATACTTTGTTGGTAGCTTGAGCTTAAGCTGCAGAAGACTGTGAGGGCGAGGCTGGTCACTGCTTGCAAATCATGCAGAGCGTTGAAGTTGGTGAGAAGTCATGGTCATTTGACAATGTCCACAGCGACACCTCCGCTGTCAGTAGTCGAATAACGGGCATCTGTTCGTTGAAGATTTGCGCATGAATGGATGGACCTGTTTTATATTGGTATTGTTTAAAACTGTTTTATACGCTTTATACTTGTCTTTATTCTTGCGTATCAATATAACCAGCTATCTAAAGCTTCGTCCCGATATCAAGAAACTCTGGCTATTATCAACACCAGAAGCGGTAAGCTGAAGGCTGAAATGAAGCGTGTGTCCATGCAAGGATGACAGCCCTCGATAGTGCTACTTAGACCAACTCCAGAGTGAGAGACTTACCTACACTTGACGTCAACCCGACGGGATGGCTGTTGTCATTGGAGTACATACGTAATGCTTATAAAATTATATGTAGAGCACTATATATATATATATATATATATATATATATATATATATATATATAATATGTAGTGCACTCGTTGGATCAACACTGATGATGTTGGTTATTGTTAACGCACTCCCATATGTATCCTTACGGAGAGAAGGCGTCTAAAATATATATTTACTTTCAAAAAACAAGCAGGCATACAATATGGGGCCCAGTCTGCCCTAGGTCGCACTAAACATTGCCCTCTTTCACATTATGTTCATATGTGGCACCCCGTAGCATCACCCCTGGCGTCGAAGGCACCATCTTGGTGCCTTCTACGAGTAATATCGCTTTAGCCGAGGGAGGTGAACAACGTTAGAACACGATCGCGCGCTAGGGGTGTTAAAAGGTTCAATTTCATATGTCCCATCAGTCACTTAGCGCACTGCACGATACAGACCTGAGTACGGCGAAGCCAGCATTTCGCACAGGCCAACTCGCCGTGACGACGTCCTGAAAAGGACTGTGTCACCATGACTGAAGTGGACATCACGATGGCACTCATTGTAGACCTATCATTATCGTTCCTGCAAATCGCTCATACGCAAGCGAGCAATCTCACGTGCCTCTAGAGCTCTAGAGATCGCATCGCGGGCATATTCTGACGTGTGGCTAACGGCAGAAAGGACCGTGTCAAAAGGTAGGGTGGGTTCTCGTCCGTGCAGGAGGAAAAATGGCGAGAAACCTGCAGTATCATGCCGTGTTATAGGCTAATGTCACCAATGCGAGGGCAGAGTCTCAGCCACGATGGTTGCAAGAAACGTACATGGCGAGCATGTCCGTGATGGCTCTATTTAGCTGCCCTGTGAGCCTGTTGTGGTTTTGGGACGTTAAACCCCCATATCAATCAGTAGGGAGTTTTAGTGCTGGGTACGCATTCTCTTGGGGCGATGCGGGCTTGGGAGCGCGCGGCGTTGCGTGCCCAACCCATACCCAACCGGAATGCCGTTTAGTTGTCGCCACGGTGGCACGCACGCAAACGCAAGCCGCACGAAGGTCACACGTGCTCGCAGCGCCATAGCGTCTTGTCGCGTAAGTATTATTTAATTATTTTTATGATTGAAAATGTGAAATTAAACATACATAGTGATCAGGACACTTTTTTATCGTGTGCAGCATCCTGGCATACGAAAAAAGTGAAAAATACAAGGTTACTACAATGACAGTGTCATCTTGTGACACTTCGTGCAACCACAGTCATGAACTTGTTAGCTTACGCGTAATGTTTTTGAGATGAAAACAAATAAAAACGTTACTCATTTGTAATATTGTCGCTGCGCAGTTTTTGCATCAGATGTACAATGCACAACGTTTCTACAATAACAATGTTGTGGTTGTCTGTTTAAATATAGCTGCGCTAGATGGCGCCACCTATTCAGCTGGTCGGGGCTGGCATATATTTAGTTTCTATGTTCCAGGCCATTCTAGCTTTGGTAATCTGGCTGAAACCATGTAATCGCTATAAGTGCTCGCACTTTGGCTTATTTTAACTCGACGGCTAGAGTATCCGCAGTGCGGATACTGTGAGTTCTTGCGAAGGTGGACCTTACAAGGCGGCCGATCCATACTGTCCGAGATTTCGCGCCTTTGTGTCATGCTATTTGTATAGTGGCTAGCCACTATAATATTTGCGCTTAAACTTAAATGTCAAAGTGGTTGATCTGGCCAGCCTCGGCTTTGCTCGCCGTGAAGGCAACATGATGCGCCAGCATGTGCGCCGGGGCAGCTTATCTCCGCTAGGAGGCCAGTGGTGGCAGCGTTGTTTATGGGTGCACAGACGCATCGCCCCAGCGATCTTGCGACGCATCTGTTTGGGGCTTCGCGCATGCGCAATACCGCCGCTCCATCCTCCTGCGTACGCAAGCCGCCTGCGTACACAGCACTAAAACTCCCTAGTGTGAGCCCGTTGGTTTGAGGGTGATATGCTCTTGTGAACTTGTGCTTTGTAGCACAAGAGCATAATATGTCTTGGATAACGTGTGATAAAAAAGTAGCGACCCCTATCGGTAAGTAGTTGCCGAGAAGCGCCGTGGTTTAGTATGGGGTCCTGCTGGAGGAAGTCAGTGACGTCGGTCACACAACTGGTATGAAGGGCTCGCGTGATGGCATACCAAGTGGTGGCATTCATGGTGACTGCTATCCACTTGTTCTAGCTGGCAGATAAAGGGAGCGGGCCTAGTAAGTCATGACCTACCCTATAAAGTGGTTCGGATGGAACCTGAATCGGCTGAAGGCGTCTCGCTGGAAGGGTTGTTGGTTTTTTGCGGTGTTGACAGCATTTGCATGAGGTGACGTAACGGCAGACGGATCAGGAAATACCTGGCCAAAAGAAGCGATGTCGAACGTGGTCATGAGTTTTTTAAACTCGCAGGTGGCCAGCTGTCGGAATATTATGCAACTGTGCGAAGACAGTCTGATACATATGTTGCGGTAAGACCAACAGTAGCTCAGGCTCATGAGGATGCATGCTGTGGTTATATAATACGCCATCTTGGAGCAGAAACCTATGGAGAGACGGAGAAGCTGTAGGACCACTGAGCCGAAGTATTATATCTCTGAGGTGAGGATCACGACGTTGCTGGTCTCCGATGTTGCTAAACGCGCAAAGTGCGAAAACCCAAGTAGACTTCTCGCTCTCAGAGAGGTATGCTGGGTCTACTGGACGACCCGACAAGCAATCAGCATCCTCATGGTGGCGGCCTGATTTGTAGACAACCGTGTGAGAATATTCATGTAGCAGTAGAGCCTACCGGCCGAGACGTCTACTGGGATCTTTTAGGAACGACAGCCAGCATAAAGCATGGTTATCAGTGAGAACCGTAAATGGTCGTCCATACAAATATGGCCGAAATTTAGTCACTGCCCAGGCGAGCGCGAGGAATTCGCTTTCCGTGATGGAGTAATTTTGTTCTGCTGGCGATAAAAGACGGCTAGCGTATACATGCAGCCACGCTGTCGTTCTGCCGAAACGGCTCCGATTCTGTGGCCGCTGGCGTTGGTAGGCACTTCCGTTGGAACGCACATATCAAAGTGGCTGAGAATCGGTGAAGTCGTAAGTCTGATTGTCACTTCAAATAATGCTCTGGCTTGTTCAGGTCCCCACACAAAAGTCGCATTTCTTTAGTAGTTCTGTGAGCGGCCGTGCGGCGTCAGTGAAATTCGCACAAGTCTACGAAAGTAAGAGCATAGGCCCACAAAGCTTCGAACGTCGTTCACAGAGGTCGGCACAGGGAAATCCTTGATGGTTCGGACTTTCTCAGGATCGGGACAAACACCAGAAAAATCGACAAGGTGTCGAAGGACAGTGAGCAGCCGGCGGTTGAAGTGACATTTCGACGAGTTTAATGGGAGCGCTGCTTTGTGGAAAACCGAAGGAAATGTTGAGAGACGCTGGTGACTTTTGAAAGTCGGCGAAAAAAGTTACGCCATCAAGGTAGCATAAGCAGATTGACCGCCCAAAACTTGAGGAAGAGCCTCCATCATTCGTTCGAATGTAACCTGGGCAATACATAGCAGTACTTTGAACTAATATAGCCCGTCGGGTGTTATGAGTGCTCTCTTTTCACGGTCCACTGAAGATCATGAACTAATATCTGCCAGTACCCGGAACGAAGGTCGATGGAAGAAAAATAATTTGCTCCGCTAAGGTAGAGGTCTGCCACCAAGGGGCCGAGCCACTCGGACGCCTCTCGAATGGCTCTGCCAGTTTTTCATTTTTGCGGCTGAATAAGGACAACCACGGTATTCAAGACCATCACAGTTGGCGCCAGGCGATCACCCGATTCGTCCGCCGCCAGGATATACCAGGTGGGCCTACTTTTTTGAGCCGTGACACTTCTTTCAAGTTCCCACAACGGCGTCGACCTAGCTACGCCATCGCAGTGCCAGCGCAGTGCCATCGACGCGCTGGCAGCTAAGCGACAAGCGAGGCCCCCGGCTTGTTTGAAGCCTGCGAAATGGATGTTGTGGAAATGAGGGAGAGATGCTGTCTCCCGAAGAGTACAAGGACACTCAAGAATGGGTTGTGGCCCATGAACGACACAAGAAGGCAAAGGACAAGACGAACGCGATACCAGCCACGAACGTGGGAGGTGCGTCCAAGGAGGTGTCTCGAAGACTGAAGGATTCTTTGCATCGCCGGCCAGTGCCAAAAGAACCAGAACTACCAGAAGACAATTAAAAGGTAGTAATACGGCCAGAAGGTGGTCTGGACTTGACGCGATAGAGTCAGCGCTCATAAGAGACGGTGTTCTACGAGCGGCAAAAGTACAGCTTGACGTTGCTGGGGAAGATACTCTCAGAATCAACATGCGACAAAATACCATGATCATCTGCACACCTAGTCTGGCCAATGTGAAGCAATACAGCAACATCAAGGAAATTAAGATCCATGACAAGAGCTACACTACAGCCGCTCATATAACAGCACCAGAAGACAAATCCAAAGGGGTTATCCATGGAATACCGACGTATGATAATCAAAAAGACATAGAAAAAAGCTTGGTCCATCAGAGGAACCCGATGATTCTACATGCATGACGTATGGAACTTACGGACTTAGTGGTCATTGTTTTCGAAGGCCTTTTTGTGCCCTATATCGTATACTACCGTGGTGCCGAATATAAGTGCTTCCTACAGAAGAAGCAATATGAAACATGCACTACTTTTGGATAAATTGGACATCGGGCGGATGGCTGCCCACAGCCTGACAGCAAGAAATGTCTTGGTTGTGGGGTGCTCAATCCAACTGAAAAGCACCAGTGCGACCCCATGCGTAGCCTTTGTGGGAAAGGTCATCTTACAGGGGACAAAATGCAAAGAACGGTTTAGGACCCCGTACCTTTTGAAGAAAAGGTGGTGGGAAAAGGAACGACAAGGTGATGAACAAAAAGAAATGAAGAATTTGTCGAACACTAGGGCAACAGAGGCCTGGAGGGAAGAGTACACACCAGAAAATCCAACGGAGGAGAATGGCAATCGTGCCACCCTGGACACAGGAGGACGACGCAGAGATCGTTCCAGCTCCTTCCAGCGACTCGCCGGAGGAGAAATGGAAGTGACTCAACACGAACCCAGATCTTCATCCAGATCAATGTCCACTCGTCAACACAGATCCAGGTTACGGGCCAAATCCAAGACAAGGGCAACGACATCACTTTAAGGACAGTCCCACGAGAGTCCTGACGGCGGTCGGGGCAGTCGACAAACGGTGAGCTGGGTGGGCAAGGTATCAGGGGAGTCTCTCCGGTCTGAGAGTTTGCCTGAGGTGCGGTAGAAGGATCCACCCTAGGTCAAGAGCTAGACCATATTAGGAAAATGCTAGAGCGATTCACCCGTGAAAACACGAAACAGAGGGATGCAATAAAAAAACTAAAGGAAGAGAGCGATAAACTCATGCAAAGTCAGCTGCGTGAGTCAACCAGCTCCACAGCATCGTGTAGTCGAACTTTAACTCCTGCGCCTGCACAGGAGTCGGGAGTGCACGCAGGAAAACGAAGAGCAGAGAAAATATCTCCTGTAGAAAATGTAGACCTCTCAAAACCCCTGGAAAAGAAAGTCGAGAATATGCTCGGAGAACTTACTAAGGTAATGCAACAACAATTCGCAGGATTGCAGTTGCAGCTTGTAGAAATAAAACAAATAATAAATAGCATAGAAAATCGACCAACGCTGGTGGAAAACACGCAAACAGATTTGAGGTCTATAAGAGCAGGCCCAATTAAAACTGATAATAAACCCTACAACCAGCCGACTACGACCGAAGTAACCAAAATTGCAGAGGAAGGGACCGTTCCTAGACATGGCACGGCATAATCAGTATGAAATTCAGCAGTGGAACTGTCGTGGGTATTGCCGGAAACGGGGTAACCTACAACAGTTCCTCTACGAAAAGGAGGCGCCTGACGTCATCGCCTTACAGGAAACTGGAGGAATGGCTAAATTGTTGAATTACAAATCTTATGGTACCCCTGATGAAAAAACGGTCGTAACAACCCTCATGCGAAGAAATATCACGGCGATAGAAAATGATACAAAAATCTGCGATGTCGATCATGTTCTTGTTGAGTTAGTTCCATAGCAGAAGAGTGGTGACAGTATATTCATATTAAATGTCTATAGCAGCCCTAGACAAAAAACCAAATTTAGGTCACTTTTTACAAAAACGATCAGCATTACTAAAAACCAGGCACTGGTTATAGTAGGAGATTTCAACGCGTTGCATGTGGCATGTGGTTATGACAAAGAAAACATCAAAGGTAGAAATCTCTGGATTGACGCCCAACGGGAGGGCCTAACGTTAATAACCGACCCCCTGTTCCCAACTAGGTTTGGAAACAGCGTATCCAAAGACACGTCTCCTAACCTCACGTTTACTAAGAATAGCATCGAACCTTATTGGCTTAACAGAAAAGAAAATATGGGCAGTGACTACTATATAATTGAGACCACGTTTCAAGCAGGTCCACGTAATAGAGGAGGCAAAGAATTAAGGATTGTTGAATGGGATAGCTTTAGAAACATCACAGAGAAGAAAGCTTGTGATGTCATGGAAGACTTATCCGAATGGCTAGGGAACCTTAAGCAAAATATTCAAATGCCAACTAAGACCACACCAAAAGCAGAAGATCTAGAAAGCGCAGACAGTAAGCTCCTACATATGTGGGAGACAAAAAAGAGCCTAAGAAAACGGTGGAAAATGCAAAAACACAACAAACGTTTAAGAAAAAGGATAGCCACCCTCAGTGAAGATGTTGAGAAGTAAGCGGAGCAACTATGCAGACAACAATGGGAGGAAAAATGTGATGCGATGGAAAAACAAATAAGTTTCTCCAAAACACGGAACCTGTTAAGATGTCTGATAGACTTAGAAGCGAGCAAGACAGCACAACAAGAAAACTTTATTAGACTTGTACATAAATACAAAGGTATGGAGGAAGAACTGATTGAAAAAATCAGGCAGAGATACATTTGGGCTACAACCAAAGAGCAATTAAGCTCGTACAGAGGTAAAGAAAATGATTTCCTAGACCGACCTATATTAGAGGCCAAGGTACGGTCGGAACTAATGAAAATGAGCACAACATCCACTCCGGGCCCCGATGGGATCACGAATAAAACGCTCAGGAATTTAGACGACAAATCTATCACAGTACTCACCGAATATATGAACAAGTGTTGGGAAAAGCCAAGCAATGGAAAACAGCAACAATCATAATAATTCCCAAGCCAGGCAAGAAGTTAGATCTTGATAACCTTAGGCCCATTTCCCTGACATTCTGCATAGGAGAGTTATTAGAGCATGTCATCCTCACTCGCCTGTCAAATTATATGGAAAACAATGAGCTCTTTCCCCATACGATGATAGGCTTCAGTGCAAAACTGTCTACACAGGACATTATGCTTAAGATTAAGCATCAAATAATTCATTCGGGTCTGAATACACACGACACAAAGGTCATAGTTGGCCTAAATCTTAAAAGGGCATTCGATAATACATCACATAAAGCTTTACTTGCCAATCTTCAAGCGTTAGGGCTAGGAGAAAGAGTTTACGATTATGTGCAAGACTTTTTAACTGACCGGACTGCAAAAATAATACTAGGCGAAGCAGAATCCCAAGAGTTTAGTCTGAGCAAAAGAGGTACGCCACAGGGCTCAGTCGTATCCCCCTTTCTTTTTAACGTGGCCATGATAGGTCTTTCTACCAGACTGAAGGAAATTCCACGACTCCATCATAGCCTCTATGCAGATGTACCTTATGGGTAGCAGAGGGTAGTGACTGATACATAGAGGAAACTTTACAAACCACAGCGAATATTGCAGAAGAATATGCCACCCTTACAGGATTACAATGTTCACCGGAGAAATCAGAACTTATTTTCTATAACCCAACATGTAGGGGTCGCAAAAGTATCCAGAAAAAGCCCAACATTAAAGTCTTTGTTGGAAAAACGCAAATACCTACGGTTGAAAGCATAAGAATTTCGGGACTCTGTATCAGCTCGAACAGGCATAACGGAGAGGCGATTAGATTACTTGAAACCTGTGCACAGCAAATTTTGCGTCTACTTAAACGAATTGCAGACTGGTACAGGCTTTTGTCATCAGTCATAATGTATATGTGATTCCGTACCTCAGACTGCAAGTGGCCGAGAGAGAAAGGATTGACAGAATCATTAGACGAGTTTTCAAACAGTCGATCAGACTTCCAATAACTACACCTAATGAGGAATTACTTCAATTAGGGCTTTACAACACATCAGAAGAGCTTACAAAAGCTCAAAGAATCGCTCAATATGAAAAGCTAACACAGAGTAAAACAGGCACAGCCATACTAAAGGAACTGGGTATAAACTACGCAAATCAATTTGGCGCGAAAAAGGATATCTCGTATGAGATCAGGAAATGTTTAGTAATCTTACCGTTTTCAAAAACCATGCACCCCGACCATCACAAGGCAAGGAGAGCTGAAAGAACGAAAAATATACATAACGTAAAAGATTTACCGGAAACAACATACGTAGACACGGCCAAATACAAAGGAAATAACAACATGACTATAGCAGTAGTGGACTACAAAGGAAATCATAAGGTCAGCGGCTCGGTGAGAACGAGCTTTACAGAAGAGGCGGAGGAAGCAGCTATTGCAATGGCTATAGCATCCACCTCGGCTTCACTTATTGTTAGCGACTCGCAGACGGCTGTGAGAAACTTTGCAACGAGGGCGAATATCCCAAATAGCTTTAGGAATATTAGCTGGATGTAAAGACAAACGAACAATGGATATAGTCTGGGAACCCGCTCACTCCTCTTTACCCATCAATGAGGCTGCACACCAGACAGCTCGAGGACTTACAGACCGAGCCTATGGATTGCCCTGCTCGAGCGGGGAGGAACATGAGAGATTTGAGCGGATGACCACTTACAGAGATATTACACAGTATTACAGGCTAAGCAGAAAAATTAATCCTCCTGCACACTCGTCGTTGAACAAAGGACAGGTGGTGGCGTGGCACCTACTCCAGACACATATGTTTCCTAGTCCGGTAACAATGAACCGCTGGGTGCTGGAACTTCATTTGGGCAAGTGTAAATTTTGCCACAACAGGGGGGACTCAGCCACATTTTATGGGCATGCCCGCAGGCCCCCATGAGAGGCGAATTTCCAGATGGGAGTGGATGGGATACGGCTCTCCTCAGCTCTGACTCTCAAATACAGGCTCGCCTAATACGGCATGTCGAAGACACCGCCAGGGCCCATGGGATCATAGCCGTCGTCTAGGTTCGGTCCTCCCTTCCCCTCTCGCATCTGAGATAGGGAGGAGGATCTTTCTGCTAATTAAATAAAGTTTGTTCATCATCATGCACTAAGACAGTCAAGAGCGTCCTCTATCCGTTGCCGGGGATGCAAGTTTTTTTTTTATAACTTTGTTAGGATTTCCATAGTTTGAACAGAAGCGCTAGCTGTTATCCTTGTTCCTGACAAACCTAACGGGTGAAGCTCAAGAAATTGAAGAAGGTTCAATGATGTCTCGGGCAAGCATCTTGTTGACTTCTTGCTGGATCTCGTGTCAATCAGTGAAAAAAACCCGATAGTGTCGCCGGTTTACTGTATGTGCATCGCCGGTGTTGATCCGATGCTTTGCGATGGTCATTTGACCTAGGGGTCAGTCATGGAGATGAAAGACGGCTTCATACAACGCAAGAAGGCCACGGAGCGCAGATACATTCTCGGCCGAAAGATCAGAGGCAATCATTTTAGTAATGCAGTCTAGTGTAGTGCCCGACTGAATACTGGCAGATGACGGTGTATCCTCTGTTAAAGCGGAGATGCGGTAGTCATCAGCCGGGGCAAGGGTTGCAGAGGACATCCCTCATGGTAGCACTTCATAGCGAAGGCCAAAGTTCAGAATAGGGAGACGTACCACATTGTCCTTCATTGTGATGATGGTGTGGGGAATGCAACATTGCGCCAACACAGGACGATATTATTAGGTGACATGACATAATTACCGTCAGCCACAGGTGGATTAGAAGAGACATTGATATACGTCTCAGCTCAACAAGATAGGCGAACCAATTCGGTGGAGCATAGCTTTGGCGGAGCAGGATCAGGAAGGTCAAGGGCGTGTGGTAGGACGAGCTTAACACCAGCAGAACAGTAAATTAGGGCGGAATGCTCCTACAGAAAATTGAATCCCAAAATAATGTCATGTGGGCAGTGGGTCCGTACGAAAACAGAACAGTACTAGGACGTCCAGCAACAGTGACGTGGGCGACACACATCCCAGTAACCGTTGGTGTTGCACCATCAGCTACTCGGACTACAGTGATCAGAGCAGAAGTGAGCACTTTCTTGAGTCGAGCACAAAGGCTGGAGTTCATGACTGGCGTGTGAGCGCCGGTGTCAATGAGTGCTGCAACAGAAGTACTGTCATCAATTACTTTATTCGAAATGTTGTGTCCGGGCATTGTGTGTAGATAAATTTCGGGTTGGGTCGTCAAAGCAGGCTCACCTCTAGCAGCTGCGCTTATTCATTTTCCGAGGACTGGCGGTAGGAGGGTGAGGAAGAGTGATGTCGGTTAGTTGAGCGGGACATGTGTCCAGACGGCGACGGGGAGTGGTTTAGTTGGGCGATCCTGGATGACGAAGCATCGTCTCGTTCCACGTGGATCGGTATCCGAGAACCAGAAGATGGGCGTCGGGTGTTGGCATAATGTGACCATGACTGCCAATTTCAGGAAGTGTGGCAATGACGTGAATTATGGCCGACTCGTACACAGTTGAAGCAGAGCGGCCTGCCATCAGAAGTTTGCCATTCTGGCGAGTCTCGGTAACGTGGGCGGTTTTTCGCACCGCGGGACATATTAGATGTAGTGGGCAGTCGGTAGTCAGGTCGGTCAACGGAGCATAGCGTCTGAAGTCCGGCGTTGACCAGTTCCTGCCGCACAATACTCTTCATCTAAGAAATCGTGGCGCGAGTGTTGTCGAGGGCATGAACATGGTCAGACAGTGAAGATGCTCCCTCGATTTCGTGGTGCATGATGCACACGATATTGTCAGAAGCAGCAGTTGCTGGTGGCAAACGAGCGCCTTCGCAGGTAGATGTTGCAGCCGGGTTGGGAAGACGCGAAAAGTAGGGAGTGATATGATCTTTCGCTTCATCAAAGCACCGGCATTCATTAATAACGTCGCCCATGGTAGACGAGTTTCGATACACGAAGAGAGTAAAAGCGTCATCGACTATTCCTTTGAGGAATTGCACGATCTTTTCAGATTCCGGCATGTTGTCGTCAACCTTCAGGCAGAGGGCTAAAAAATGTTGTACGTATATAACGTACGACTCAGTGCAGGACTAGAGTCGGCACGCTAGTTATTTCTGCGCATTACGACGACGCCCATTGGGCTTGCCGAAGAGATCGATGAGTTTCTGTTTACAAATGCCCCAACTCGTAATCTCTTTCTCGTGGTTGGAAAACCAAATTTTAGTGGTGCCATAAAGGTAGAAAATAACATTGGCCAATAAGCGTCAGATCCCAGTTGAACAGAGCGCTCATGCGTTCATACACCTGACGCCATTCCTCCACGTCAGTGCTGTCACTGCCCTAAACGATGCCTGGATCATGCGGTTGGGTCAGGACACCCGCAGGTCACGGGTTCGAATACCGGCTGCAGCGGCTGCATTTCCGATGGAGGCGGAAATGTTGTAGGCCTGTGTGCTCAGATTTGGGTGCACGTTAAAGAAGTCCAGGTGGTCAAAATTTCTGGAGCCCTCCACTACGGGGTCTCTCATAATCATATGGTGGATTTGGGACATTAAAACTCACTTCAGCGGTTGGGTGAGGACGACGGTGTGGTCAGTAGCGGCTGAATGCAGTGCTGTTGGTTGCTGCGTAGTTGGACTAAGCGTGGTTGGGGTAGTCTCCGAAGAATCATCTTTCTCGTCTTGATCAGGCATCACGGAGTCAGTCAAGAGACGTCCATTGCGAGGAATTGTCGTGGATGTTGACTGTGGGAACACTCGCACTCTTCACCAGAATGTTACGGAGAGAAGGCTTCTGAAAAACATATTTACATTAGATAAACAGGCAAGCATAATTTATGAGCCCAGTCTGCACGAGCTCACACTAAACATCGTCCTCTTTCCTATTATGTTCACCTGGGGTGCCCCGTAGCAATATATTGTCAATGTCTGTTATCGCAGCTAATCGGTATATGTTGACTGACGTCGGTGTGTAAAAGACACGCACGATGGTCATGTGTGGCACGGTCCCCCTAGTGAGACAGTGGACTTTAGAGAAAATGACGAAGAATGCGTTTTCCAGTCCAGCTTTCCTTGAAAGCATTCCTTATCTATCGCAAGGGGTTCTTGCATTTTGTTCTTCTTGCACCAAGACACCGGTGGAGGTGCGGGACCGAAATCCTGTATCATGCTCCACACTCCCAGTAGCAGCCGTTCCGTTATCACGGATGCACTGATTGGAACTCGTGTGCATGTCTTCACAAGTCCGTTACCAAGCCACACAGAGCTCACGCCATAGAAGGAGTCCTCTCCAATACGTCGCTTATCTATCACCAATGCCAGCCGACAACGGGTACTACGAGGCGCTGTTCTTCCCACTCGTTTGATGAAGAAACGTCCTAAGGGCTGTGGCGCGTAACGGCATACCACCACTCGAGGTATGTGGGCGTGTGCCACATGTGTCTGGAGAAAAGCGTTTGCCATGAGATAAAAACTCGGGTGATGCCCGATGCAGTAGTTGTCTGCCGCGGCCGCCAGCGTCTATGACCACTATCACAGAAATTGGAAAAGTACTTAGTATCTTGGCGACAATGGGGCTCTAACCAAGGTCCATGTGTGCCAGCCCAGTATTCTACCAGTGAGCCAAACCGGTGCTTGTGACTTGTCAAACTTGCCTTACACAGGCTTAATGTCAAGAAAGGAAACACGTTATTATGAGTAACAAAGCGCTTCAGAACAGCGAAAGAACAACCAGGCGTCACACAGTTTTTCATGGCATATCTTACTCTCCACTGTTAGAACTGGTCAAAACTACGCAATGATATTATTATCCTGATCTCTTGTTTCCTCTACCTTGCGTTGCGTGCTAACCTTTTCCTCAGCACCGTACGATGTAGTGCGTGTAATGTACGTGTGATCGTCGCTAGTCATTTATGCATCATTTTCTTAGGCGCAAGAAGAAAGAACTGCTTCTAATAAGCAAACTATAAGTCTAATTAAAATATATTGCGGATGGCGCCACTACGTATTACGTATTATTGTATTTCTGTACAGTGAGTTTGGAACTTCTCAATGAATGAATAAAACAGCTGACCAACTACTGAGACACTCACTGAGCCTGTCTATGGCGGGTTTAGGTTCATGCGATGCATGTAAGCTATCATATTCTGCTATTTAAATTTTAGTAAAGCCTGATTTGAATGTTATTACTATTTTCCTCAAATACAACACTACTCATTATTTGCTGGAAACGGGCTACTATCATAGCTGGAAATCGGCTTCTCTTAGTTAAAGTAATTGTTACTTTCTCCATCTTCTGAATTTTTTATATGCAGACTCATATCTCCTCCCAATGTTACAACACACTTTACGATAGCAGGTACGTGCGTATTGAATATTTCTTCACCAATAATATGTTTGTATGCGTTGTATTCCGTGAAGGTCATCACTAATTAAAACTATGGCATATCTCCAGTTCTTTACCTCTAGTTGTACTTACTTAAATGATTGTGAATATGATTCACTGTTCCAGGCGTAGTAGTGGCTTTTGATAATGCTGATCAAGCCAAAAGTGAAGCATGAATCACGCTGCTCTTGTTCTGTGTAGTTTATCTGGTATAACCATAAATGCCCACTTGTGTTGAACACCTGCGTATAAGTAAAAAATACCGCAGAAATTGCACTCATCGGGGAATGTTTTACAGCGCGACAAGTTAGAACCGACGGAGAAAGGACGCAGCGCTCAACTCTCGACTGAAATTTATTTGGAATAAGAAAGGACATACACTGCGCCCCTTCTCTGTCCGTTCTAACTTGTTGCGCCGTAAAATATTCTACGATGAACATCCGCCAACTTGCCCAACTCGCGATTCTGCTTCAAAAAATTACACTCACGGCCAGGTAGCTTAGTTTTCCATCGACTCTGCCAATATCGCATGACGAATAGCGTGGTATACTGAGCAGTCTTGGCCTGGCCTCACTAATCTATACGGCTGAAAATTGATTCCTGGGCATGGCAGCCTAGATTTGCTAATTCAAGTTGAAGTGCACGAAGGTAATAGCAAAATTATCAAGCTACGCAATCTGCTTAGGCGAAGTGTCATAACTTCCTTGGATGACCTTGCATAAGCAATATATATATATATATGTATATATATATATATATTGTAAGCATTATTTATGAGTCCAATCTTTTCATCTGTACATACCCATCATCCCCTGTCTTGTTTAAGTTGTGAGGCACATACTCGAAATACTAAAGAGGAGTCTTGAGGGTACTCGACGCCATCTTACAAGTGGTGGAGAGTGCTGCCCGGTTCCTGCGTCCTCTTGCGATCTCGGACATCCCCGGCTTCTTTTAGAACACATCCGTGGAGCTCCATTCAGGCCGCCGCTTAAACTACCTGTGTTCGGTAATGTCACAAGCCGACCAGCCCAGCGCGCCAGCTTCGCCACCTGCTCCCACCGCCAAGAAACCGTTCACACCTGGTCACCAGCCCTCAAAAGAATCCTCCGCTGTTCGCAGGGCTTCCTGATGAGGACGTGGAAGACTGGCTTGAGGAGTATGACCGCGTGAGTGCCATCAACAGCTGGGATGAGCCTGCGAAACTCACCCAAGTTGCATTCTACTTGTGCGGCGTCGCAAAAACGTGGTACTACGCCAAAAATTTTCCGACATGGCCCGCCTTTACACGCCAGCTCCGCCAGATTTTCGCCAACCCGTCAGTGCGCTCGGATATTGCCAAGAGGAGCTTTGGTGCACGTGTTCAACGCCCCGGCGAGTCTTACACTTCTTACATTGACGATGCTCTCGCCTTTTGCCGCCGCATCGAAAACTATATGGCGGAAAACGACCATGTGCGCGACCTGCTAAAAGGCATTGCGACTGCTGCTTTTAATGCGCTTGTGGTGCAGAACCACCAAACCGTAGCCGATGTTATCGCTACCTGTCAGCGCCTTGATGAGCTTCAGACCACTCGGGTGCAACCTATGTCTCATCTGAGCTTAAGTCATGATACAACAGAGTTGCGTGCATTGAGCCGCTCTATCATCTGCGAGGAACTTTATGCACAGGCTTCGCCTCGCCACCTCGATATCCGAACGACGCCACCTGCTACTAACTTACGCGACGTCGTGAGGGAGAAAGTGGCCTTGATCACTGGTACACCCGTTCCGAGTTCACATCCCGTGCCCATTCCAAGTTATGCTCACGTTGCTGCAACGACACCGGCGCCCTAGCAAAGCTTGGGCTTGATGACAGGCACACCTGTTCCGAGCTCATATGCTGTGGCCAAGCCAACATATGCTCAGATTGCTGCTAGGACACCTGCACCCCAGCACAGCCCAATGCAGCTACCAGCGCTCGAATTGCATGGTTCACTCAACTCACTCACACCGGGACTATCTTCCCAGCCTTACAACCCCTGGCGCACATCGTGGCCGACTTGCTTTTATTGCGGCATTCGTGGTCACATTTCAAGGTTTTGCCGATGCCGTCAACAAGACGAAAGACGAAGCTACGATAACTTTGAACGAGACGAATTTTACCCCACTGGACCACCCTATCGCTGACTGTATCAGAACAGCACACGCCGGTCGCCATCTCCGCAGAACCTGGGCTCAGTTCCCGTTTTTCACGTCGTCACTCACCTTCACTGATGCAGCGTTCCTCTTCTCCTCTCCGACCTTCTACTTCAATTTCCGACCGCCAACTGGAAAACTAAACAGTGCATCTTCGGGAGGGAACGATGCATCTTTTGAACTGCGTCAAACTCCTCCGGACCGCCCATGAAATGTTTTATTGGTGTATGTTGAAGGTATACAGACAGAGGCACTGGTAGACACAGGCACATCACTTTCCGTAATTTGTGCAGACTTTGGTGCCCGCTTGAAAAAAGTTAGGACGCCATACGATGGTCCTCCCCTTCATTGCGCAGATGGAGTCCCTATTCAGCCTTCAAGTGTTTGCACAGTCGGCGTTTTCATAGATGGCATCCTTCACCACATTCAGTTTCTTGTAGTTTCTTGGTGCACTTACACAGTAATTTTAGGGTGGGGCTTCCTTTCTTCGGCATCAGCTTCAATATCGTGTCGGCAGCGAGTAATTCAAATGTCACCTACTGAGAGTTCATCCGATGTCGATCCATACAGCTTCCATTTCATTGCTGCCGCTGATTGTTTCATGTTGGCAGGTGATGAACAAATTCTCACGATCGCTTCGAATACTGTAGTTAACGGTGACGTGTTCATAGCTCAATCAGTTCGCTCTAAACCTGCGGGGCTTGCCGTAGCACCCGGCCTTGTGCGGTTTAATGACAGTGAAGCATTGGTCACCGCATAAAACCCAACTTCTTCGCCAGTGATGTTGCCCCAGGGGACTGCTGTGAGCTGCTTCGCTGACCGCGAGCCTTTTTCGCTGGTTCCCCTTCACGCAGAATCAACGCCTTTTTCTGCTACAACTGATATGAAGACTAGCACTGTTGCTTTAAATGACATCATAAGTCCTCACCTTACAGCCGAGCACAAGAGAGACCTCTTAGACCTTCTCCAAAAGCACCGCCATTCGTTTGACGTTCATTCCAAAGTTCTGGGCCGCACCTCCGTTGCAGAGCACCGCATCGAAACCGAATGCAGCTACACGGTACGCCGCCGCCCATACCGTCTGTCTTCGGCGGAACGGCAAATCATTGAGGGAAACGTCGCCGACATGCTCAAACGGGATATTATTCGATCTTCATTCAGCTCTTGGTCGACTCCTGTGGTGTTGGACCGGAAAAAGGATGGCTCTGGTTGCCTTTGTGTTGATTACAAAGCGCTCAATAAGATTACGAAAAAAATTGCCCGCAGCTTCCCTCGGGGGAACACTGAGGAGGATGCGGAGCATATAATTGGTTAACGGGGTGTTAAAGTGCGACTTACTTGGGTCGATGGCTAAATTGGTTAACGTCGTTGTGAAATGGGGTGTTAAATTGCGACTTACTTGGGTCGATGGCTAAATTGGTTAACGTGGTTGTAGGAGGGGGTGTTAAATGAGTGAACACGTACACACGTATGCGAAAGGGCGGCGCTGGTCGAAGGGACGTCGATCATTGTGTTTGTGGATTCGTTGGAATTCATTTCACCGCGACCTTGGACGTCGACGCGCCGTACAAACCAACCGACGAGCGGCAACTGAGCGAGCGAGCGCCGACCTTGAGTATATATACAGCGCGACGGCGCATGCGCTGTCAGCTGTTGAATGTTCTCGAAGGAGAAGCGCGCGCGCGGCACAGATGGCGACGGCGCATGCGCTGTCAGCTGTCGAATGTTCTCGAAGGAGAAGCGCGCGCGGCACAGATGGTGGGCGACGGCGCGACGGCGCATGCGCGCGCGTCAGCTGTCGAATGTTCGAGAAGCGGTGCGGACGGCGCGGACGGCGCACTACAAGGCGCGAGTATAAGATGCTTCCGCATCTAAAAAAAGATTTATATCTGTTGCCACGCATAGATGATGCCCCGGACTCCCTAAAAGGCGCAGAATATTTCTCCAGCCTCGACCTCCGATCTGGGTATTGGCAAATACCTATGCATGAAGCAGACAAGGAGAAAACAGCGTTTGCAACGCCTGATGGACTTTACGAGTTTAACGTCATGCCTTTTGGCTTATGCAACGCTCCCGCAACATTCCAGTGCATGATAGGTACTGTATTCATTATCATCATCATCATCAGCCTGACTACGTCCACTGCAGAACGAAGGCCTCTCACATGCTCCGCCAGTCAACCCGGTCCTGCGCTTGCTGCTGCCAATTCATACCCGCAAACTTCTTAATCTCATCTGCCCACCTAATCTTCTGTCTCTTCTAACCCGCTTCCCTTTTCTGGGAATCCAGTCAGTTACCCTTAATGACCAGCGGCTATCCTGCCTACGCGCTACATGCCCGGCCAGTGTCCATTTGCTCTTCTTTATTTCAGCTATGATATCCTTAACCCCCGTTTGTTCCCTAATCCACTCTGCTCTCTTCTTGTCTCTTAAGGTTACACCTACCATTTTTCTTTCCATTGCTCGCTGCGTCGTCCTCAATTTAAGCTGAACCCTCTTTGTAAGTCTCCAGGTTTCTGCTCCGTAGCTAAGCACCGGCAAGATACAGCTGTTATATACCTTCCTCTTGAGGGATAGTGGCAATCTACCTGTCATAAATTGAGAGTGCTTGCCGAATGTGCTCCACCCCATTCTTATTCTTCTAGTTACTTCAAGTTCGTCGTGGTTCGGCTCTGCGGTTATTACCTGCCCTAAGTAGACATAGTCTTTTACAACTTCAAGTGCACTATTACCTATCTCGAAGCGCTGCTCTTTTCCGAGGTTGATGTACATTACTTTCGTTTTCTGCAGATTAACTTTAGGACCCACCTTTCTGCTCTCCTTGTCTAACTCCGTAATCATGAGTTGAAATTCGTCTCCTGAGTTACTCAGCAATGCAATGTCATCGGCGAAGCGCAGGTTACTAAGGTATTCTCCATTAACTCTTATCCATAACTGTTCCCATTCTAGGCTTCTGAAAACCTCCTGTAAGCACGCGGTAAGTAGCATTGGGGAGATTGTGTCGCCCTGCCTTACACCCTTCTTGATTGGCATTCTGTTGCTTTCTTTATGAAGCACTGTGGTAGCAGTTGATCCCATGTAGATTTCTTCCAGAATGTTTATATATACTTCATCTACGCCCTGATTCCGCAGTGTCTGCATGACGGCTGATATTTGTACTGAATCAAACGCCTTCTCGTAATCTATGAAGGCTATGTATAGTGGTTGGTTATACTCTGAGCATTTTTCTATTACCTGATTGATAGTATGAATGTGGTCAATTGTTGAGTAGCCTGTTCGAAATCCTGCTTGTTCCTTTGGTTGATTTAATTCTAATGTTTTCTTTACTCTGTTAGCAATTACCTTTGTATATAGCTTGTATACTACAGAGAGCAAGCTGATCGGCCTGTAATTCTTCAAGTCCTTGTCATCTCCTTTCTTATGTATTAAGATGATGTTAGCGTTCTTTCAAGACTCTGGTAGTCTTCCCGTCAGGAGACACCTCGTAAACAGGGTGGCTAGTTTTTCTAACACAATCTGTCCTCCGTCTTTCAGCAGATCTTATGTTACCTGATCCTCACCAGCAGCTTTGCCTCTTTGCATGTTCTCCAAAGCTTTTCTGACTTCTATCATTACTGGTGGGGTGTCATCGGGGTTACTGCTAGTTTTTATAGTATTAAGGCTGTGGTTGTCTCGGTACTGTATTACGAGGTCTCAAATGGAAAACCTGTTTATGATTTTTAGACATCGTAATTTATTCTTCTACTTTCCTCAGCACCCTCAGCATTTAAACGAAGTTCTAACGTACATTTCGAACGCTGGTCTACAGCTCAATACAAAGAAGTGCCACATTGCCAGCACATGCATCAAAGTATTGGGTCACCTTGTCAGCAAAGATGGCAATCGACCCAACCCCGATAAGGCTGCTGCCGTAATAGGTTTTCCACGTCTGGGCAATCAAAAACAATTGCCAAGTTTTGTGGGCTCGGCGTCTTACTGCCGCCGCTTCATCCGTCACTTTGCTGCCATTGTGCGGCCGTTACACAAGCTTCTGACGTCAGGAACGGCTTTCCTATGGACTGACGAGTGCGAGTGCGCTTTCCAAGCCCTTAAGCGTGCTCTGACATCAGACCTCATCCTCCGTCACTTCGATGAACGTGCACCCACTTTCCTGCACACAGATGTCAGCGGCCACGGAATTGGTGCTGTCCTCCTCCAGCGGGACGATACCTCACGTGAGCGAGTAGTTGTGTATGCCAGCCATGCACTAACACCTACGGAGTAGAACTACTCAATAACAGAGCAGGAATGTCTCGCTGTCGTTTGGTCCATCCAGAAATTTCGACCTTATCTGTATGGATGCCACTTGACTGTGATTACCGACCACCATGCCCTATGCTGGTTGTCCTCGCTGAAGAATTTGTCTGGGTGCCTCGGTCGCTGGTTACTGCGTTTGCAAGAGAACACTTTTCACGTTGTGTACAGGTCTGGCAAACAGCATCAGAATGCTGACGCTTTCTCTCGCTACCCTCTGCCACTTTCATCTCCAACCACGCATCCTCAATGCTCCTCAGGTGATCAAGCGGCTTCTTCTTCACTAACATTATCACCCCTATCAGGTTTTGGGCCACTATCTTTAAGCAGCAGCGCCCAGTTGGCTGCGTGCCAACGAGACGACACCTACTGTAATCGCATCATTGGATAATTGAATGGCTTCTCTTCTCCACCTAATGCCAGACTACGTCTTCAGCTATGGCAGTTAAAGCTAGAGAACAATGTCCCGCAGCGTTATACTTACAATGCGGATGGGCATCGGTGCGTGCCAGTACTTCTCCGTTCGCTGCGAAAACAAGTTTTCGAAGCATTTCCGACGACCCATCAGCTGGACACTTAGGATTTCAAAAGACCTACAACCGCGTTAGGAGCTGTTTCTTCTGGCCTGGTCTTTCTACCTTTGTGGCTAATTATGTCACTTCTTGCGCACATTGTCAGCGCCGGAAACGACCAACTTGAGCTCCTGCTGGCTTATTACAACTCATTCTGTTGAGACTTTTTGTCGTAGTCGGAATAGACCTCGTCGGCCCACTTCTCGTAACGCGAGCGGGCCACCGCTGGATCGTCACAGCCGTTGACCACCTCACACGGTATGCGGAGACTGCTCCTCTATGCACTAGCTCTGCCTCAGACGTTGCCGCCTTCTTTTTAGAAGCCATTGTGTTGCGTCATGGTGCACCTCGCAAGTTGTTGAGTGACTGAGGCAAGGCGTTCCTGTCAACAATTCTCAACGAAATCCTAAAAACTTGTGGCACAGTTCATAAGACCACACCCGCTGACCACTGGCAGACAAATGGCCTGACAGAGCGATTTCACCGAACTCTAATTGACATGATATCCATGTACATCGGACCGAACCACGATAACTGGGACAAAATTTTATCGTTCGTAACATTTGCACACAACACCGCTTTTTAACGAACCACTGGGTATTCACCTTTCTTCCTTGTCTATGGTCGTGCGCCTACATTCACCATTGATGCCTCTTTCTTCAATGTAACGACAGAAACTTCCACGACTACGCCAGAACATTTCGTCTCCAGGCTCGCCGAGGCACGACAACGTGCTCAACTCAACACGGAGGCCAGTCAACAAGACCGCAAGCAATGCTATGACAGCTTTCGTCGAGACGTCACCTTCCGTCCTTGAGATGAAGTACTACTTTGGACGCCTGTTCGCACACCAGGATTGTGTGAAAAGTTTGTCACGCTTTCTGGTACCTTACGTTATTTGTGAACGAACATGTCCTGTCAATTACCTCGTCACTCCTGTGGAGGGTTCCTCGGACTGCCGTTACCGTGTCTCCAAGATAGTCCACATTTCACGTCTTAAACCCTTTGTTCGCCATGCCTCTCTCGCCTAAGTCTCGGCCGGACCAGCCGCTCAAGGGCGTCGGGAAATTAAGTGTGAGCATTATTTATGAGTTCCATCTTTTCATCTGTACATACTCATCATGACCAGTCAAGTTTAGGTTGTGGGGCACATACTCGAAATCATAAAGAGGAGTCTTGAGGGTACTCGACGCCATTTTACTATATATATATATATATATATATTGAAGAGATTTAACAGACAGTAATGCGAAGGAATGTACAGGGGAAGTTATAAGAACCATTGGAATGTAAATAAGAAGAAAGAAAAGTGGATGAAAAAATAACCAGCCGTGAGCAGGAATCGATCCTACGACTTTCCAATAACGCGTTCGTCTTCTTTTGTCTTCGACACTCGATGCGTGTTCGAGTGTCGCATTCGTGAAACGTTTCGGATGCGATACTTTTGTTTGTGTTTTTTATTCCTTTGTGGTTTTCATTCCTTTATTCTTGTGTTCGTGCTGTTGGCGCGCAAAGAAAAGAAACAAGTCAGTGTTATTAGAATTTCCATCTGGTCACTGTGCACAGCATGCCTACGAAGGATCAGTTGCTCCTAATTGGCTGCTGAAACAGAACAAAATTTATTTGTTTTCACTAATGGCATCTCATTGCCTATCAGCAGCGATATTGCTGTGCTAAACACTGGTTGACGCTGCGTGTGCCACTCCTCCCAGGGTTTTATGTTATTGAAGCTGCAACACTTTTCCGTATATGTATCGCTTCTCTCCAGTTTCTCTCCAGTGAAATTGGCTCTGTCAATTAACGAGTCTTCTTTCTCTCGTCATTGCTTTTTCCAAAAGTCGCAACGATGTTGTCTTTCTACTAATGTGTCGTAAGACACACTGGCCGAGTTCCTCATCTCAATGTTTGAGACATTTCATCAAGCTCAATGCTAATTAATAAATTATCTTTAAGCACTATTGTCTAATGTTTGAGTCTCTAATATTTTTATAAAAACATGTAATAGGTCTGTGCTGCATATGTGCCTCACTTGTGTTCTAAACAAGATGCTCAATGAGCTGTATCATTGACAATTCTATCCACTCTCTGGATTGAGGACGCTAATTTCAAAAACAATGGCATGGTAAATACAGGATCACATTTAAGTACAACTATCTCCGTGGCTCAGATTGTGAAATGTTCGCATGCCTTATGGCAGCTGCCACGTGGCATACAATGAGTTGGAGCTATCAAAACACAACTACAATAATCACACTTGTCAACCACAACGATAACATTATCCATAATATTTACGAGGAGAGGCCAGCAGTTGTCTCTTTTTTGGGTATTCACAAATTAAAGAAATTAATGTTGGAAGTAGAGTTCTCTCAAACAGCATAAATATAAATAGTATAATGGCATCATGTGAAAAAAAGACATGCCCATGTAGTCATGAATATTGCTGCGAAATTCCAGAACTGAAATTGCAAATTCTATTTTCTCCTCTGCCAACAGAACAAGGAAGAGATTCTGTTCGGGCTGAGCTACCTGCCTACAGCCGAGAGTCTCACCTTTACCATAATGAAGGCCACCAATTTGACATCGCCCATGAACAACCTGGAGTCTTTCTGTAAGTTCAAGCACTCTTATTTTACCTGATATACTAGGATATTTTTTGCTTGCACTTTGGACGCACGTATCTCTGCTTACTTCATCTGTATATGTCGCAGCCTTGCTGCTATACTCGCTTAAATATTTTCATGAAAAAATGATCTGAATAGAGGGTATAGCTTATGCAATAATTAGAAATATTGCCCTTATGTGAAATAGTACGTGTTATGTGAGGAACGGTTTACTGTACATACTCTAGACTATCAATACTTATGTGCTGTTCACAAAAATTGAAGCCATCGCTTTCTTAGGCTCTATCAAGTCGTTGCCTTGCTTGAGCAGCACTGAATCAGAGCAATTCTTTATATCTATGGAGTTACGCTGGAATTTCGATGAATGCCTCACTAAAAAATGCAACAAACATATTCTGCATAGCTGAACATAGCGTATTCTTGTGAAGTGCTAGTTGTGCTCCAGTGTTTAAGAACAAGTTGTCTAGTTATTTCACCATCTTTTCAGCTTGACGTTTGATAGCTAAAGCATGCTATATTACAGATTGCTAGGTCAAGAGCAGAAATGCAACTCTATTTTTTTATTCATAGCACCCATGTTTTGCAAGGCATGACTTAGCTGCTCCACTTTGCTCCTAGCTGTGAACCAGCTTTTCATACAATTGTGAATAATATATCGAGGACTTAAATGTATTAGGCATGTCAACAAACGATTTGTGTGAATGAAACAGAGGTTAACATTTTTAGAAATTATTTATATACAGCAGAAGAACAATATTTGCAATATTCAAGAAAGGGTTACAAATTTACGGAGGCATGCACCCTCTTTTGCGAATTAGAAAGTAGTCTTTCTTTACAAACACATTACAATAGTCATTACTTCTAAAATGGCCGACAACTTTTGCCACGGCCAATACACACATACAGAGAGCTTTGCCGAAGCCTTTTAAAGCTACTTCAAAAAGTCTTTTTACGGGTCTATTAAGTCTAAAGAAGAAGCAAACAAGCCTTTCTGGCTTCTTTTTCACATTGAAGCGTGTAGAAATGGAAGGTAGTTTATATGGACTTGCTCGTATGGGTGATATAAACGAGCGAAAATTCAGTGTGAAGTTGGCAGGAGTTCAGTTGGGTGAACTTTTTTGTACTTCAAAGAAATAAATGATAATAATTGTTCATCTTGGGTGTGTTTTTACCTTAAATCTGTGACGTAGAAAAATTCGCTTTGAATGGATTCAGGGCCTGTATATATCAGTTTTACTACTTTTTGACCAAATAGTAATTCGTTCACCAAGAAGCTTAAACAAAGCTTTTCGCCTGTCCAGTACAAATTGCTAGAGAAAGCCATAAGGCCAATTTTATTATAGAACTGCTACAATGAACGCAAATACATGCATATAAAAGGAGAGAACCAGAAGGATAGAGAAGCTTGCGTGTAGCAATGGCAGTGAAGTAAGTACAAAGTTTTTCGAACATACGGGTCAATATTTTACAAATGCTTTTCAAGAATTTAGAAAAATGAATGTGTTTGACACCTACGTAAACATTAATTGCCAACATAGTGCTGCTTTTAACAAAAGAAAATTTGTCTTGATGGTACCACACATAAATGGGGCATTGAAACATAGAAATATACAGATATCGTTCGATAAACAGAACTTTCTTATCCTCCTTCGAAATTGGGTCACTATTGCACCTGGTTAGAGGTGCATGAAAAAATAAAATTTAAGTCACAATTTTATTATTGGAGCATGCCTCATCATAGCTTTCCCACCTGAATGTCATCCTGAGAGGCCATGAACTTGAAAGGCTTTTTTTGTAGTTTCACCAAAAGGACAACAATAACTTCATTGGTTTAGTCGTGTTAAGTCCTCATGTCTAAAAACAAGCAAGCTAAATAATCAACAATTTTCTCCCATTGATTATGATGGCTCTTACAAGAACTGTTGAAACGCACAATGTCGCTGCTAATCAGAGAGAAAGCATATATTCAGGGTCTACACTTGTTTGTGCGATTCTTGTGGTTCCTTTAACTTTTATCTTTCTCTTTAGAGTAGCTAACTTAACTCAGCCTTTATTACTTCGTCTCCTTTTCTATTCTTTTATCTGTCTTGTGGCTTGCTAGGATGCTTCTTGGAGGAGGAGCAATCTACCAGTATTCGCAAAATGTCTTCTCCTTTTATTCTCTTCTTAACGTGTCCTTGCTTGTATTCCATGTCGCAGATCCGTGTGTTCGCGTGCTCCAGTTCCATAGTGGGAAGCTTCGCAAAAAAAAGAAGACAGCCGCCCAACATGCCACGCTTTGTCCTGTCTACAACGAGTCGCTGACGTTCGACGTACCGCAGACCGAGCTGGACAACGTCGTCTTTCTGGTGGTGGTCAGCCACCGGGACCCGTCTCAGATCGTCTCCTCACCGGAGTCACCCACGACTCCCGTGGCCGGAGCCCCGCAGCAGCACGTCGGCAAAGTGATCGTCGGAGCCTGCGGCCGTGGCAGCGTACTCCACCACTGGAACGCCATGAAACAGAGCCCGCGCAAGCAGGTCACCCAATGGCACACGCTCCGGTGAATGGACACGTTTTGCGCGGCGAGTGCAGCCTGGTATTGACTAACTTGTGTTGACATTACAGGAGGCGAAAAAAGCAGCGGGCACGTTCAATTATCTGAAGCGATATATGCTTACGTGCATACACCAGAGTCACCCTGGGGCAATCGTAATCCTCGTATGTGCTTCGAAATTGTTAAACCAAAGCAATTGACGGGCACAATTCGGAGGAGTGGCTATTGATGGTATTGTGAAAAAAAAACTGGTACTGCAATTTTCTTCCAATACCCACCCACTCCTGTAGTCTTATACTATTACTCATGTCACTCTTTCTGTTGGAAACTGACTGAATGCATTTATGCATGCTATCAACTGTAGTTTACAAGTATCATAAATGATGACAATGTGGCATAATTTGTTTCCAAGCTTCGGATGCTGTCTTCATTGAACAGCTAGGAACTCAGTTGCCCAATGCCAGGGACAAACTTCCTTACATTCTCTAACAAGTCACAGGACGCAGTTTCTTGCCGTCCTGGTTTATTACGGTTCATTTCCTTTCAAAATTCAGTGTGTATTGACAGACTTGCATGCTAGCACGACCGTTTCTTTAGGAGAAAAAAAATGCCTAGAATATTAAACAACTTCCAAATGCATGTATATATCTTTGACATAAAATTCACTCGAGTTTTCCACCTTGGAGTGGCATGGTTGTCAAGACAGTCAGAGAGCGACAGTAGCGGACGATACCAAGTAGGAATGCACATCGATTTTCTGTGGAATACTTTTTTCGGGGCAAGAGTGTTCTCGCCGATAAAATGTACATCGTAAGAAGGAAGTTGTTAGAAACTTAAATTCGGATCTTCATTCTAATATAAACTTACTCCTTTATACGCAGAACACATCCCTCCGGTTTTACATGAGCTGCGTATAGAAGGAATAGTGGCAGTTTTCTTCTCACGACGTTAGTCCATAGTTCCCACGAAATAATTCTCGTGTATTATTTCGTCACCTTCCACGTTTTTTGGTGTATGTTGACATGAAGTCACTGTACTTACGTGCATTTAATTCCTGTAGCCACAAATTTGGGCTACTATCCTCAAGAAGGCGTGTTAAACTCTCAGCCGTGGTTACTGCTGTCCCATTTGAACTAAATACAAAAAGAAGAAAACTATTTTGTACTTCCACATCGGTGCACTTTACAGTTGTCTTCAATTACCTTGAGCCCTCTTTTGCGGTATAACTCATAATAACGTATTTAGTTTTCTACGCAAAACCTGAGAAAAAACTATCATTAACCGTACTTAGAAAATGAGGGAACTGTGAAATTTAGACAAGCAGGTTGGCTGCTTTATCTATATCAATGCTTATCAGCTCTCGCAAACAGTTTCAGTGAAAGGTAAAATTCGGGCAGGAAACTTGTGGCGTGTAAATCACAATTTTTGAAAAATTTTGAAGAAATCAAAACCCGCGAAGCTTTTTCCATTCTGTGTGCTGGACCATAGGCCATCTGTGCACTAGCACGCTAAAGTGGTTTTCTAAGCGAGTGCTCAAACTCATGGCCATGAAAAACCAATTTCGGGGAAACAAGCATAAGCGGCACTATATCTACATAAACTATGGCATTTTTATTGGCTATATATGTTTTAGGCTGGGATAGATTTTTGAAAAAAAAGTGCATGCAATGTGGTAAAATTTAGTCAACTTGGACGTGGCATCTCTTATTTATATACAGAGATGCATCTCTTAGAAGTTCAAATTTGGATAAAATACTTGATTTGTGATACTATACTGACTGTTTTTTAATCTCGAAGACTTATCACTTTTTACTGTCTAGAAGTACCTTGGTTCCGTTGGGAGGGGAACTGATGAAGTTGTCGTAAAAACGCGACACAGTTGATAGGCAAAGGCACGCTTGAATTTTTTTCTTGTACTCCTCTTAATATGCACTACTCGAATAACAGGGAAAGGAACATTGAGTTGTTGTTTTACGGCATATTTATTGTTCTAGAGTGAGAATCCCGACTTGACGTTTCAACACTACAGCACCATGCTTTGGAGATGCTATAGTTTCTTTGTCTACATGTATGCCTCATAAAAGTACCTCTCATGAAGTAATTGTTTGCTCCTTTTTTTTGCTAACTCATACCACAAACAATTTATGACACAGTTCGTAACATTTTGCATGGTTAACTGGGGCTACAGGCATGGCGAAAAGCTTTATGACGCAGTCATCATGAGCTTCGGTACTAATTGCTGATGCTGGAAATGCCAACTAGTGACGTTTTGAAATATCATTGAAATATCTGTGCTGCCTTGGCACATATTTTGTCCTTTTGATGTCCTTTTTCTTCACACAATAAAACTCCCGTTTTGTTGCGGAAGAAGAATTTTGATGTATAGCTGTCCCCATACACTTTGCTATAACTGTCCCCATAGCTGTCATCATACCAGTCCCCATACACTTTGCTCGCACAACAGGGATGTATTCTCACTGTGAAACATCCAAGTCAACACAGGTCGACAAACTTTTGATATTCTGCTATTGATGTTTCTTGCATGTGTATAATTCACACTTATTTTTTTTTTTTGTATGGGGCAAGTGCATCTAAGCGAGCAAGATAGTGGTATTACAAGAAGTATGTAAACAGCTGAATACAGAAATAAATTAGTAACAATTGCCTGCGAAAAAACAAGTTTAAAACACTAAGAATAATAGAATATTTTTTTCTCTCACACTTTTTCATTATCTGGACTTCTGTGACATCTACAATATAAAAATTTTTGAATGTTAGTGTGTAGAAAACAACAGTTCAATTGGACACTTCCTCGCGATTTTAAATAAAACTGCACAAACATGTACTTTCTTCGTTGCTTACCACTAAGGCACTTCAACTCACCAGCCTTATGTGTAAAAGTGGTTTCTGTGGCGATTCTCTAGTTCTGTCACAAGGTGCCTATTTCAATTGTAATTTGCAGTTACATTTTTAAAAGGACAATTACGAGTGTTTTGCAGCTTGTTGTGCCACCAGTATTTACGGCGTGTATAAGTTACTTGCCGTGGTCAGGATTTATTTCTCGCAGCTTTTTTTTCACTTGTTAACTTTCGCACTGTTGTTGAAAGGAGATTGAAAAATGGTGTCTCATAAATTAAGAATTGTAATTCTGTTTTGTAAACGCCAGTGTTGGATATTGGTTAGCATATATTTCAATACGGACTCCTGTAAACTTAAGAGGCTTTCCTCGCATAGTCGGTAGGACCTGCAACCACGGATCTGTCAAAAGTCAGATAAACAGGATGTACTCGTTAGAGATGTTTCTCATTTCATACAAAAGTTCTTCAGTTAAAATAAATATGGTGTCTGGGCCTTTTATCTCTTTATTATTAGCACTGCAAGTGCAACGATCCAGACACACAAGATATTAGGCGAAAGCACACATATTTCGCATTTCTGCTTTTATGGCATACCTTTGTCCACTGCAGAATTCACAAAGTTTTTGTGATGGTTTGCCTAGTAACTAAGTAATTAGGTAGGACCTGTCGATTTTAGCACTTAGATGAAATATTTTTTGAAGAGTGATATCTTTTGTCGAAAGTATTGTGATTCGAAGCTTCCATAAAATAAGCCACCTATTAAGTTGTGGAAAATTTTTTTTGAAAAAAAACTGACTTTTGGATAGTTTGCTAGCGTAGCTATAAACAGGGAAATAATACCGATATTTTATTATTCAGCAATATCCTGTACTTTCACCCAAATATATTAGATTCCCTAGCTGTTTCATTCTCTGTTAAGACTTCTAGACATTACAATGATTTGAGATGCCTTTTAGCAAGCTACCCATTTTACTGAAATGGGTAACAATATGGTTTCAGGTAATTACAATGCATATACTTGTATTTTAAATGTTGTTTATCATATTAATTTGTAAATCAATTTCTAAACTGAGCTATATTGAATCACACAACCTTACCCACATTTCACCATATACATAAATAATGTTTTCCACTAACGGACAAAACTTGTTAGCTATTTATGACATTCTTTGACAGTGAGGTCATCTCACGAGATATCAATTTGAAAAGGTGCTATCAATCCACGAAGTGTTCATGGCGCTTTGTTAGTGTAGCAAGAAAAAGTGTTTCCGAAGGCATATCTCTATGACAAGGTAGATGACGGCTGAGGGATGGCAACGGCGCGTCCGGTGGACCAGCAAAAAAAAAAAGAATATATAAATTAAAATAAAAATGCTTTCAAATTTTGCTGGAGATAGCAATAAAGAACTGTAGTAGTAAGTTATGATTCGGTATTTGTCTCGACCCTATTCAAATAACAAATTGTGTGTGTTATTCATGAAATATCTGAAATAATTACATTTAATTCATTTTTATTGCACTTATTTTTGGCGGTACACTTACTGTGATAAGAAGCCCCACTTATTCTTTTTCCTAATTATTTATAACAGTAGCTTGCTGCACAAAACATGCATCTATAGAAATTTGTATTTCATAATGGCCCTTAAAAAAGAAATATGCCTATTCTGGATGCCCACAATGTGAATAACGCATATCACGTATAAATTTTTTGTGTATTAGTTCTTTTTTTGCTTTCAGTCAAGGACTACTTGCCAATGAGGACAGAGCGCCCATTTCAGGCTGTATTAGGGTTGAAGAACCACAGAGCAATTCCAACTGGAAGGAACGCTTATGACTCATTAAACCCAGCGCTGAATAATGCAAGCAACTGGAGTAGTAAACGTAAACTGATAGCTAACATAAGGAATGTAGTAGTTTTCTATCATAGTATATAAAGTTTCTACTGGCACAGACATCTGTCACTTTTCGAATACAAATTGGCAATTGAGGTTTGTCTGGCCATCGCGGCGTTTCAAAATGCTGGGCGGGGTTTCGAAATAAAATAACGTATAATTTACTACAATCAAGCGACGTTCAATGTCACTGCTCTGTCACTCAGGGTACATCCGGGATCACTGATTGTATACATAAAAATATTGGTTCTTTTAGGTGTTTTCTAAGCTGAGCACCTTGTATATATAAAATTAGTGTAAAATATTAAAGAACTACATTACATCTACACTTCAAAAGGGTGAGCTGCAACAGACAGCATATTTTTATCTAGAGTATGAGAACGTCTGTGAATTGTGAAGTATAGCGATATCTCTCGTCGGTGCTATTTTTATACCAATACCCACGAACTGCATTCCATAAATGAAAACAGTAAATGGCTTTCCGTGCAATGGAAACTCCTACACAGTAATTTAGTTCAAATAGAGGCATTGCCATAGTAAAAAATTTTTGCTCTTGGCTTCGAAGATATTTGAAATCACAGGCAATTTTAAACTACCAAGTAAACTGGCGTAACTTGTATCGGCTGAATGATCGTTGTCTCAATAATCAAACGGTAAGTTGGAGCCCATCGGTAGTTTATGGTAACAAAATATTAATGACTATGCACAAAGCAGACAGTGCTTAAAGCAGCAAAGATGCACTGTTTTTTATACAAAAGTCTGAAATGCCAAGTAGCCAACAATTGTACTGATATAAGCATGACTAGCAAAGCAGCAAATTGATACCTATTTTTCCCCCTGTAACGAGAATTTCACATATCGAAGAATCAAATTTATAAGATACAGATAGGTTGATAGCGATTCGTCGCGCCACTTATTTAGGTTGACGTTATTATTCTTCGTAGAAGCGTGGTCACGCGTAGAATACGTCTTAAAGACGGTTTCTGCGTGCTCAAGCTGCAGTGTAATTTTATTGCTGGCACAAATTCAGTAAGCGCCATGAAGGAAATAACAAGTCCTCATTAGTTCATTCGCTAACACATTGAGTGACACATGCTAAACTAATTTATTTTGACAGAAAAAAAAAAAACCTTGTAGCCATTAAGGGCTGCAGCGCAAGCACGAAGGTGCTAGAAGAAACAGACGAAAGGCGAGGCAAAGAAAGCAATGAGGACAACACAGCGCTCGTTGTTTCTCTTTGCTTTCTTTGCCTCGCCTTCGTCTCTTTCTTCTAGAACCTTCGTGCTGGCGCTGCAGCCCTTATTACCATGAATTAAAACCAACTAGCCCAAATAGCCGTTCTTCTTCTTGTTGCCAATGATTTAACTCATATGTCAAGGATGTTGTAATACAAAGGTGGTTTTCTTGCTAAAAATGCTTTCATTGCTAAACTTGCTAAAAATGCTTTCATTGATCTTGCGTCGGTAGACACCAGGTAAAAAAAGAAGGCCCAACAACTAGGAGCACAATTCACAAGCAAGACAAAACGTTTAGGTAAAGAGGATAACGGTGCATTCGTAGAGGGCACAGAATGATTAAGACCACAGCTGCTAGATTATTAGGATGACGTACATGGCCATTGACTTTGCATGTGAAAAAATTTTGCTAACATCAAAGTTTCTGACACTTATCTCCTTTAGATACAGATTTATATTGCTAATGTGATAAGGAAGTGCACTAGTGTGTTCGCTAGAGGTCCAGGACACACATATTTAAAATGCAGTGGGTGTTCGTACCGATTTTCATGTGACTGTGATAAGACAAAAATGTGCATTTGACTCGTGGTAGAGCGAAAGTGAGACTGTTAGTTTTTTATAGAGAGCGTAGATGCCATATTTATTGCGAGTGACAAGCACAAGTAGCCTTTGGCCCGCAGTGATGTAGATTTCAAGATTGGGACTCTGAAAAGCCCGTTTGTACGTTTCCCACGCAGCGTTTCACTGGAGATTGTGTATCTCTAAAGCTTATTTCTTTTTTAGGCACGTCGTCATTCGCCCATCTTTTAACCTCTCTATGGACCCTTTTATTGTGCACTTTATGTTACCAGAGGGCCTGATGTCCGCAAGCACAGTTGCGGTTGCTTGCATTGTATATCCAGCTTAAGTGAAGCCTGGCGTTTCCTGAAAGAATGATAGCTTGAAGCGTCTTTTTTGAAGGCTAAGTGCCGTCCTTCATATCTACATGATCACTCTTTCCACATATCTCTGGTGTATGTACTCGTTGTTAGTAATATGTGCATTTCGGCCATATAACCTTGCTTTCGGAACCTTGTTCAAATGCCTCTTTTTGAACGAACTGTACATGTAGTGTCCTCAACCTTATGTGACGACATGCCTTGAAATAAACGTGAGCTGACATTCTCCTGGAGATGCTGGCATGTGGATAACTGTCTGTACATTTTCAACTGTCTCAGAATAGTCAATATGAGACAATAGTACCTGTATTTCATTTAGTAAAAGATGTTGAATAATCGTAATAATTCCTGCCGAGTCAAGTATCCACATATAAGCTGTAAGCCTACAGCGCTAACTTTTCGAAGCTATCTTTCATTCTGGTCAACATATAACGTATGATTGTGCCACACGAATGTGTGTTGTATCTTCCAATGGTGCGCACTATTTGTTGAAAGTACCCCAAGCTTACTTAAACTTGTGTCCAACAATCAAAGCAATCAAAGTTCATAAGAGATTTTTCGAAAAGGTGGCTTATACAGTTTCAGTTAGTGCACTTCTTTCTTTCCGAAGCAAAGAGAAAATTGCAAATTCACTTCTTTTGTATGAGAATGTATCCCAGCTTACTTTACTCGTCCCACAATATTTTATCTTAGTTTTACTAATGCTTTTTCAATTATAACGTCCGGGAGAAGAATGAGAGCTACAGCTTTCTTTGTCAAGAAGCGATCTCGAAGGCATATCGTCACATCTTGTGTGTTCTCCTAGTTTACTTCCATAGCACTGTAACACGTTGCCACGTATGCTATGTGAGCGCCTGTATGTTGTATGATCCTATCTACATAGTGTACTGACCATTCGTGAGGACTTCTTTTTGAGTAATGCATGCTGACTGTTCTTCGGCGTTGCTGTACCCTATGGATGTATTTGGTGTTCTCCAATGGCCAGTTTTATTCTGTAACCTTTGTCTCTGGATCTTCTTTCCCCATGCAGTGATAAAGGTGCACTGCTCTGGTACCTTCAGCCACATGTCGGAGTGGAACGTATTCAGCAGTGAAGTTATTGTTTCTAGAGTTGTTACGATTACAGGTACATTGAGGTTCAGTCTCTATTTTTTTGTTATCACCACCAACTCTCACTCTACGTAATGCCTCCCCACACGTTGAGCGAACGCCACTGCGCTGCGCAATATTTCCTACAGAATTTGGTACATGGCAATTGACAGCAATGTCGTAGATTATTAGACCTCTTAATAGATCAGCTAGTATTTTCCCTGGTATTTTCTTTGTCAACAAGTCTTGGCACTAAGAAGAAAGGTCATGTTCCTTACTTACAAAGGGCATCAAAGTTCACGTGCAATATGGTTTTACTAGGAGATGCAACAGCATCAAAGAACTATTTGTCATACCTCGAAGGAAGAGGGAAATTCGGGTTCTTTAGTTATTGTACCATACTTCATAAAGGGTCACGGAAGTGTAGTTTCGATTTTTAATTTTTGGCCTTTTCAGGTCGAGCTTTCCAAAGAAAGATGCCCTAGGGAGCTTTGTCTACGGTGTTAGATTCATTCCGAATGAGAGAATTGTATCTGCAATGTTTTTATTTGACTGTGCAACCTTGTATAATCTGAACGTACTCTAAAATCAAGGCAAGCAAAAGAAATATTCCCTGCCTCTCGGTAATATTTGCGTGTTTTTTTTTATTATGTCGTGGGTATTCGGCTGAAAACCAAGCGTAGCGATAAAAATACAGAATTTACACAAGATTTTTCTTATCTAAAAAAGCAATATTTAGAGCATAAAAATCTCATTTTTATGCGAACTCTTTGGCCCAATGCAAGTTTTCAAATAAAATTTAATTAGAAAAGACAAGTAAGTCATTTAATATTATTAAGGAACTGCATCTTCATGTCCCCTTAAAATTTAAGAATAGTACATGGTAGTATAAGTTCACAGCTGCTCTTTCAATGCAGTGCCTCATCCAGGCGCTGTAGCTTAGGGTGTTATTCTTTCCGTGCTTGGTATGGTTGAAGGTTGACTAACACAGCTACTAAAATTGTTCGCGTATATCAGAAGTAATTTCAAATTTAGTTATTTAAAGTTTCAATCGAAGACAGGAAAGTTTGTATTTTCTATTAACAACCCTGCCTACTGCTAGATATTTTATTTTACATGGTATATAAGCCTTACAGATGGCGGGATTGAATGCCTAAAGTTTTGATGAGCAAAGCATTCACTACCCATTGCCGGTTTTTGATGTGTTTTCCCCATTGCTATTTTGTCGTTTTTTTCGTATGTGTGCTCTTATTATTATGAAGTTTAACGTACCCAAGAGGGTATGCGAAAAAAAGAATGGGTTAAAAAGATAAGAGAAATCTCGCCTGATCAACGTTTTTTTATTACAGTATTTGCCCTATTTGTGCGTTTATTTTTCTACCGGCTGTACACAAAAGCATCATGCCTGTCTGTCATTTCACTTTCGGCAGTAAAGCGGCATAATTGAAGATGCAAGCAGTACCTGGAGTATTTTATTTCCTGGCTCTTCTCTCAGGATGAAAAGTGAGATGACTGGAAATATATAAATATATATTATATACATGCATTTTATTAACTCCTATTTATTAACCTTGACGCCAAGTAGTTTTGGAATGTACGATATAATAAAATGATGTTCATCAAAGTTTCAAGGATTGTGTTTTATTCTGGTTACTCGAGTACACAGCTAAGCTGAACGAGATTTGTCTTCATTGTTCTGGTATTGACGCTGGTCTTTGAATTAATTGTATACATGGTCGATTCAAGCCCTTTTATTAAAGGGACTAAGTACTGGCGAGAACGTTTGATTAGATCCTAGCAGAAAGACAATGAAATATTGGGGTGGAGTTGAACTTCATTGGCGTCTGCATATGAAGATGTTTTCTACAGAGTTTGAAAATAACAAAAGAATTGGTAAGTCGCGCAAGCCAAGTGGAACAGCCGTAGATTTGGATTATAGATTCTGTCGATTCGCTGTTCGCAGTCTCGTAGTCTGAAGCTGTCACGCACGTCTTATTTAGGGCTCAGAGAGTATCTTTATTTATTTTTATTTGTTTACATTTTACCTACATCGCTGTGAGGCATTACGTAGGGGAGGTACACATAATAATTACCTACATAGTTTTCAATAAAAACAATAGATTCAACAAATAAAACAGCACTCAAAATATTTTAAGAGAGAAAAAAAAAAACACTCGAATATTGGCGAGTGAAAACGTCACAGTCATGCATTTGAAAACACGCACACGCTTCGAGACAGCAAACCATTCTTAGTGGCAGGGATATTGTAGGAGTTGTTACAATGAAGAAAAAAAGGATTCATTATCAGTTTCATTGACGAGATCATCCGGGAGACTATTTCATTTCTGTATTGTTTTACGAAAAAAGAACTACCGAAAGAGCGGGTTTTGTAACGGTATTCTAATATTTTTCGTGAATGGTCCTGACGATTACAGACGTACGTTGGTGTGAACAGATAATCAAGATGGTTAATGGCATTTCCATTATAATATATACAATGAAGAAATTTAAGCCTGAGTTTCTGCCTGAAGTATGTAAGCCTGAAGTATGTATATTAATATTCATACCTCCTCTATCTATGCTCGTTACAAGGTGAATGATCCACACAATGAGAACTGATACTGTCTTCGCGGTAGCCAGTGGACCATCTGAAGCCTCGGCGCATGTGCCGTAAGCCATCATACTTGAACACGCACCGATGTCAGGCGCCCTGTTTTCAGCATGTGTTGAGATATGTATGTAAAAATTTGTATTTGCCGCAAGAGCGAAAATTCTGAATACAGTACTTTCGCGGTGTTTTTTAAGTTGGCTTTCTGTGATAAGAGGCTCTGACTGGTGAACTTTCTTTTGTGCCTTAGAAGAATAGGTTCCAAGAAAATGTGTTTTTCGGTCATTTTAGCGATTACTGTTTTAACCGCAGAGCCGCTTGAGCTTGTGGTTAGTTAGTTTGTGCATGACTAAGACACATTATCATCATAATGAACAGTTTTGCGAGGCAGTTCATGTGCATGACCAGCTTGCTCTACCACGTGAACGCATACTGCTGGGGAGCAGGCTACGATTTTGCCCAGCCCAACAACGTTGTCTCCCATTCACAACGCTAGCAACAACTCATGAATTTTCGTAAGGAAATGCTATAACTGTATAGCTGTCAGATTGCGCAAGCAGCTGTATAAATAAAAAGAGAAATTGGTTGTTTAGATCATCATAAAACGGAATCTACGTTTCTGGTGCAACTTGTCAACAGCGGCAAAGTGTGGGGAACATGATGATACATTCAGTGCACCACGGTTACACAGGAGATACTTCAATGTTGATTCCATGCCACACTTCGTCCAAGCTGTGGTAAGCACTCTGCCATGCCCGTAGCTTCAGGCGGCAGTGATCTGGAGGTTCCAGAGTAGTGAACATTCGTACGAGACAAGTCCGCAGTGAACACAAATATTGGGATAAACAATCCTTGTTCAAGGAGCAATAAACTCAACACATAAATAAAAAAAAAACAGAAGTCAGCGAATGGTGCAAGAAATCGAAACGTATTCGCTATATAAACCTTGAGCTAGGATCGGTTCCTTTTGGAATACTGATTGCTGTGGCCGCAAAAGTAAAAGCGTAGTGAGATATCGAAAGTTGTATAAAAATTCCGGAATGATTTTGTAGTCTTATTCCTAATCCAAAGAGACGTCATAGTCATTCACAAAGTTAATTTGATTTCCCTATGAAATAGGATTATGATGGAGAATGATGTTGCCAATAAATGTACACCCACCATACAACTTTTATAGTTTACAAAGCCTTTCGGTATCGCCAAGGCAAATGACGCTCTGCAACAAAGATCCCATAGTCGGTTTCATAGCAACAAGTACAGGAGGGTTCGAAAGTTTACAGACCACTATCCTATCAATATTTATGGCTGCGTAGCTTGGGAACATTTCACCAGGACTGTACTTCCCTGAATAATCATGATTGCCACGTCAGAAGTTGATTTTGATATTGCAGTAAGATGCAACAGAATCTTGCGGTGTTTCCACTTGATTTAAGCGACTCGCCCCCAGTTCCAAAATTCGGGACATTCAAGAATGTTAGGCACTCGCTGAAACTTCACAGCGCTATGTTCCCGCGTAGAGGCTCTGTGTTGAAGCGGTCAACGCACTGGTTGTTCTTCGATCGCCTGAAAGAAATATTAGAAGAATTGTAGGCCACAACATTTACCAAAAGGAAAACATGTCAGAAGTTTATAGAAACTGATTCCCTTCAAACTTCTTCAGCCGTTTATTTCACATTATTTGTTGATTCCGCACAAAAAGATTTTAAAAGTCGTGCATACGGCTGAACAGAACTAAAATATCTTATGGTTTGCCTGATGTTGTCTGCGAAAGAAGGGGCAACGATCATGTGCATACAACAATATATCCTTCAGCAGTTGTGTGACATGAGATCTACATGTGACGTCACATCATCTCAATAAACAAGTCAATGCTGACCGCTCTTTCAGACATGTCTTATGGTTACCGGCTGATTGAGGTGATAGATTTTTGAACAATGCCTTATTTTGTACCGAACGTATTCTATGCCGACAGTTCGTATGTATACACACATGCAACAGGAGGCGTTCAAAAAAATGTGTCCTAAAATTGTCCATTGTAGCAGAAATTGAATATTTACTGACGCCCTTCCTAATTACTCAAAATGTAGCAGCAGCTCCCAACATTATTATAAATATAAATTATGACACCAATCTTATCAACAATGTTAAATTCTACGTAGAGGTGCAAGTCGCTTGTGATATATGGGAAAATCTAACCCCTCCTTTCATAGAGCTGACTGCGTTCTGAAGTGTCGAAAAAGCAGCCTGTGATAAGTGTGACAAACTTGAACTGATTGCTTCAGAATAGCCGCTTATGCTTTAGTAGACTTACCTGTCTGATGTATAAATTTGAATGTCTAACAACAATTTTTTAAACTTCCCTGCCATTGGTTCTTCCAGCAAAACATCGCAGCAAACACCAGTGCGGCGTACAACATTTGATTACAAACATAAAACGCTGCCACATCTTAAGGTGAAAATGATATTATGGGTAATAATAAATAAAGACGCTACTCATCACTGTTACTTACTTCGAGTTTCCCAGGTGTACAGATTCATGTATCGTGTCGGGAAGTGCCACCCTGAACGTCTCTGGTAGCAGCAGCATCAGCACTGAAGCAAGTGTTGCGAAGCCAACGAGGATAGCCATTGGCAGAGAGTAACTGCCGGACGTTCGCTGCGTGAAGTCGCCATACGAGCGTGTCACACTTCTGAAGACATCTGAGTTATCGGCTATGGATAGAGCTACTGGACAGTGGGTATAAAAAACGTAATCACAATAACAGGGCATTCTGGATTACGAAATTAAACAACATTTTCCATGCACAGCGGGAGTGTAGCTTACATGGAGCTTTCACGAGGAAGAAAGAATTAGGAACTAAAAGAACCGCAACATTTCTTGCATGTCATACTCAATACGAATACATATGACAAGTCAACTTGTAGTGTTGCGTTGAAGTGTTAAAATACCCAAATATAGTCGCATTTGTATCTCACATTTTGATGTGGAAAGCTTGTATTCCGACCTTCACTGTCATCACCACCTCAAAAACTGCACGCTAATAAAACGCCATCAAAAGTTCACAGACAAGGCGCAGTAGTTATGAACCTAGGTGCGGATGTATAATTTACCTAGCACTTTTGTGGCGAATGTTATCACTTTAATACTCCTTTCACGGGAGTGTATTTAAGAGCTATCCTCTATCATGCTGTTATGGGACACATTTGTGTACAGAGATTTTCAACTTCAGGGTGCATATTTGTTATTGAAACTACTTTCTTTAGACGATTGGCCTTGGTTAAGAGAAAAATACTTAATGAAAGAGCTGGAGATGTTTGTCTGGTGTTTCCGCTCACATGCTACTTTCCGTTCTGGGTGATTATTAATATATATACACTTATAAACACATAGCACACAGAGCCACACACGGACGTATACTAGACTCTTTGCAGAGTTTTTTTCAGGCTTGTGGGCCGCAAGAGAGTCAGTGGCGTTTTCGCGCCGCGTAACATGCTCCAGCTTCTTTGGCACGGCTGAGGCATACTTACCAGTTCAAGAAGCAATGGTGCGGTCGAGGACCCAATGCGTGTGCCGACTAAGCAAGCACTCACACCGAATGTCCGGAACACTGTCGGGAATATTCGGCAGCGAAAATCCAGAGCAGCGCAAGAGACACGGACGCCAGCATCTTGCCCGCGATACCGCACATCTGGCGCAGTACAACCCAATCTAGATGAGATTGGAAGCGAAGCGTTAGGAAACGGCAACAGAAAATGGCGTGAAGCAGCGACTCCACATAGTCACGTGAATTAGTGTTAAGTCCGTGTTAGGATATAGTGGAGACGCCTAATAATCTTTTCTAAATTTTCCTAATGCTAATGAAACACCTGCCAACGATTTGCCACCACTGAGATGTGCTACCTAAGGTACAACACATGTGGGCCATGTCGTGAACGTTAAATATGTGGAGTTGAAGAAGTACAATGTCTGTGTCACTGCAGTGTCTTGCCTCTAAGCCAGTGAGGAGTATAAATTTGTACGTTTGTAAATATGTGTTGGTGGGATAATCATCCTTCCATCCTTTTCTTTCCTCATGGAAGCACCACGCTGAGTATAACAAAACTTCAGATGATGTTGTTTGGAAAATAATTTTACATTATATTTGCCAACCAGGGAGGAGAAAATGCTGTAGGCCAGTGTGTTCAGATTTGCGTACACGTTAAAGAACACCAGGTGCTCGAAATTCCTGGAGCCCTCCACTGCAGTTTCACTCATAATCATATGGTACTTTTGAAACCTTAAACCCCACATATCATTCGGTCAATGAATTTCCATCCGGGGTAGCAAAAAAGTGTTACAAACTAAGTTATCACCACATTACATTAGGCTCCCATTCATACTGCGATTCTATCATTTCAGTTAACCTTGCCAATCAGGTGTTTTTTCAGCCTCCAATTTTTTTTAGTGCTCAAGAATGACATCAACATTTAGAGATGTAATACCTTGGCGCAATACAACATATACACCTAAACGTTCTTTTATTTTGACAGAAAGTTGTCAAAGATATATGCATTATTAGGACTAGCTTCTCTACAAATGTTTATCTATAATAATATCTGGTTGTGTATGGACTTATGAATCCTTGGTATATATATATATATATATATATATATATATATATATATATATATATATATATATATATATATATATATATATTTAGTCAGCTTTTCTTTCGCTGTAATGCCCAGCGAATCGCCCGTTATGAATGCGAACGTTTTCGCCAAAGCATACACGTGCTCCTGCGCTAGAAAATGCCTACGCTCACCCTAAATAAACGCTAAATTCAACTCTTCATATCTCCGAAGTGTGAATTTATTATTAGCTGCACAATAACTAGAGCCGCCTTCTTCTCATCATAAGCCTATGCGCTATGGAGATTAACTGACATCCTAACAAATTCAGTGTTGAATGTTCAGTTATTTAAGAGGCCATCTTATTATATGCGCGCCAAGGCGCCACGTCATAATCAACGTCACACGTAGGTGTCAATGCATGCCGGACTACTACTTTAGCTCATTAATTCTTTTCGCACTGTCAAGGTGCAAAATCATCACCCTTGCGGCGTCACTTCCATAAACGCAGTTTTTTTCTTTTTTTATAAACAGTTGTTTAAATTGATGTCACGTCAAGTGAGCTTATTTTCTTCGTACCTCATTTGCATACGCTGCATCTCGCTTCTGAGTTACTCTTGAAAGTTCATTTGTAGGTGCCTTGAAAAGTGTAGCCTCATAGGTGTCTAAAGATCATTAGATATATATATAGTGATTTTCTTATTTTGTGTCACTATTTTTACACAGCCCTCTCCTGTTTCGATGAGCACTCGTGCTTGAGTGTCTAATAAAAAGGTAAGTTATCGCACCTCGCTTAGGACACTCACGTCTGATGTAGAAGCAACAGCGAGTCGTCAGAAAAAGACGGGACTTACCTAAAGAAAGCAAGCACACTGCAAATGTGCACAGTGCGGTGCCGGCGTACACGGCTAACATTGTCGGACGCCTCGGAAACCAGCGCACGGCTGCGTAGCAGACGAGAACCGCTGGTATCTCCACGAGGGCAGCCAGAACAAAGGTCAGGTACGGGTCACCGCCCAGGCTCGTGACCGAGAGCTGAAGGCCGTAGAACGTGATCCCACCTGTTGCCCTGCTTGACCAAAGCACAGGACAAGAATACATAACCAGTTACTGAGGGTCACTTTTTGTGTGTGCTCTTGGAGCTTGTTCTAGAAGCGATTGGTAATTGGGTACGATGTAAGGACAACAAATGAGTCTCTTAGGAAACATATTGGCGCATTTGCAACTATTTTAGGTAGCTTCATTTTACAATTACCACGTCTAAGACATCTATCTTTGAAACTAAGGTCAGTGGATTTGCCCAATACACATACATATTGCGTAGGTTGCTGTTGTCACTTGACCTATCAAGTTCTCATCGGAGAGTAGCCACGAAAGTACGACGCCTGCATAGATACGCCTCATTTTTATTGGTGTATTGAATTGAATTATATATAAAGTTTGTTATTAGGAAGAAAAACTACACAAAGATCACTAATGGTCAAGGTCTAAATTTTAGATATAAATATAATACTTAACGAGTTAGTTTGGGAATAAATAGGTCTCCACGGTAATATTTGTTGTCTCAGCTTAACAATGTATCGACCCTAATTAGTCTCATAATAAACACTTCTTGAGGACTAGCAAGTTGCTATATATTGAAGACCTACTTAGCAATAGTATGTGTAGTTGCAGTGGCGAAGACTGCGTTACTGCATTGTTTATATTCTTATTCAGCTGGAAGTAAAGATCAATTTAATTTGGAATCGTTGCATTTCCACTTCTTTTTCTGAGAGCCTCCATGATTTACCCTGATTCGAAGCAAATAGACTGCGCTTTAACATGTTCACTGTTGCGTTAACTGAGCACAATTTTCCTAGGATGCAATTTGATTTTGCGCGGTCCGGTCTGTTGAAGGTATGTGAAAGTTGTATGCCGCCGCATGAAATGACCCAGGTCAAAAATATTCAATGGGTCCAACTGGAAAATTTCCATTTAAAATCAATGGGGTGTTGGACCAGTAGGATTTTCGCCACCCATTGAACATTATCCCGTTCGAATCAATGGGTAAACCCTTATATTCCAAGGGGGATCCAAGTGGCTCACCACTTCAATGCAACTGGTTCAACAGGGGACCCCATTGGCTACCAGTTAAGTGTGGCTGGTGCTGAGCAATTGCCAGTTAGTTGCAATGGTGCGCACCATTTGAAATTGGTTGGTGACAAACTGGTAGCCCCTTTGGCCTCACATGGCCAGCCCATGAAAACGAAATGGTACGCTGGTGGTTGTCCAATTGGTGTGAATTGGCTAACCCGTTGAATCTAACTGGTGGTCAATTAAATATCCGTTGATTTCAAATGGTCAACCCATTAAGACTAAATGGTACGCAGGTGGTTGTCCACCTGGTGTGAATTGGCTGACCTGTTGAAGCTAACTGGTGGTCAATTGGAAACCCCATTGACCTCAAATGGTCAACCCATTATACTAAATGGTATGCAGGTGGTTGTCCACCTGGTGTGAATTGGCTGACCTGTTGAAGCTAACTGGTGGTCAATAGGAAACCCCATTGACCTAAAATGGTCAACCCATTTATACTAAATGGTATACTGGTGGTTGTCCACTTGGTGTGAATAGGCTGACCTGTTGAAGCCAACTGGTGGTGAATAGAAACCCGTTGACCTGAAATGGTCAACCCATTGAAAATTAATGGTAGGCACGTGGTTGCCCGGCAGGTCTCAGTAGACTAACCCGTTGAAGCTAACTGGTAATCCTGTGGTTCCAGATGTTTGGCCCACTGATCGTAACTGGCATTCCAACAGCCCCCAATTCATTCTAGTTGGTAAGCAAATTCAATGTGGCTGGTAACCACATGACTTCCCACATTGTTGGCAAATGGTCAGCACTTTGATGGTAATTGAGACTCCAATGATTCCATATGTTTCAATAAAGGTTGAGTTGGGCTAGTTGATACATACTTGGATACATGCAGCGCGAACTTAGACAAAGAACACAGACAAGCGCTCGTCTGCGTTGTGACTCTCTGGTCTTCGACCAAGCTGCACTGCATGTATCCAGATGATTGGCCCAGTGACAAAAGCTGGTGTTTAGCCAGTCACCATTCTACCTGGTAAGCCAATTTAATATGGCTGGCCATTAGTTTCTGGTAAGCACTTGGTTGACGCTAAATTGCTAACTGCATTTCAGCCAGCCAGTGGTTGGTATACAGAGAGAGCCAACTGAAGCTAAGTAGTAGTGTAGTAATTGCAGTCTCTTGGCTGACCTATAAACATGATTATCACATTTCTGCGGATGCAGCAAGTAAAATGACAATCCTGTAGAAGGCTGGCTGTCATCACACTGCACTTCATTAATTGCAATTTCACAACACAGTGGAAACAGCACAGGCTGGATTACCTAGTGTGAATGTGACATTAATGCACACTCAAATGCATGCACATACAAGATAAAAACAATGGTAGAGAAAAAAAAATATGAAAGAATGAAAATTTATTCACACATTCCATAATATTTACACTATTTAGAAAATGCACCAATGGTCCTCCTCCGTTAAACTTCCGCAACGCCCTGGTTGTCCTTCGCCCTGCAAATGTTTTGCAGAATTTATACATTTAGTCAGCCACACAATGGCTTACATTCTTCCAAGTCTAGATGTGATTTACAAAAAACATTAACATAAAAATAGCTATGCATGTTGAAGGGGTACAACAGCTGTGCCAATTACGCGAATTTGATACAATTCCCCGCTTTTGCGCCGAGCTGCCAAAACCATATTGCGCCACGCTGCGCCAAAATGCCAGACGAGCCTCCAAATTTTCTCAGTTGTGCTAATTTCAGCGAGAAATGGAGGCCGCGTACGTTGCCCTCCTGCAGTTTCAGTCATCAATCAATCCAAGAGCACAGACTCTAACCTTAAACCATGGTAACCTAACCACGCTAACCTTAATCCCATTAGGGCAGGGCACTCGCGAGACGCGATCGACCAGATAAAGTAACAAACCGTGCGCATCGATCCGCTGACTGCAACAAATACCTATCCGCTGGACGACGCAACTTCAAGACAAAAATGCATTGCCGTAGCCATGAATGCTTAGCGGGAATATGAACTTCCTAGTCAGCAAAAGCAGCTATGGCATGTTAGCAACTAGAGCAGGGAGCACATACCGCGTTTTCCGTGCCCGAACAGTCAACAACGTGCTGCGAACACCAGCATTGCTGGTGACCATGTTGGTCGCCATAGCAACGGCACATAAAGCATTTTGTCATCTCGGCAATATTTGGTGCTGTTGTGGGACCAACGAGCATGCGCCGTTGTTACTTGATCAGGTAGAATGTGCCTTGGGACAAGCCGAGATGTTGTGCCCTAAACCTAACACCCATAAAAAAAAGGGGGAGGGGCATGGCGGTGTTCGAAAAAATTTTTTTGTCTTGTTCTAATCTGTGCAGAACGCTACTTGAACTACCTTCTTTGCTATACACCGGTGCCCTGCGAAAATGCGTATTACGATTTGGAAGGGGCTATTAGCAACTCACGGGACAGCAAATTTTGTTCAATTACTCATGCGTGAATACTACAGCATAATTGTGAGCACTAGTATAATCGCTGATGCCTGAAAAAGTTACTGGCAATTATTTGGAGCAGCGTATGACACTTCTGTCACCCTAAAAAAAACTGCGCAAGGTTTTTTTTTTTTCGCCACCTCAACTCCTCAGTTTCACAAATCCCTTGAATTTCAAGGTCCCCCAATTCGCAGATCTACATTTTCATTTACGGTTTCTGTCAAAGGATTAGGCAGATGCAGCAAGTGCTAATGCAGACTTTATCATTGTTTGCCCAGTGGGGTAGATCGAAATGCTAGTTTTATTGAAATGGCAGGGCTCACGCTTACTCTGCAGGATTTAGGTGAAGTTGAAAAACTTGAACATACTTTTTTTTTCTGAATGTAAGTCTTCTTTCCTCCAAATTTGGTCTTTTGTGATAAAAATAAATGTTATTTCTTACAACCAGCCCTAAATTTGCATTTAAGTGTTCCGAAAGTAAGCTTCTACTGCTCCAAATGTTATTTCGGTTGTTGCACCCCTGACGTTGTGAAACACCTAACTAATGCCATCCAATGCAGTCTTCTCTTTCTGTACATGCATGTTGCAAGCAGATGAATATGGCCAAGTTTCTCTTAAAAAAAGGGGGGGGGGAGTCCTTTGACACAAAGAACACACTTATCTTACCGCTTGGCAAGCTTCTCAATATCTGAAAGCTTCTCAACAATGAAGTGGTTCATCTGTTTGACTGCCACGGCAGTACTCCTGCAGGCACGCCTTGATGCTCCAGACGTGCTCTGTAGCAGTCTGAAACACAAAAAATTATCAATAAATAGCCTTGAAGAAACCAGCTGCTTAAAGAACTAATAGCATCGATATTACTTTAAGAACACAAAAGTTCAAAATTGAACTTTTAGTCATATTTCTTGATGCAATGAAGTGTTATATGCTGAATGGCCTAGAATATGCCTTAGCAGCACAGGCTTGAACAATACAGAAAGCATTCTCCAGTTAGCAAAAGTGTTCCGTTCCAGCATTTATTAGAAAAAGGAAACTGCGAACTTAGCGTGCACATGCACAAAAATAATCTAAAAAAGTAACATTTCACAGCTCTCCACTCGCACCATGTAACTGTGTGGATTTATATAGTGCAGGAAGAAAGCAGAAAAACTATTTCTTTTTTGTCATTTTTATGAAAGAGATATAAGTTATGATGAAAAAAGGCTGGCAGTCTACACACTAGCTCTATTGTTGGCCTTTTCTTTTTTTCGACTATCTCTTTTGAACTACCAGTGCATTTAAGAGACCTTAAGACTTTCACCTGCCTGCACTCCTGACTAAAACAATGAATTAATAGTAAGTAAGAGGCAAGGTGTTGGGTCACATTTTTACAACTACATAGTTTATGTAAAATTGTGTTCATAACTGAAGTCAAAGCAGACAGTAAAGTTTGTAGTGGCTCAAAATAGACTCAATTGCAACCCGAGCTTTGTCTGTGATTTCATGTACTAAGAATATAGATTGGTTCAATATGCATTCCAAGAGACTGTCTGCACACTTACCACGCATTACGTCCAACTTCCACGGTGTTAGGGGAGCCTTGCGTGGACGGTTAGGGTACCGTGGACAATGTTTTCCTGCATAACAGATATCCACAAACAACGAATTCCCACGTTACCAACTGACACACACTATGCTTTTGTATTATAACCAACCATGCAGGGAGCTCTCCTTAAGGTTTGTCTTTCGACCAGATGGTGACTAGCAGGTCCTTGACAAATAAGGAATCCTTATGATGGGACTGCACATGTTCCCATGCACCTTTTCTGACCATAAGCCCTCGTCCAATGTCCACCTGCAGCGGAACATATGCATTCTGAAGGCATCCATGTGCAGTGCAACCTGTATTGCATATCATAAACAACAAAGGTCTATTCATTTCACCAGCACTTTGTCAGCCAGTTTTGTGGTGCTGCACTCTAGCATTCTTTCTATGAACTGCACATGGTGGTGTCAGCACCACAGTATTCATTGAGAGAAAGTGCAGCCTTTGTGCAAGACCAGTTTACAAAGTGCCTGCACCTTCTCAGTGAGGTTGTGCTGAATCCGCGCAGCACGAGATGGCTAAACAGCAGCAGACAAGGCCAAGTGTATTCCTTAATATTTCTGTCCAACAAGTACGTTAGTGAAGTTGTTTTAGTAAGTTGTGTTGCTGACAACGAAATTCATTTTTTTGGTTGTTCATATTCTGCTTAAATTTAAACACATATCTATAATGATCACTGAACTCTTTTGGAATGTCTTGCTCAGCTGTGCAGAGACAAACTTCTATGACAAGTAATCTATAATGCTCAATCTTGCTTTATATTATTTTAACATGCTTTCAAAAGAACATTTGTTTGTAATTTGGACAGCTGCACATTATTGACATTCCAGATAGAATACCATTGTTTCACTGTCATTCGTTGCGGATTGGATGAACCTGGGCGAAGGGCTCGCTCTGTCAAGGTGTCTTGTAGATCCTCAGACACGGAGGGGCTCGACTGGCTGCCATCCATGATCCTTTTCATAATTCTGCAGCCTGCATTTATACATGAGGTGCCGTGCTGTTTGCATTGCCCAGAGAGAAAAAGAGCTGACAAAATATTTTCATTAAATTTCATCAAACAGCTGTAAACAATAGCCATTTGCAGTCTAAACTCGAAATATCTTCACTTAAAGACTGCCGAACGTTTTATGGTAACAAGCTGTACACACTGCTAAATGTC